>CM040630.1:35398021-35998021 GCA_022818045.1 Neotoxoptera formosana
TACATAGTCACGTTGCAGTACTGCTTACATTACATTATATCACATGTCGCCATTCGTATGTACCTACCTCTCATAAAACCGGGCCGCAATTATTCGTACGATATTTAGAGATTGGGCCGCAACTCACCAACACCGGGAAAAAGTGTTTGCAAAAGCTTATTATGGCCCGGTGCGGTAATGATAAATAAATACTGGTTGTGATAAGGCCTAGTGCTTTTGCGGTAATCCATAGAAGACTGGAATGTTTGAAAAGCGGATCTAGTGGGCCCCTTACAATATGTACCAACATTTAAAAAAAGACGAAAGTCAAAAGTATATTGTTTATTGCCGTCAAAAATATTGTTCCATGTGCCAATACAATTAATGAATTAATAAGCTACACTGTCCTTTTTATCAATATTTACAAATACACAATACAAAAACGTACTTGGAAGTGTAAAGACAAGATGGCTATCCTTACAACCAGCAGTCTCCTCAATTATTGAAATGTATCCAGCTTTAAAATTGTACTTTGACACTCAGAATAAATGCCCAACCATTTTAAAATCATTTTTTAGTGACCCCGTTGCAATAATATGGTTTCATTTTATACAAAGTCAATTAAAAGTCGTTAGTGACACTATAAAAATAATAGAAGGAGACAACATATCGGCATGTGAAGTATCAGAAGAATTAGAAGTAATGTGGAAAAATAAAAAAATACAAAACTATTTTAAACATTAACGAAGTAAAAATAATTTGACTTCAAATATTGAGAATATCGTAAAATATTTGTGGAAAGTGTGTCGAAATTCTAAAATAGAAGACATAGTAATACATCGTGATGCGGAAGTCTTCAATTTAACTCTGAATAATTTCAAAACGAAAATAGTCAATAAATACTCAACTAAGAAATATAGACCTCAGGATCCCGTACATTGACCGTGTCCGGGGCCCCAAGAATCCTAGTTGCGGCACTGGTTGTTACAAGAACATTTTTTCTTCCACAAAAAATATTTTTTGCTACTACTGAATTGTTTTTTTTTCAAATAAAAATATTATAATTTATTTTTTATAAAATATAAATCTGCATAAGTGTTTTTTTCTTTAAATTATCTTTTTTTTTACACTGGGTATTTTTAATTTTTTACGTGTAAGATATGTAGGCATACGCCGTATCTTCTGATATATTGTCATAAGTGATTTACAGTTTTTAATAAAAATTTGATCCAGTCTTTTATCAATAACAAAAATCATTTGTTTGAAATATTTTTTCTACATTATAGGCACTTGTTATAATTTACACAAGTACTCCATATACTTCAGTGGTTACAATGGTACATAATGTGCTCGTTAATATTTTGTACATTTTTAAAAATACTAAGCGGACCAATCAAACAATAATTTAAATATTGAGTTCAAATTTAACATATTCATTAGATACACAGTATTGCTGTAGGCAATCTACTCAATGGAGAGGTAAGCACTGTTGAAGAGTTAGTAAAATTATTATTGAAAACACGTGTTAACTGAATAACAATTGTTATTTAGCAAATGCGGAACGTGCGCAAAGCATAAATACGTCGCCGACTCAGTATCCAGAACACGAGGTTTGACGTACACTTTGGTTTTCGGGTAAACCCGGTTTTGTCATAACAAGTTTATAGACGTACAAAAATTGCACAAACATAACTCCTCCAATAAAGAAGCGATTCGGTCGTCGCAATGCGAGGCTTTTCAACATCGGTAAAATAAAAATGACGGTCTGTCCGTGTAATACTCGTTGTGTTTGGTCGTCGTACGGAGGCGCGAATCGTGTCGCAATCAAAGAACAGATCAGGTACGTGGAGAATTGAGCGCGTCGTTTGTCGGCCGTAAACCGTAGTCGGAGCGGACACAACAAAGGACCGTCCAGTTCAAGCACGAGACGAAAAGTGTGTAACCGCTGGCGACGAAAAATGAACGAGCTTCGTTGATTTCACTAGACTTTTAGTTTCATTAGATTCCACCAAGAGCGCTACAGTATTACTCCTATATTATTGCATCATATTTTCAACATTTTATTTTCATTACCCTCGTGGTTTTAGATTCTAAACGGGGCAATAAATGTATTAATTGTACAATGATGTATGGTTTTTTGTGCGTCATT
Source organism: Neotoxoptera formosana (assembly GCA_022818045.1). Classification (NCBI taxonomy): domain Eukaryota; kingdom Metazoa; phylum Arthropoda; class Insecta; order Hemiptera; family Aphididae; genus Neotoxoptera; species Neotoxoptera formosana. Next base: position 35,400,150 of record CM040630.1, read on the forward strand.
GGTAGATATTGAATATTCACCTATAAACTAACGATTTCTCAGAGAACGATTTTCTTATTTTGTTGTAATTCAAAAAAAAATAACCGTAGACACTTGAAATGTTCACCTAATGTTGAGATAGGAGTATAAACTCGATTACGGCTGTTTTCTCTTCGGCTCAGCATCATTCTCTAATTGGAATAAAATAAACAAACTACAAATTTCTTGCCTCAAAAACATTATGGGTTACCTAAGATCTACTCCCTGTCCGGTTATCGAAGTAGAATCAAACTGTGCTCCCTTCAACATCAGATGCCGATGGTTAGCCAACAAATTTATGCCAAAGCAACTTGCTCATTCAAATCATCCTATTTTTGCCATGTTTTATTCGTTATTCCTCTGTTGGCGATACGTTCCCAAATCAATTCCCATCCTTCAATTTCAGAGAACTCTCTCTCTAACTCTCACCAATTTATTATGAAATCAACCAAGCTACCGCGCTTTATGAACAATCATACGAATCCTTATTATACTCACCATCTGTCCTGACAGAAAACAATTTCTCTTCACTATCTTCTAATGATCTACAATTCATGTCTCACTCTATGATAAACAAAATATTTTCAGAATTCCTCAATGGGAATTTTTGTAACTACATTATGGTTTGTACCAACGGATCAGTCTCTCACTTCTCTGCAGGTTATGGTGCCCATTTTTTTGCTTAAATTATGCATTTATTAAAATTCTTATTTTCGAAATTTTTTAGTGTAGTTAAAGACGATATTTTTGAGTACTTAGATTGTTCACAACCTTTAAGGATTATCCTGTGGCGATACCAACTTAGGTTTTTCAAATGACAACCCATATGTTTTAAAGCAAAATGTGATTCAGAAAATGTTGATGTATTGTAATCGAAATTTGAACAAAAACTTCAGGAGTTATTCTACTTGAAATTCTAAAGAATAAGGATAATAGTCCATTCAATACTTAAACTCGTTATAAATGGATACTAGCTCGATAATTATAATTCAGTATGCAATATAAAATATTTGCTTATAATCACTACTTATTACTAAATGGTTAAGATTTAATATTGCACCTGACGATTTTCAAAACAAAAGGATATACAAATTACAGGTATCTTTTGTTTTTATAGCGTACCTATTATCTACAGTAAAATACTAAATACTCCTATGTAGTCGGGAACACAAATATGAAATATTATTTAGGTTCAAAAAAGTTAGGTTCTGAAGTTCTAATATGTTATAATCAATTATAAAAACCTACAATAGAAATAAACATTACATATTTAAAAATATTTATTCGAATCAAAAGAATGATTCATCATTAGCAAATGATGCTAAACTATTGGCATTGGATAAAATTAATGAAAAAAAAGAAATCAATAAACCAAACATTATTTATGAAAAATCTACTGAAACTGAAAAATCAGAAATTGATGTAAAAGTATGTTCACATTTTAATTTAGCTTAGAAATTAAGATATTAAAATACTAAACACGGGCATCTGAAATTACTTTAGCTTACACGCTCTGCGTAATTTGGAAGTCATTTCCTGGACGTGTATAAATATGGATATGTATAATATGTGTACATTTATGTTTATTTCTATTATATGAATTTATAATTGATTATTACAAATTAGAACCGCGAAATCATGTACATTTCCCGTATTTATAATACCGACTATTGTTCAGTATTTTATTATAGGTAGATTAGGATAGCGATACCTATAGGGCCTAGGCTATAAGATAATGTCAATAAAATAAAAAGGATATTATTTTATAAATCCTTTTCTTTTGAAAATCGTCAGGTGCAATATTAAATCTTAACCATTTAGTAATAAGTAGTGATTATTAGCAAATATTTTATATTGCGTACCGAATTATAATTATCGAGCTCGTATCCATTTATAACGAGTTTAAGTATTGAATGGACTATTATCCTTATTCTTTAGAATTTCAAGTAGAATAACTCCGGAAGTTTTCGTTCAAATTTTGTTGAATATTGAAGCTTGACTGAACGAACGATTTAGGTATTAATAAGTAAATAAGTAACACGACTTTATGATTATGTATAAACTGTAATATAACTATAATATAAATGTAACGTACAACTGGACTGTATCACTGACAGTACTCACGGCATGGTTGCTTGTGAGCAAGTGCCCTTTACATACATTGAAAGGCCTTATATATATGTATTATCGAGGTCACTCTATATTCGTGTTACAATGGAAAGTGATATCGTAATCAGGATGTTCTAACGAAAGTTAAATGTCTAATACACTATTGATACGTTCACAAGTGTGCTTACAATGATTGAATACTAATATTAATTGTATATTTCAACACCCTCCCTCAATTAATAATTTCTTTAATTGTTGTCACTCCTATGGCTGCCCGTAGTTTCTCGAAACGCTCCTTTGCCAAAGGCTTGGTCAGGATGTCTGCAATCTGATCCTCTGTCCCAATGTACTGAAGTTGAAACATTCCATCTTCATATTTTTCTCGAATGAAATGGTAGCGTATGTCTATGTGTTTTGTCCTCTTATGAAATTCCGGATTTTTCACTAAACGTTTAGCACTTTGATTATCAATGTATAATACTGGTTGTTTATCACCTGTTTTCGATAAGCTTTTAATCAACCGTGTTATCCACATGATTCCTTTTACAGCTTCACTAGCTGAGATGTATTCTGCTTCCGTCGATGATAATGACACAGAATGTTGTCGTTGTGATGTCCGCGATATTATACTTGACCCATATCTGAATAGATATCCCGATGTCGAACGTCGAGTTTGTATGTCACCTGCGTAATCTGCATCACTAAATATTTCTAATGATAATTGTATTTTATTATTAAAATATAGACCATAGTTAAATGTTCGTTTAATGTATCGTATAATACGTTTTATTAAGTTCCAATGAGCTTTTGTCGGATTTGCAAGAAAACGACTAGCAAAATTTACTGCATATGCAATATCTGGCCTTGATACCTGTGATAAAAATAGTAAACTCCCTACTGCTTGCCTATAAGGAATTTCTTCACTCAAAATCTTCAATTCTTCCTGTTGATCAAGTGTATGTGACTTGTCTATCGGAATTGAAAGTTCCTTAGCATCCAACATTTTAAATTTATTAATTATGCTACATGCATAATTTGTTTGATGTACAAATAATGATCCGTCTTTCAAAATGTTTATTTGCATACCTAGAAAATATTCTAAATTGCCCTTTTTAACTTCAAACTCTGTTTCCAAGTTTGTTAAAAGTTCCTTTATTATGTCTTCATTATCTGCAGCGATTAAACCATCGTCCACAAATATTGCAAGAATAATTTGATTGTCATCCGTTTTAAATACACATGCATCTGCTTCACTAGATTGTAAACCAAATGCATTTAAAAAATCTTTAAATCGTTTGTTCCAACATCTTGGAGCTTGTTGTAACCCATAAAGACTTCGTTGAAGTTTACATACTTTATTCGAACCGTCTTCATAACCCGTTGGCTGTAACATGTATATTTCTTCCTGTAGATCTCCATACAGAAATGCTGTCTTGATATCGAATTGTCGTAGTTTTAATCTTTCCACAGCTGCTACTGCGAAAATCGACCTTATTGATTCGTATCGGACTACTGGTGAAAATGTTTCATGGTAATCTATTCCATATTTCTGTGAACAACCCTTAATGACCAACCTGGCCTTAAATTTGTCTATATTACCGTCAGTTTTATACTTCGTTTTAAATACCCATGCATTTCGTAGTGCAATTTTGTTCTTTGGTAAATTGACTAATGTCCAAGTTTCATTTTTATTCAATGACATTAATTCGTCATCCATGGCATATCTCCATTCGTTCACATGGTGTCCGGTTATTGCCTCATCAAATGTTAATGGCTCTACACTGTTAGCAATAAACGATTGAACGTTGTACCTGTTCGGTGGTTTTAATGTATTCCTGTCGCGTAATACCATCCTATTGTCATCGACTACTGTCTCGTCCTTGACTTGATTTTTGTGTTCATTAATCTGTGTAGGTGTTTCTGTGAATTCTAATTTATCAGTTATTACATTTTCAATATTCTTACTTTCGTTCTCGAATATAATGTCTCTGCACACTGATATTTTATTTGATTTCGAATACCATACTCGATAACCCTTCGTGCTATTTGTATAACCAACAAATATACCTTTTTCACTTTTTGGATCCCATTTTTGTCGTTTTTGTTTTGGTATGTGTGTATATACAACAGTACCAAAAACTCTTAAATGTTTTATGTCTGGCACGACTTTAAAATATAGTTCATAGGGCGGCTTATTTTTTTCTGAACTAGTACCGGTCATATTTAATGTATATACCGCTGTGTTGACTCCTTCAGCCCAAAATGATACATCTAACTTCTTTGCACATATCATTGTCCTGGCCGCTTCAACGATTATCCTATTTTCCCATTCCACTTTGCCGTTTTGCTCTGGTGTATATGGAACTGTCGTTTGATGTCGTATGCCATATTTTTGTAGAATGCCTGTAATATCTTTATTTACAAATTCTAATCCATTATCCGTCCTTAATATTTTAACTTTAGATCCTGTTTCAGTTTTAACACTTTTTATAAATATTTCAATAATACTTTAACTTCATATTTATTTTTAATAAAATATGCCGTTCTATAATGCGAGTAATCATCTTTGAATAATAAAAAATATTTTGACCCACCTATTGAGTCCTTTTGCATTGGTCCACATAAGTCCGCATGAATTAGTTCCCCTACATTATTATACTTTGTAGTACTTTCATTAAATGACTTACGTTGTTGTTTTCCGATTATGCAGTCATCACAAAAAAATTGTTCATCCTTGGCTGTATAATCAATATTATATTTTGCCAAACAATTTTTCACGTACTGAATATTTTGATGACCCAAACGTTCATGCCACAGTTTTAAAGTGTCTTGAACTGCAATATTCGCATAACATTCAGTTTTATTTGGAACATTGACCTTCACCTGCAATTCGAATAGTCTTCCGTTCCGTTCACCTGTACAGACTACTTGTCCGTTTTTTGTGAACACACACTTCTTACTGTCCGACGTTAATTTTAACCCTTTATCCAATGCTGTACCGCAAGAGAATAAATTAAATTTTAAGCCTGGCACATGTAATACATCCACTAAGTAATTTATTTTCCAATTACCGTTTACAAATGTTAATATATTTATATTACCTCTGCCTGTCGCATACAAATTTGTTCCGTCACCGATTGTTACGTGTTTTGTCTTTTCCAATGGCTCATAACTCGAAAACCATTCTAATTTCGCGCACATATGATCTGACGCTCCTGAGTCTAATACCCACATATCATTTATAGTATTATTTATACTTGACTCACTTATAAATGCGTCTTCATTTATATCCGATGAACTTGTTGTTTTTCCGTCTATACTCCGAAGGTAACTCTTACAATCTCTTTTGAAATGTCCCTTCTTACCGCAGTTAAAACAACTTAATTTATTTTTAGTATTAATAAATTCCTTTTTTCCTTTATTATAACTGCCGTATTTACCACTAGATTTATTTTGAAATTTAGCTGGAAATGCACTCGATTTCTCTTGATCACTAACTTCACCTTTAATCTGTTGCATCCTTGATTCTTCAATCAATAACCGACTAGTTAAATTGTTTATCGTTTTACTAACCGCTGGGATAGAGTCCCAAGCACTGTAAAAATGTCGATATTCCTTTGGCAATGTCATTAAAATTTTGTTATCACCATATTATCTGTGATAGCTTCCCCTGCTAAACTCAGTTTCCTTCCTAAATTTTCTAATTTGGAAATGTGTGTCGATATGTCATCTGTTGGCTCTTTTGAATAACTGAAAAACTTTTGTTGAAGCAAATGTATACTTGCCTCAGACTTCTGCTCGTAAATACTAAGCAGTTTCTCCCACATTTCAAATGCAGTTTCACAGTTTATTAAATATTGCAACGGACCATAGTCTACTGAAGTAACAATTAATTTTTGACATTTACCGTCTGCCTTTATCCAAGCACCGGTTTGCTTTTGCCATCGTGTTTTGGCTTCCTCGTCAGTTTCCTTTTCTGACGACTTTGTGATTCTCGAACTAGGCTTTGTCCAATCACCTGAAATAATACTTCCTACCTCAAAGGAGTTAAGTATGACTTTCATTTGGAATTTCCATAATGACCACAATTCTCTGTACATAATTTTGTAATCTTCACCGAGTCTTCCATGACTAATGATTCCTGTATACTTAAACCTGTATACTAATTGATTATCAAAAATTACCCTGTACTACTGTTCCACCGTTCCTGAAATCCAAGATACCTCCGACTGGTTGTAGTTTTCTGTGTTAGTATAAATATATAAATACTTCAATCATTAATTCCTCCAGACTGTGTATCTGGGCCCATAACCTGTTGAATATTGAAGCTTGACTGAACGAACGATTTAGGTATTAATAAGTAAATAAGTAACACGACTTTATGATTATGTATAAACTGTAATATAACTATAATATAAATGTAACGTACAACTGGACTGTATCACTGAAAGTACTCACGGCATGGTTGCTTGTGAGCAAGTGCCCTTTACATACATTGAAAGGCCTTATATATATGTATTATCGAGGTCACTCTATATCCGTGTTACAATGGAAAGTGATATCGTAATCAGGATGTTCTAACGAAAGTTAAATGTCTAATACACTATTGATACGTGCACAAGTGTGCTTACAATGATTGAATACTAATATTAATTGTATATTTCAACAAATTTCGATTACAATACATCAACATTTTCTGAATCACATTTTGCTTTAAAACATATAGGTTGTCATTTGAAAAACCTAAGTTGGTATCGCCACAGGATACTCCTTAAAGGTTGTGAACAATCTAAGTACTCAAAAATATCGTCTTTAACTACACTAAAAAATTTCAAAAGTAAGAATTTTAATATATGCATAATTTAAGCATAAAAATGGGGTGAGCATACTTAAAAAATCACCCTGAAACACAGTGCCTGAGGTATTTACTATTTAGGCATGCTTCAACGCACTGTATATTTATCAAGCAGTAGAAGTTGTTGGTTTTGACATTTTAATACCTAAATTTTGAATTCTTCATTTGATACCGGAAATACATATTTTCTGCCAGTGCTTTGACAACCCAAATCATTGTATTTACTTCAACAATAGCATGACAAACAGTTGAAATACCTATCGAAAATAGCTTTATAGATATATACATATTATTTGTATTAATACAGCTTAGGTTAGGTTATCCGGTTTCCTGGATAACAGAAGTTATAAATATTATTGACTGGTCAATGACCTTTACAATATAAAAAAAGCTATAGTAAACCCATGTGAACCCATCTATAGTCGAAGAACTAATAGAGAACTGATAGATAGCCTGAGTCAGCAACAACATTCAGCATTTATGGATCTATGGATCAACAATGCAGAATCCATATTCAAAGTAAATTTGGTCAAGCGTTATGTATAAAAATAAAATATTTTAATTTAGTTTTTTCAATAACAATTACCATTAATGACAGAAGGCGAAAAGGTTGGCATAGTGTTTGCAAATTTAGACGCTATTCACAAATATCCCTTTCAGACCTCCGGGTCACTTTTGTGACCCAATGCTTTTATCGTCAATAACAAATGCGGGTTTATTATATTTCGATCATTCTGTATACGGATCGATGCGGTATGTTTCCAGGAATACGATAATGCGATTATTATTGTCATAACTGTATTGGTTCGGTTTATATTTAGATATTTGTATGAGAAAATTTCCAGAAAAAAATACTCTTATTTTTTTCTATTTTTGTTATTTAATTAAACTCTGCGATTAGTAATGTGATATTAATATACGTCACATAAGAGTAAACTTGTTATTCGTCGTAATAATATTATTGATAAAACTGTTGGATTATTTAAACGTACGGTACTAGCGGTTGAATGTTGGGTCATTTATGTGACCCATCGGTCTAATTGGATACTCATGTATTCGTATATTCGAACGACGGACGGACGGATGCGTAAGTGTTAAATGCTCGTTTTATTTATATTATTTAAATTATAAGTATATTCTTTTCGGATACCTATAATAATATCATAATATAATATTATTTTAAATGATTTAAATTATAATAAATCAATTAATAAATAATACTCACTATATAATACAATTATAATATTACTATAACAAATAACAATATACTACTCGTTGAATATTTTTAAAATGACGCGTAAAAACTTACACGAACAAGACATTTTAGATTTATTAGAAGATGGGAATATCTCAGATATAGGAAGCATAGATAATGATGAAGAAATATTCCCAATTAACGAATTTGATGAATTAATGGAAATTTTTGATAATGATGAGGATAATATATCGAATGAAGTACCTGAAAATCTTGAAACATCAAATTCACTCGTACAATATCATGTTACTAATAAAAAAGATATAAAATGGGTACAACAACCATTTGAAAATTTAAAATTAAATTTAGACGATATAGAATCTGTAATTGCACCAACATCAATGCCTGCTCCTATTGACTATTTCAATAAATATTTTTCTAATGACTTCTATGAACAAATTGCATATAACACATTATTATATACAGTCCAAAAGGGAATACATTTTTCACCGACAAATGCTCAAGAAATAAAATGTTTCATAGCTATTCATATTATCATGGGAACCCTAAAATTTCCACGTGTACGTATGTATTGGGAGGAAGCATACCGTATAAATACTGTTGCTAATAATATGACTAGAGATAGATTTTTTCAACTTCGATCCAATTTTCATATAATAGACAATGCTAGCATACCAGCGAATAACATAGACAAATTTATTAAAGTTCGCCCGTTATATAATTTAATAAAAAAGCAATGTAACAGTTTGATCAAGGAGAGAAATCTTAGTATCGACGAGCAAATGGTGCCTTTCAAGGGTAATCTATCAATAAAGCAATATATAAAAGGTAAGCCATGTCCATGGGGAATCAACATTTTTGTGCTAGCTGGAAGTAATGGTATGGTGTATGACTTCATATTGTACCAAGAATCAAACACTAAAATAAATCAAGATTTACAAAAAAATTTCGGAATTGGTGGTTCTATAGTACTACAGTTGGCCGAAGGTATAAAAAAAAATACCCATTATCTATACTTTGATAACTTTATTTCTTCATATCAATTATTCGAACGTTTATATCATCTTGGTATTTATGCAGCTGGGACTATTCGAACTAACCGTTTTGCAAATCCTCCTCTGTTACCGGATAAATTCTTGGCAAAAATGGGGCGCGATACATCCTTCGAAATAAAATCCATAAAAAATAATGACTGTTCTATTGGTATACTCAAGTGGTATGATAACAAACCAGTCAATATTGCTTCTAATTTCATAACATCAGGAGATTCAGTAAAAATAAAACGATGGGACAAAAAAAATAAGCAGTACGTTGAAATTGAGAGACCAGAAATAATTTCGCTTTACAATAAATCAATGGGAGGTGTGGATAAGATTGACCAGTTAATTAGTACGTATAGAACATTTATCAAATCAAAAAAGTGGACATTAAGATTAATAACTCGTGCTTTTGATATGGTAGTAGCAAATTGCTGGCTACAATGTTTAGAAGATGCTCATTTGTTAAAAGTTCAAAAATATAAAACTTTGGATTTATTACATTTTCGTTTACAATTAGCGAATGAATTAATTTACTGTGGAAAATCTGCAACACCTAAGGGAAAAGGTAGACCTCTAAATAATACGTCACATTCTACAAGTGGACTAAATTTATCGATAAGTTTAGGCTCAGAAGTGTCGCGTCAAAAAGTAAACAGAACTGACAGCGGCATACCCTCTGATGCCATACGATATGATACGATAGATCCAGCTGTTGACCGTCTAAAAAATCCAACAAAGTGCAAAAACCCCGAATGCTCCAGAAAACATAGAACTCATACATTCTGTGAAAAATGTGATATACATTTATGTTTGTCGTCAGACAGAAATTGTTTCAAAGAGTTTCATACAAAAAAGTAAAGAAATAATTATTTACATAATTTGATGTTGATAAAAGTTTTTATAAATGTCATTTTTTTTTTTACAGTTGTTAATATTATTTATTTTATTGTAAAAAGGTCATTAAAAATTTTAGTTTGTCTGTCTATCTATAATAATATTATATTATAAATATTTTAAAATAAATAAAACTGTTGTTGAATTCATTCCTTAACGACCGATGGGTCACTTATGTGACCCTACCTGTATTTCCATGAATATAGGTGCAAAAATTATAAAAATTCTCATAGACCATCCTCAAATAGCCTTAATTAAAAATTAACTATTCAAAAAAATTTTTGTAAAAAAAAAAAAAATTCAGGTCTGAAAGAGCTGTTTACAGTAATTGTTGCAACTTGCAGGAATTGATGGTACTTTTAAAACGGTTCCCAAATGTCCACCTCAGTTTACCAAAGGTTGTCTTTTAACAGTTCAAGTGGTTTTATTAAAAAATGTAGTAAATATAATTAGTATAATTAATAATTTAATTTTTCTGAATTAGATACCTATTGACTGTATTTTCCATTTGAGTCTTTTCTAATGGTTTATGCACTGATTTCAAAAATGACCCAGGCTACATATGAGCGTTAGCTTTTCGAATGAAAAACGTGAAGAAATGGATAAAAATTATAGAGACGCTACAAATAGATATACAACTTCAATGATTACAAAGAAACAGCTTGAAAAAATTAACGCAAAATGTAAACTAGAAAAAAACCAAGAACTTAAGGATAAAGATCGAATTAAAACTGAAAATGATAAAACAAGAACTAAGGTTAATAAACTTGAAATTCAGAATAAAGGATTTAAAACACAATTGAATCATCATGCAAATGAATTAGGTTCCAAAGTATTATAACTACAAGATTGGCAAGAGAAATTAAAATACTAACGACTAACGTTGAAAATGCTTTGTTAAAATCGGCTAATTTTGAAAAACGTGTTATATTTCTCGAAAAAAAAATTAAACTATGAATAAGTATTGTTTAGAATCAATAACTCAACACTCAAGTCTACTACATGAAAATAGTTATTTAAAATCAAAATTGAAAGTACCGTGCGTTGTACAAACAAATGGACGTATTTAAATGAATAATAGCAGCAGAGAAAGTTGAGAATAAGAAATTAATAGAAATTGCTAATCAATTGGAGAAACAAAAACAAAATTTAATAATTTAGAGGAAAATCATGGAAAACCATTGAGAAATAAACAATTTACTGACAGAAAATATACATCGAAATCAAATTAACAGAAATTTCCAAACCCGTATTTTACGGATGTCATCGAGATCAACATCCAAGAGTTTCTTAATAGATTAGAGGAATATTTTACAGTGAAACAAATATATGGAATAGAGAAAATAATGGTCATAGAAGACTATCTGAAAGTGGTAGCGTATCAATGGCTTACAACAATCAGATTTCAACTGAAGGACTATGAAGCCCTTAGAATATTATTTATTGAAGAGTTTTGGTCCAGGATAATCCAAATGCAGATGTGGGCGCAATGTCTTAGCGTAAATGAAGTACCAGCAAATACCAATTATCGTGAACACTTCGCATATTGGGCTACAAAACTCGGGCACATAGAAACACCGAGAATATCGGAAAGCGAAATTGTAGAAAATATGGCAGGTCAGGATATCTGCGAGCAATAACAATATATTAATATCATTACCCAAAAGCAATATTGTAACAGCAATTAAATTACTTAAATAAATTAAAATGTATTATATTGTCTGAACAGTTCAACTTATGTAATATTAATTATGTAGGTTTCTAGCGACTGGTGGTTCGTTTCAAACTATATCATTCAGTTATACTGTTCATTACATTGTTAAAGAAGTATGTAAAGCTAAAGTAGACGAATTGTTAGCAGAAGTGATGCCGCAACCAAAGGAAAAAGATTGAGAAAAAATTTCTGATGAGTTTTGGAAAATGTGGAACTTTCCTAATCACTTTGAAGCGTTAGATGGGAAACACATGGACATTTTCGCTCCTCCCAACAGTGGTTCCCAATATCAATATCTAGAAACTAGATGGAATTCAACTTATGATTCTATAAAAAAAATTTTGAAGAAATCAAAATCAAAATCAGGACAATTGTTTCGATTGTGTGATGATATTGACGTTGTTCACTTTAATAAAAATGATATGGAATTCCTTGAAGAGTATACTCAGATGATGGAACCATAAGCTATTGTTTTAGACCTCTTACAAGGTGAAAAAAATTGGTTTTTTGGTTTTCTAATACCTTCTATTACTGAGTTAATATACAAGTATGAACAATTATTTATCAAAAACCAATTAAAAATCTGTTTACCATTGATAGAAGTAATAATAAAAAGTATTGAAAAAATATTAAGTGACCCATTTTTGACAACAGCAGCTATTTCGCAGCCATTTTTTAAAACTGTTAGGATAAAAAATCAAGTTAAAAAGGATTTGGCTATTTCAGATTTAAAAAAAACAGTTTTAAATATGTTTAATGCAAATAGAAATGAGGCTACTACAGATAAACCAGTAGTTGACAATAGTGAAGATGAAGCAGAAGATTCTTCTTTTTTTTCATGGTCTAATGATAAACATCAAGGAACGTCAACTATCTCTGTGGAAAAGAAGTGTGCCAATATTTGAGTAGAAGCCCTACAAAAAAACTGACATCCCTTAATGAATATCCTAATGTAAAAAAAGTTTTTATTAAACATAATACTCCATTGCCTAGCAGTGGTCCTATTGAACGGGTATTTAGTGTTAGTAATGCCATACTAACTAAACGTCGAGGAAATATGGACGATAAAACATTCAAAACAGCAATTTTTTAAAATATAATTCAAGTATTATGTAATTATTGTAATTCATCATTTGTATTATACCAATAAACCGTTCTACTATTAAATTATATTATATTCTGATATTCATGTATTTTATGTTTTATTATTATAATAATAAAACATACATTAATGTCTACCTCGCTGAAGTTAAACTTATCATGATTCGGTTTAGGTAAGTTAGCTATTATATTATATCTGCTTGTACTTATTTAAGTATTATATTTAGTCATTGAAAAATTTATAAATAAGTTTAAATACCTATATATTTAAATATAGTGTTAATTATATATTAATTATTAATAAAAATAACATTTCAATATGCAATTTATTGAATTAAAAAAAAAGTATTTGTTTAAGTATTTTGAATACTTTTAAAAAATATTTGTATTGATATTCAAATACTTTTATAATGACTTATTTGAATACGTATTTTAAATACAAATGACACCAAGTATTTTAATATGTATTCTGAATACATTTGAAAAGTATTCTTAACAAGACTGGTGAGTGTTCTATCTAGAACCACTCGTAGGTATTTTGGGTGTTTAGTATTTCGTACTTCCTGACCACTAAAGCTTATATTTATTTCTTGACTAGCTTTTTTGTTATTCAAATAAAACACTGTTACTTCCGTTTTTGTTGGGTTAGGCATTAGTCTTCACCATTTAAAAAATGAGTCTAACTTACTAAGGTCGTTGGTTAGAGGCTCTTCTAGTCCTTCGAAGCTGGTACCACAGACTTTATGAAAACAGATAGCTCACTCGGGATGTAAACAAAAACTATGAATATTATCTCCGCGACACAGGTATGAAATTTCCAAGTGTGTGTTTCAAAATATTTTTTTTTGTATAAAATTTGGTGTTGTGCTCTTGTGTTACAAAATTTAAAATGGAGAGTAAAAAAACAGGAATGCGTTGCTCTGTACAATTTTGCAAAAATAAAGCAAGTACTAGGAATATAAGTTTTTTCTAATATCCAAAAGACGATCGTCTAGCAACATGGATGAAAAATTGTTGTACAGAATATCCGGCTGAAGAACTAAAAAAAAAAATAGTTACAAAGTATGTGGCAATCACTTTGTAGACTCAATGTTTTTAAACTCCACTTATTTTTTAGGACCTAGAGTCTATAAACTTTTATTAAATATTCTTTCATTACCATCAATTTCAACCTTAAAACGGCTAACTCAAATTTGAAATGATACCAGGCTTGAATGATATTCTTCTTAATATTATCAAGTATAAAATTAAATATTTTACTGACGAAGCTAAAGAATGTGTTCTCTGTGCAGATGAAATGTCCTTAAAATCAAATCTTTATTATAGGTTGAACAAAGATGAAATTATAGGGTTTCATCAAACAAATAAGAAAAAAAGACTTATAATCCTACAAAGTATGCATTTGTTTAATGGTTAGATGAATAAATGTCAACTGGAAACAACCAATTGCATACTTTTTAGTATCAAGTAGCTGTACTGGATATGACTTGCAAGATATTATTTTTGAAACTTTAAGCAACATTTTTGATATGGGATTAAATATAAAAACATTCATTACTGATATGGGTTCTAACTTTGTTAGTTTCAGTAAAAGTGTTAATGTTATACCAGCCCGACCTTATTTTAAAGTTTGTGAAAATAAAATAATATATATGTTTGACCCTCCCCATTTATTGAAATCAACATAAAATATGTTTTTTCAACACAATTTCAAATTCGAAAATGACTTAATTGAAAAACAACATTAAGTATCATTTTTTGAACAAGACAGCAAATATAATTTAAGATCAGCTCCAAAATTAACACAATCTCATATTTTTCCTGGAGTCTGGACCATGTAAAAAAATGAAAGTTTTTTTGGCAGCTCAAGTATTTAGCCAAAGTGTAGCGGCTGGCATGGAGACTAACCTTGTAAGTATCAAGTTGGAATCTTCTTCAAAAGCAACAACAGATTTTATTGAAAATATGGACAAACTATTTGATATCTTCAATTCTTCAAGAAGGCCAACTTTAAAAAATATCAATAGACCCTTTAAACAAACAAAAGAACAAGAGGATCATTTAAAATATATGTATAATTTTTTTACAAATTTAACCGTTATTAGCAAAA
Source organism: Neotoxoptera formosana (assembly GCA_022818045.1). NCBI lineage: Eukaryota > Metazoa > Arthropoda > Insecta > Hemiptera > Aphididae > Neotoxoptera > Neotoxoptera formosana. The sequence goes on from CM040630.1 coordinate 35,415,207, forward strand.
AAGAACAAACTAATGTTACTAACCGCATGAAATTTATTAATGGTTGGTTGGTCTCAGGGATCGGCAGTATCTTAGATACTAGTATTTAAAATACGTATCTTAGATACAATTGCATCTTGTATCTTGTATCGAGATACATAATTTTGATGTATCTTGTATCGGGTATTTAAATACTTTATTGACTTGTATCTAGTATCTTTTTATGGTTAAGATACTAGGTACATTCAAAAAATATGTTTCATATTTCATTTATATAACAGTTTTCCTAATTGCCCAATAAGTAATAATATGTTTTAAGATTAGATTAAAGTAACTTTGGTGTCTGGGGGTCTATTTTTGAGTTCGCACTAATCATTGGCGAATACTTTAGTACACTAATCAATTAGACGATGATTTTAGTGCACTAACCAAAATTTGTATTTTTGAATTTCATTTTTTTTCTATCTAATATTCTTAAACTAATCGCACATTGTCTAATCTTTTGTTTTTTGAACTAATAATTATTAGTGCGATATCTAAAATTATATTGGCTGTACTGTAAATTGAATTAGTTTTATCATTCATAAATGATAAAAATATAATATAAAATACTATGATAATAAGATATTAGTGATATTACTTTTTACTTATCTACCTATTACTTTTAAAGTTTTTCTTCGGCCTTTGCCTTTGCGTTATTGTGGTTTTCTAAGTTTTTAACATAGTGCTATATTATACTTTTGCCATTTTTTTTTTCACGGTAATGGAAGCAAAAAAAAAATCAAAAAGTGTAACTTATGAGCAAAAACAATTACTTATTGATTTTGTTCATAAGCATCGAAAATTAAATACTAAAAAGTTTGGACCTTCTTTTACCATGAAGGATTCACAGTTGTTGTGGCAAAATATTACAAATACGCTGAACCAAACAATTGGACCCAAAAAAACTTGGGTTGAATGGAGAAAGGTAATAATAATATCAATAATTGTATATTAATTCTCAATTATTTACAAAAAAATAAAGTTATAATTTTATGTTAAGTGTTTTCAATACTTAAAATCGGCTGCAAAACAAAAAGTCCCTTCAAAATCGCATTATAACAAGACTGGTGGAGGTGAAAACAAGATGAGGAGTGCATTGACCAAGCTGATGAACAACTTTTAGATATTTTAGGGCATACTGCTATTCATGGTCATGACACTGTCACAGAAAGTGCTTGTACTGTTTCATTTTTGAATGACAACACTGATAACATTTTAGATACAGAGGAGTTGGTTTTACTGAATATGCATGCAGAAGAAGATAGTAATAATTTAGATGTCATTACTATTTCTGTAAATTCAAATAACAGTGATGAGCAAGATAGTACTGAAAACGCAAAGTAAATATTTATATTTATTATTATTTTTATATAGGTTACTATTTTTTAAATTCAATTAATGTATTAATTTAAATATTCAATTAGTGAATCTGATCCGTTTGACCAATTTATTGGTACTGTTAAAAAAAGAAGTTTGGATAAACCTTTTGAAGAGGATTTACAAAATGCCCACAATAAGTAAGAAGTTTTTATGAGTATTATTCCAAACATTTATATTTATATTTTTATATTTATTACATAACTAGGTATACTACCCACAGTCCACATCTAGTGATTATACATTTAATAAGTTATAGTTCAGCTATGATTAATTTCTTAAGAGGACACCACATACACATGTTGTCTTCGTCCTACAAACATTATACAACATAACAAATGTTATGTTCACACTAATCCATATTACTCTGTTATTTTTACAATTAGAGAGAATTGACCTATTATAAAATTTAAAGATAAGGCTATGAGGTATCTAATTCAATTTAGAGGTTTTTATTGATATTTGATTTTATAGCAAGTTATAATAATTTTAAAATTTACAAGTTATGTAAAAATTATACAGCTTATACCTTTATAATTGAAATATCAATAAAAGCTATTAGTGATGCCCTAGATAATAATATTTCTTTACATTTTTTAATAGGTCTATTCAATATAATTTTTAAAAATATAAAGAGACATTGATTAATGTGGATGTAGAATTTGTTAAATTGAACGTTTTATAAACGGAGACAACACATGTAATTGAGTATCATCCTCTTAACTTTCCATAAGTTACGGAGTCAACCAGCCATAGTCAAATGTTCAGGGAGTATAGTTGTGTTGATTATTGCTTCTCTTTTTATCTAACTTTTTTCATTTCCATTTGTTCATCTTTTTATCTTATAGTTATATTACTTTTCTTTTAAGTTTATCCCAAATTTTATAATTTCCCTTTGTTCAATAATTCCAAAAAATAGCTTTCAAAATATTTGCTTAAATATTAAATATTTACATAAACCATTCATTTACTTTTCTAGATCTATTTTTATAATTTCCATCCGTCCATCTTTTTATCTTATAGTTATATTACTTTTCTTTTAAGTTTATCCCAAATTTTATAATTTCCCTTTGTCGAATAATTCCAAAAAATAGCTTTCAAAATATTTGCTTAAATATTTCAAAGTACAATGGTTTTTCTTTTTTGCTTTCTTATTGCATGATATTCTGCTATATAATATATTAATGGTGCATGTTTTACTAACTTTAATAGGTATTTAACTATTTAATACTATTTAAAATTTCCATCCGTCCATCTTTTTATCTTATGGTTATATTACTTTTCTTTTATGTTTATCCTAACTTTTATAATTTCCCTTGTCCATTAAGTCCAATAAAGAGCTTTTGAAATATTTGTTCAAATATTTCAAAGTACAATGGTTTTTCTTTTTTGCTTTCTTATTGCATGATATTCTGCTATATAATATATTAATGGTGCATGTTTTACTAACTATAATATTTTAAATTATATTAATTATGAATTTACTTTTCTAGATCTTTTGGTAAGAAATCAAAATTAACAAATGCCGCTCTAGCTACTGAAAAATTAAGTGATACAACTACCCGAATGTTAGACCTAAAGGCCATGTATTATAAAGAAAAGTTAAAACTTAAGTTGAGAGATGTTGAGGCCAAAGAAGCTATATCAGAGCAGTTAAAAATTGTAATATCAAATCTAAATAAATAAATAAATAAAATACTCATTGCAACATCCTTTGTATATCCTAATTCCTATTTAATTTTTTTTCCCTCATAGTTGACACGTTCCTCATTGTTACTAAGTTATTTTAATTTTCTAATTATTCCTATTTAACTTTTTAAAGGTATTATAGTAAACAAAATAATACTTATAGAATCAAATAAAAAATAACAAGTCACACTGGTACAAAATTAATATATAAAGTTTATTTGTTTCATCATAATACAACAAAAATGAACTAACTAGTTACATAAAATAATTGTTGATTATTTGATGTTGCATCCTACGACCAGCTAATAAGGTTGGATTCACTTGTTGAAGATTCAAATGATTTTCTTCAACATAATACATACCCAAATCAACATCATTTGTTATCTCATCAATTGGTTCTGGTCAGTGGCGCCCAAGACATATTTTTCAGGTATAGCAAGACATAATTTTACCCATCCACCCCTTCTTAAACTCAAAATTGAATGGTCTATTTTTGGTTACACTAACTGTTATATTAATATACTAAGGAATAGGTATCATCAGAGTTGGAAGTGGTTTGAGCTATTTATAAGAAAGCGATTAGATGACTGAATTTAATCATAAAAGTGACCAAAAAGTGACATACATGAGTACTTTTTCCAAGAACTTTGTTATCAAATATTTTTCTTTGAATATTGTTATTCCCTTATTTTCAACGTGTAGCGACTGCTACACCTAGTCATAGGGTTGGGCGCCACTGGTTCTGGTACATTATTTTTAATACATATATTATGGAGTATAACACATGCATTAATGATTTTTGATGCTTTGATCGGATGATAATGCAGTACTCTATGCTTTAAAAGACACCTACATAAAATATAAAAATATTATAGTATTATTAATTATTACGCATCAATCATGTATATTAAATAATATATGTAACTGTTTTCGAATCAATTTGTTTATAATATAATTTTATATTAGAATTCAAGTTGCTAAATCCTAATATAAATAGTTCTGTGTCAGGGGAAACTTTGAGGATAAATTGAGGATGCAGTGGCAAATTATTCTGAGTTAGAAATTCATAGAAAACTGTCTATACCCAACTTATATGTTATGTTAGAATACCTATCTATACAATTTGAATATTTAATATTTATACGGACATATTTATAATATTTTAGTAAGTACCTACTATAATACGTATACCACGTTAATTTATTATTTATAAAATCCATTAAGAGTCGCCACTTTGCGGATGCCGGGTGGGTAACATTTTTTTATTATTAGGTTAATAATTTTAATACATTAAGTTTTAACATATGAATTTAAACAGTTAAAAACTTAAAATCGTTACGTTTTCATCCTCCCCATCACCACTCATAGGCCACTACTGATAAAAACTTACCGAAATCGTATTTTGAGTAACCCATTAGTACGTTCAATCGACGACCTAGTTTTAGAGAACCATTCATTATAACGTACTTCTGGGGTATTTGGTTCCGGATTATTTAATGGTGTCATCAACCAAGGTCTCAATGCATACCCAGAATCTCCTAACATGATGATTAAAATAGATTTTTTTAAATTTCGTTATAATAATATTATCTTTTTGATTAAATTAAATAAATCATCACTATACCTACCCAATAAATAATAAGAACGCATTCCTTCATTATTCATTTGTTCCATAATTGTATACCTCCGTTGTAACTTCAAAAAACAATTTCAGCACAACCTTTCCTTTTAAAAAATTTAATCGAAGGAAATAATAAATTTATGATTTTCACAACGGTTCAGAATTGTATATACTTGAGGGAATAAAATGTTTGGTTTGCTGATGGAACATTCAAGGCTTGTCCTGGTATTTTTAAACAGATATTTACAATTCATGGGTCAATTTCACAAGGTATTGATAACAACATTTGTGTACCTTTGGTATACGTACTGATGACCAACCAAACTGGAAGTAAACATTTAGTTACATTTTTTATTGTATAAATAAGTATAATTATTTAATTGTTTTTATGTGACGTCTATACAAAAGTTTCAAGTACAAAAAAAAATATTCGAAAAATTGAGGATGCCTACCACTAATAATTAATTTTAAAAAAAAGTGTGTTAAAATAATGATTTTATAGTGAAAAACAAAGAAATCGAAAAACTCATTTTCCCAACAATTCAATTATTGGAGATACTGCTTGTTCCACTAGGAGGGCAGTATGGGCATCGTAAAATAATAATATTTAGCTTTTCAGACACTCAGAGTCTAAAGAATGTTTTTATAAATTGAAACGTTTTATGCTTACAGACGAAATTGCAGTATGAACAGTCCCTTGTATCACTCAGATTTAAATTTATTTGATTTTCCAAATGTACACCGTATACATGCTTACTCGATTTCGTATTTCATGTGTTTCTCCGACAATAATCCGCATTTCCCGCCCCCAACCACGCCGTGTTCGTATTTATATAATAATATGTATATTATTTATTCGTTTTCGACCATTATGACGTCGTTTTCTCGTCATCTGGTTTAATTAGCTTTCACCCCGCCGTTTTGTGTTACGCCTGTATAGTGTAACACTGTAACTACACATAATATAATACATAGGTGCTATATCATGATGTTAACGCATTTCAAACAACGACGAGACTACATATAGTACTATAATATAAAACCGTCTGACCCATCGCCGCCGCCGACTCACTGTTATTATGTATATGTAACACGTGCAAAGTTAACCTTTTTTTTTGCACTTATAAAGTAACGTTTTATTAACATCGAAGAATTTTTCTTTTTATATACTCGGAGATTTGGGAAATGTGAAATGTGCAGCAGTCTACCGAATTCATTTAAAATCTTCTCTTTCCAGGAGCTTGTAACAATATATTATGATATATTATGATAATAATTATTATACAGATTTAATAAGAGAGTATTTCTGAGATTTTAAACGGCTGGGCCGATATTGAAAATAAACAACGCGACAACACCGTCGACTGGCCAGCAAATTGAAATAAGTGGAACTTTAACTATGTTAAGACATTTTATGTTTTTGGTGGTTTTAATTTGATTTTTCTGTTTTCACGTATACCTTTTTATTGGAAAGTTATTACTGTAGTAAGCATGATAAAGTAAATAGTTATGACATAAAAAAATTAACTTCTAAGTATTTGCAAGCTCCTGACATGAACTTCATCCAAGCTATGAAACTCGTTATAGTCACAAAACAACAGTTGCGAAAAAAGTATGCTGACAAAATGTATGGAAGTATATTCAAGGACTCATGCTTTTATATTTTGTATAAAAAATGATTTGGATGAAAAAGGCATAAGGGAGAGCGGGGCAAGTTGACTAATTTGGTTTTAAACATTTATTACGACATCTAGTGGTGATTTTCAAAGACATTTAGATAAGTCTCTATGCATACAAGTAAATTATATCGATAAGAATGATTATCTGATAACACATAGGTAAGTCCACAGATATAGATAATAAACTAGATTGCTAACTAGTGATAACAGCCGACGCCAAAAAAAGTCATGTTGGTTGTGGGCTCTGTAGTGTTATCATAATACAATATGATTAACGTGATACCTAATTTTAAATGTATCATTTGGCGGGTATTTCTGATTTCATGTCACATCACACATATTAATAAAGGTATTATAAAAAAAAAATTTGATCTAAAAATAAATAATATCTATCACCCTTAAATGTTTATAAAAACAAACAAATGAACATTGTATATTGACTTTTACTTACAAATAAAAAAGTAGAATTGTTATTTATTTTTACTTTAGCCGTTTAATTGAACAAAATACAATTTTAATTTAAAATGCCACAAACTTGTTGTGTGCTTGGATGTGCTAATCGTTCTGGTCGTGACAAAGTGGTTTTTTTTAAGTATGTATTAGTAGTAGGCAGTAGCACAGATTAGATTTAATCTATTTTGTGGTAGTAGTTTTCAACATGGTTATCTATTCAGTATTCATAATACATACAATTTTACTAAATAACTTTTGTAGATTTCCAAATAATAATGTACAGAGAGAAAAGTGGATAGCTGCGATAAAAAGACACAATTTTGTCCCAACACATCACAGGATATGTGATATTCATTTTGCTTCCACAGAGTTTGTAGAACGTCCAGATATTAAGCGGCTTAAGGAAACAACAGTTCCTAGCTTATTTATTTGCAAAAAAAAATTTGATATAAACTCGGTTCAAAGTGAACATTCTTATTGTCGATTTAGTGAACCCAATGTTCAAAATGATACTTCTCGTAATAACTAAAAATCAGCACTAATTATATATTCTTCTAACAAAATTAAATATTATTTATATTTCAGTAATAGAGCAACTGGACTACACAGTGAGTGAGACAATGTCCTCATCAAATTATAATGTGCTGCCTGATGTTTCTCCGAAAAGAAACCCTAAAAGAGAGCTTTTTAAATCTAATAATACAGATAAAACTGGTGTGTTAGGTTAAAAAACAACTATTTAATTATTTATTTTGAATAAAAAATATTAACTTTTTTAATAGATTGTAGTCCATCAACAATTTCTTGTGAACCTATTTGTAAAAGAAGGATAATAGAAAAAGAAACTCCAATAAAATTAGGTTTGAGAAAAAATGTTAAAACTTTACGGCAAAAAGTTAAAAAACTTCAACAAACAATTAGAAGGAAGAATAAAAAAATTACTAATATACAGGTATCTTCGTAAATAAGCAAACTATTTTAAACTGGTTATATTTTTAATTAATACATTCATACACATATAAATATAAAAGTTTATGTAAATATTAAATAGTTATCTCTATCTTATTATCCAAGTGGTCTTATAATAATATATTTTTACACATAAATTGTTATGGTACAAATTACCTATTGTTAAACTAGGAACTGATGTCAAAAATTAAAAGTACAAGTGATGTAGACACAACTAACATTATGGAGAAAAATTTTACAAGTGAATTTCTAAAAAATTTAATAATTAATGGAAAAGTTATCCCTAAAGGAAGACGTTATTGTGAGGAAACTAAAAAATTTGCAACCACGTTATTTTTTTATTCTCCAATAAATATAAAAGACCATTTATGGATCAAGAGGACGAAGAAGAATCAACCATTAAGCTGCTTATAGACAATGTTAGCAGTGATCCGTTTATCAACACTATTACTGATAATGTATTATACTATATTTCTGGTTATATAATAAAAAAACTTACTCCAGTTTTGCAATGTCCAAATGACATTAAGGCATTATTAGACGAATCAAATAACATAAATGACCATGCTTATTGTCAAAAAAATAAAAAATCATTTAATAACTTGACAAATATAAAAAATCGAGGAGGTCTTCAATTAGCATCTGAAAGTGTTTTCAAAATTGTGAAATTAACGGAACAATACTTTAAGTGTATAATTATCAACAAACGAAAATTATTTATAAAAAATATGGATCAAAAAATAATGATAATGGTTCAAAATTCTTTAGCATTATGTTCAAACTTACTTCCAGAAACAAATAAATGTTTTGAAGTCACTGAAATGCATTCACGTCCTCACAAGATAAATATTATTAATTTATAGTAAGCCGTATTTATTTAAATATTCGTATACATTCTTACAGCAAAATTTTAAGTTCTATCATGAAAGCTTCTGTCAACAAAAGACAAAAGTTACATAAGACAATTTTGTTTAATAACTTATAAATTATAATCTTATATTTTTTTTTACATCTGAAATATATTATTAGATAAATATTACTTATGTATTATATTGTTTCATTGTTTGTAGTAGTAAGATTAGTTCTTTAAATATTTTTGGCTTTTTGAGATACTTAGCTAATAAGTTGAAAATTCTCTTGATGACTTTTAAAAGATACTATAATAATTATTTTAAATAAATAATAATATTTATATGTATTATATTATCACTTCAATAATAAAAATTGATAAAATACCACAGCCCAAAACCAACATGGCGGAAAATCGGCGTCCGCCGGCTGGCTTGTCAATTTATACTAGTTAGCAATCTAGTTAATAATCTATATCTGTGGGTAAGTCATAAGCACGTGTTATCGTTTGTTTGTTTATTAAATTAAAATGTGAAGACCTTTTACAGTAAGGCTTCAACAATATAATAATTAATAAGGAAGAAAATCTATTTATTTTTGCAAGTATGGATAGTGGCAGTTGTTAGCAATTATATTACACTGGTTATATGTGCAATTTAATTTTACTATAGATGTAAATAACAATCTTCATAAAAGTACACGCTGGGGCAAGTTAACAAACTCGTCACAACAAGCTAGTTAAGTGCAATACACAACAAGGTGTGTTATGTACTTATAGAAACAAGAATGTTACCTATACCAAAAAATATTATATCTTATTATATTTATATTTTATATGTTAAATAATTTACATTTTTTATAAACAAAAGAACATGTTATTAAAGTGCAATTAACCAAGGTCAAAGGTGTGTTATGTATTTATAGAAAAAAAGAATGTTACCTATACAAAAAATATTATACCTTATTCTTTAATCTATTATACTAAATAAAGATAATTTGAAAGACTTAATTGAGACTTATTCAACACTTAAAAAATGACTGTCAACTTGCCCCATGGAAATGCCATCTTGCCCCAGCCATGTGGCAAGTTGACGAAATTGACAAACCTACATAAATTTATTTTAAAATATAAGATACTAAATATTACGAAACCAATAATTACCATATTATATTCTTAGTATACTATGAATTATCTGTAAAAAAATTCAAGATAATCTAACCATTAGTAGTAGCAGGATAATTATTCAAACCTTAAGCTAGCGGTCAATTGCCACACATATATTATAGTAATTACTAATTTTATTCGTGGTATCATTGACTATAAATACTATTACCTATTTATAATCAATGATGGTTAGGTTAAAACTCAAAACACTAAAAATAGCTTTCTAAACGAAAAGATAATACATTGTAGACCTGTAGTGAACGTGCTTATGCAATAGGCAGGCGGCAGCCTTCAGCTTACAGACTAAAGTGTTGTAATATAAACTTTGTGTTATTCACGATAGAATTTCTATCATGAATATTAATGGATATTAATATTTTTCAAATAACATTTTAATTTGAACACATTTACAAAATAGAAACTATAATAGTAAGTTTCAATATTCTATAATAATATTGTTATCTATATAATATTATATAGTGTGATATGTGAATGTAACAAGTAGTAAGTATGAAATAAGAACTATACCTAATTAATAGAATACGTATATTATGGCTATATATAACATAGGTACTTAAATATTTCAAATATTGAAACTGTACATTATAAACCGTTTTGTTACGAAAAAAAATTGTCTAGCTCTGGCAATGGTGGCAACTGAAGAAAATGTTGACGATCCACATTCAACAATAGACAAATCTAACCAAGCTCCTCTTGAGTTTTAAATACTTATTTAATGATTTGTAATTTGTATAAAGTATTAACCATGGAAGGTAGAAAATTGTCAGGTATATGTCAAAACTGCCAAAAAGTTGTAAATGTATCAATATATACTACATTACTACATTTTATACATTATTATAAAGAATCACATGTATTGATATATTTTTTTTTTACATTCGACACAATATTTGTGATAATATTATATGTATATAGGTTTTATATATTAATATATTGTCTAGTCTTTAGTAGATGGTATTGCTAAATTCTCACCGATCATCCGCCCCTACAGTTACATCTGAATGGGCTGTTGTATTGTGTGCTGGAATGTGTTAAATTATGGTTTATAGAAATAATTGTGCCAATTTTGAATTAATTACAAAGCTGTTGAATTTATGTAGTTTTAACAATTAATAGATTAATATTAATCACTACCTAATATTTTCAAATTACCATAGTCCATATTGTATATAGGTATACTCATTATCATGGATTACTATCTTTAGTACAAAAAGGGAACAATTCTTGTTTAGATCAAAAGCGATTTTTTTTTTGAAAATGTTTGTTTTTGTATTCTTTTTTTAATGGTACTTTTAAGAAAAGTCGCTTAAACTTCCAATGAAAGTTATGTTCAAAAAAATTCAAAAAATTGTATTTTTGGAAATTCTTTGTAATGTTCTTTTTTTTGTAATGTCAGTATTTATATGCTTAATATTTTGGTAAAATCAAAATGTATCTATCGTACTTACTTCTTAAATTAAACTTCAAAATGCTTAATTTTTCAATAAATTCTATTTTTGAATTTAGAATAAGTACCAAAATTTTGTTTTTCTGAATTTCATTTTTTTTTGTATTGTTAGTATTTGTATGCTTTGATTTATTTAAAATAATTAGTTAAACTCATCTTCCGAAACATCATAAATTGAACTTTGAACTATCAGTTTATCAGAATGTTCAGCAACTTTATCTTCCTGCATTTGTCCAGAAGGGTCGTACACTATACGGGCAAGTCGAAAAATTCGATTAAAGGATTCAACCCGGATGTGATGTGAAGTCAATTTGGCCAGATAAAATGCATAGAAGTGCTTTTGCCAAAAAAAATTAAGAAAAAACTGGATTTTTTACTCAAAACTAATTTTAACTTTTACTAATTGTTTATATCATCATTTTCTATACACCATACAATTTTCAATATGAAAAAATTTCGATTTTTTTATGATTGTCGATACAAAATTGTTTTTTTTGTCAAAAAACTTAAAAATTTAACACGAGATTCCTCGTATACATCCAAAATTACACACATAATATTATATACAAATTACAAACTAAACGTTTTTCAATATTGCGGCGGCCAGACAGGCAACCTCTTAGCTAAGTGTCTGACTGTATACTGTCAGGGAATACAGAGTAATATTAAAACTCGAGAACTCCAACATTCAAAATCTGAATTCCATCACACAAACTCTAAATTCCAACCCGTCAACGACCACACTCCGACGTGCCCACGGTAGGTGTAGGACGTAGGTTGGTAGGTAGGCAGGTAGGCAGGTACGCTTCTTACAATGTGTTGTCAGCCGCCAGCGCGACGAGAGAATTCCGTCGTCGGCGGCGGGTGGACTGCTACTCGTGTTTGCGACGTCCGAGACGAAAACGCATTATTATTATTATTATATTACACGACCGCAGCCAGCGCACAGACATGGACACGGTTTCGGCCGCCGCTACCGGATCGCTGTAAAAACGTCACGGCTGAGCTCGGAGACGACTAGCGGTGTGCCAGCATAGGAGGTATAGTTACTGAGCATCGGTCGGAATGAGAACAACGACACATAATAATAATATTAATATTATACACGACGGACAGACGACAGACGTATTATAATAATAATAATAATAATACTTACAATACTTACACGATAATAACGCACGCGCGTAACTCACAATAATAATAATAAAAATCATTTATAATAACGACGTGCCGGTGTCCGAGAAAAACCATACGAGCACAATATAATATATTAATATTATATAACTATTATGTTCGAACAACGAGCTGTATACAGCGGCGGCAAATCACACGTACCTACAATATTATGTTGAGTTGTTATTATTACTTCTACTTCGAGGACTGAGTGTAGCCGCAGCGAGAGGAGGTCGAGGAGGTCCTTACTTTCCGAGTGGTGGGAGCGATCGGTCCGAGTCGCGAGGGGATCTATAATATACCGCCGCAGTTTTTTATCGTTGTGTTTTCGAGTTATTTTCACACGCACGCGAGCACATCCGTAAATCATTTTTTATTTTCGCATTGTTTTACGAACAGCCGCCGCGTAATCGTACTCACCGCACATTATATAGGTATATATGTACGGAAATAATAGCAATAACAATTGTTATTATTACACACCGACCACCAGCCGCCGGGGGCTCACGGTGCTGAAGCAAGTCGGGGTGAAACATTTTTTTTTTTACGTCACACGAGATCCAATTTAAATACGTTACGGTACCGTGTTTACAGCGTGTATGGCGTGGGGCCACTAATCGTATACTATTATTGTATGCCACTGCTCGCGGATCGCCTTTATGTCGGTATTTGACGAAAAAACAAGGGCATCAAGTGCAGATGTGCAGTGTGCAATTCATGTACTTATAGGTATACCCGCTCGATTTCTCCTTATCAGTAGCATAGTATGTTGTATACCGTACCTATAAAAATTCAAAATTAGTTATATTAAATACAAGTGGCCTGATATTGGAGGTATAGTCGTTTTATTGGATCTTCCTGTTAATGTCGCACGTCTACGGTCGGTTCAAAACCCAAAAGTGAAAAATTGGCTTAAATTATTGTTTGGTTTACCTTTTTTTTTCTTCACTGATGTCAATGATGCATTTACATTTCACTCCAAAAATGTCTAACATGTGTGCCATCCAACCATGTATATTAGTTGTTGGAACACTATTTGATCCAAAGCAAATACTTGCATATTTTGAAATTAAATATATATTTTTTCAGCCATTAAAGCCTTTGACATCTGTTTTGAGATTTTTCACTTGTTTAATGTAGAGTACCCAATAGAATCAAGTGATGTATGGTTATTTACCTTTACAATTTTTTTTAAGATAACAAAGTACCTATAATAAATCTAATGTATTAATTAAATAAGTGATTAATGAATTAAAATCTTAATTGTATGTATAAAGCATTATATAACTGGGTGTTAATAAATAAACTAAAAATAATTTAATGTTTTATTTTTTCACAAAAAATATATTTGTTAAATACCTATACATACTTCCTAAATTTCTCCTTATACAACTTATAAATGTATGTACTTAATATTATATTTGGTAAATTTAAAATAATTATCTTGTCAATTCAAAAAAAAATTATTTCATTAATATCAGACTAAAAACACAAAATGGTATTGTAGATTCAAGACAACCATTTTGGCAATTTAACAAAATTTTAATTTTGTTGAATTAACAAGTTTTATCTTTCAATCAACAAAATTGTTGGCATAATTCTAGTTTATCTCCCAAGCGATTTTTTGGAATTTTTTTTTACAAAAATGTGTTTTTTTTGTTTTATTTAATGGTACTTTCAAAAAAATCGCTCAAACTTCCATAGGAAGTTATGTTCAAAAAACTTAAAAAAATTGTATTTTGGATTTTAAAATACCGAAAAATTGTATTTTTGGAATTTATTTGTTTTTGTATTGTTGGTATTTGTATCTATAATATTTTGGTGAAATCAAAATTGTATCTATCGTACTTACTTCTTATGTTAAACTTCAAAATCTTTGATTTTTCTAAAAATTGTGTTTTTGAATTTAAAATTCCAAAAACTAAAAATTTTGGAAATTTCTTTTTTTCATTTGTTGTATAATAACATAAAGAAGTTTTTGTTGCAATCAAAATTTGAAGGTCAGGCTTAGTTTCGAAGTTATAGCGAATTTAATTATGTTGATCTTGTGAAAACGAAGTATTGAAATATCGTATCTATTGCGTTTAAAAATAAATATTAATTTGATTAAAATTCAGAAGTACAACACAACTTTGGTTTTTACTTCGAAGTTATAAGAAAAGTTTTTATGCCGGTATACTAAATATCACGAATTACATTACTAATCTTCAGCAATAAACTATAATTTATTAGGATTATCAATATTTGTATGCATTTGTAATCATGGCATTCGATATTTACCTCATATAGCTCATAAGGATTTTTAATATAGTTTGTGTAACACCGTGGTTTTTGGTTAATATAAATTGTTTATTAAATTACAGTAGAACCTCGATTATCCGTGTTTGCGATTAACCGTGCTCACTCTTCCGAAAATTAAAAAATAAGTATGGACTGTAGATATATATGTATGTAGTTATAATCGAACATTTTATATTACATAATACATACTCGATATCGACAATCGTATTAATCGTTGCGGTAACGGAACGGCGAATAGGCGAATAATACTTATTCTAATGATAGTACAGAGATAGAGTTACAAAATAAAATTAAAACAAGTATTTTTAGTAAAGATCCTTCTCAATGGATACGAACAACCGACTTTATTCACTTTGTGGCATCACACGGTGTTGATCAAAATATGAACTCGGACTTTTCAAACTCCAAACGGATATATTCTGACCAAAGTAGATATTTAACTAAATCTATGTTCTATAGGATATTATCAAACAATGAAAAAATTCTTAGAACGTGGTTAATTTACTCAGAAATTAAAGGGACTTTATTTTTCGCACCTGATTGGTTATTTCGTGACGACTCTGATTTGGCTACTACAGGTTTTAATGACTGGAAAAACGCTTGTTCGAGGTTAAAACAACATGAAAATTCTATAAATCATACATAAAAACTGTTTGATTCGAATACAAGACATCAATCAAACTAAGGAAAGAGTAGATTCAAGATTAATGAATCAAATTGATGGGGAAAAAAATTTTATTGCGAATTGTTGACGTCCGTCAAGTTGGCACCGGCACAATGTGTTACAACCATAATTCTTATATCAAAAAATTGCTCGTAATTTGCTAGAATTTGCTAGGAGATTTTCAGAATTTGCTATACTATAATTTTTCCGGAAACCCGGAAAATGGAAAATGGCTCAGCACCGGCACATTGTCCGATCGGTTCGAAAGTGGTATCAAAAAATTGCTAGTCATTTGCTAGGCGATTTTCAGAATATGCTATACTATGGTTTTTCCGGGAACCCGGAGCATTAATAAAATCTCGTTTTTCAAATTTCCTAGAATCATATTTTTTTTATTGATTGATGCATCTTAATAAATAATAAAATTTATACTTCTGTTTAATACCCATTTATTTAAGTTAGGATTTCCTAATGTTAGGTACAAAAATATGTTTAAAAATATATATATTTTTTAAATATTTAAGTACTGATTATACTATTTTAGTTTTAGACTAAGTGTGCGATCCGATGATTATAGTGCTGTAAATCAAATCGCATATATTATATTAATATAGGAAAGCTGCATTTTTTTTTTAAATTATAATCTTTATTCTATAAAAAATCATTTCAACAATTTTGATTTATAATTAGTGGATTGCTGTCAGAAGCGTGTATTTTGAAAGTGGTTTAAAAAAATCAATACATTCAAAATGAAATAAAAATAAATATTATCAAAAATTGTATGATCTTCCCTATTATCTGATACCAGCTGATTTACATCCTTTTACATACTATTGAATGTGATATTGTATCTTGCGTGTGTGTTAGAAAGAGATAAAACAAATCGTGAAATAATACACTCTTGTAAGCTATAGCTAATGAAAATAATATCATATAATAAATATTATGGTGCTGAGCCATTTTCCATTTTCCGGGTTTCCGGAAAAACCATAGTATAGCAAATTCTGAAAATCACCTAGCAAATTCTAGAAAATGACTAGCAATTTTTTGATACCACTTTCGAACCGATCGGGCAATGTGCCGGTGCTACGTCAAGTTGGCACCGGCATACTTGAATTTCGATTTGTACTTAAATGAAATACTAGCAAATTCTGAAAATCACCTAGCAAATTCTAGAAAATTACGAGCAATTTTTTGATATAAGAATTATGGTCGTAACATATTGTGCCGGTGCCAACTTGACGGACGTGA
This sequence comes from Neotoxoptera formosana, assembly GCA_022818045.1. NCBI lineage: Eukaryota > Metazoa > Arthropoda > Insecta > Hemiptera > Aphididae > Neotoxoptera > Neotoxoptera formosana. Next base: position 35,431,887 of record CM040630.1, read on the forward strand.
ATTGTTGCCGTAGTTAAATCACTTGCCTTACGGGGACTCCCTTTTCGGGGTGACGACGAGTTAATTGGTTCTTCGAAAAATGGAAATTTTCTGAAGAAGTAATTTCTATAATAGCGGAAAAAGTAAACAAATATTCTGTTGATGAAATTAAACGTAGAAAATATTTTTCCATAATGAATGCTACTACAGAAAATAATATGACTCGAAACGAATCACAAGAACTATTAAATAAACTCGAATCATTAGAGACCTGCTTTATGTCTATATTATGGGGTTTTCTATTGAACAGATTAAATGTAGTTAGTGAGAAGTTACAAAAAGTTGAAGTAGATTCAATCCGGATTAATGGGGGGGGGGGGGGGCAGAGGGAGGGGGCCCATAGTCTTCTCGGCTTAAAATTACATCGAGTGATAATTTGTACTTTTTATAGTACCTACAAGAATATTTTTATTTATAATTTTTTTCTTGTTTGAACCACGGTATATTATAGTATAATATAATATAATATACTATAATATAATATAATTTAATATACCGTGGTTTGAACTAACAGGTGATGGGGCCCGTCGGCCGTGTTTACCACCTATGGCATAGTAAGTGGGGACATAGTGTCATAGCCAGGTTTGTGTGTATACTATTTGTGTATTACTACATATTTTAAGACAATTCTATTGTATTAAATTTATGAGAAATACCTAGTAATACCATGGAATTATCAGATTGGACATAATTCGTTGAAAATATTTTTGGAAATGCCTTTGAACACAGGTACATATTATTATCATTAGTTTGCAAGTACTAGAGATGGAGAATTTACGTAAAAAAAATATCAGTAAATCGATATATAAATAGGTGTTGGTTATTTTCAATTTCTGATATTTTCAAACACACATTTTTTCATTATTTTAGAATTATGAATTCTCAAGACATTTCTGAATTCTTAAATTTGAGTTTTGCAAGTTCACTTAATGATTTGTCTACTGATCAAAACAGCGTAATATACAGTACGCCTATACCGAATGACACGATCGACGATTCTTCTGTTGTTTCGTTTCCTTCTACTTCTGGATCTACGACAAATAAATCTTTAATTCATCCATTTATGACAAATAATTCTAAAAATGCAGTTAAACGGAAATTAACCCACGATACTGGAGAATATATTTTGGTGCCTCGTGAAGGAAAAAGTGACACGTGGAAAAAATTTCAAAATGTTATGCAAATCGTTCAAAATATGGGCAACCCTGATTCTCCCGAACAAATTTTAACAGAATATGTTGCTTGTATAAATTGCAAGGAACTCTACGTGAATAAATCTGCAACAGCTACACTTAATAGACACAAATGCAGTTTAGATAAAGGTTTGCAAAGATCTATTGATATATTTATTGACGATTGAGCGCATACAATTGAGCGAAGACAATTGAGCGCGGCGAAAATTGGGCGCTGCGACATATGAGCGCTTTATAATATACTGAACTGAGTGCAAAACTGCTGTATACGAAATGACGAAATTAAAATTGAATTCGTTCGCAGTGTCTGTGAATACCTATATAACCCGTCAGATAATCTTTATGTTTGATGATAAGATAATGTTATTACTTATTTGCCGCATCGTTTATAGAATAAAATTCCAACGACGATAACGCAGCAGTAGACGTAGGTTCTTTACTATATTTTCACACGTTGTGCACTGAACACTACTCAAATTTATTGTACTTAACATTTTAATTTTTTTAAATCATTATTTTAATAATAAAATGGAAATCATTAAAAGTGTAAAAGGTCGAGACCTTCTATGCTATAACGGATATTTATATAGATTTGACAAAAACGGTAGTTGGCGATGTATCGAATGCAATACGAAAAAATGTCGTGGTCGTATTAATTTGAAGGATGGTCAAATTATTCATGAAAGTGAAAAAGAGCACAACCATACACCTGATATTGCAAAAATTGAAGCCAGAAAAGCAATGCAATTTTTAAAAACAACTGCAAAACATACTGAACTTAGTACTCAAGCAGTTTTAGGTGCAGTATCTTTACAGGTAAATATAATATAAATATAATATTAATATTTATGAGATCATTAATTATATTACTGTATAATATATATATAATATGTATATGGTAGTAACATGTTACATTATAGTTTATACGTATCTACATAATATATTTTTATATTTTTTAAATCATTATTATTATTGTAGGTTACTGAAACGGTTGCTGGTAAATTACCAGCAGTTGATTCGATGAAAAAAACGATTCAACGAATTCGCCAAAAAGAATTGATGGCACCAGCAATTCCAGCTTCATTGAAGGAGTTGATCATTCCACCCGAGTTTACAACAACATTAGATGGTAAACCATTTTTATTGTATGATAGCTACTCACAAAATCAAGAAATTCCACGTATATTAATTTTTTCAACTACGGAAAATCTTGATATGATGGTTGATTGTGAACATTTTATATTGATGGTACTTTTTCATCGTCACCTAGTATTTTCTACCAGCTATATACAATTCACGGTGTACAATATAGTAATGTTTTGTCATCCGTTTTTGCACTCCTTCCAAATAAAACTGAAGAAATATACATTCGTTTATTTAAAAAAATCTTAGAGTTAAGACCAGAATTAAATCCAACTTCTATAATGCTAGATTACGAACAAGCTACAATAAATGCAGTGAAAAAGGTATTTCCTCAAACGGAAATAAATGGATGTTTTTTCCACTTTTGTCAATCTATATGGAGACATATTCAAAACACGGGACTTGCCGTAAAATACCGTGAAAATTCCGAGTTTGCATTAAATATTAAAATGTTAAATGCATTAGCATATGTTCAAACCAGAGTCTGTTATTACTGCATTCGAAGACCTATTACAAACTGATTTTTATAAAGAACATGAAACAATATTGACACCTCTCTTAGACTATTTTGAAGACACATGGATAGGTCGTATTATTCGTAACAGGCAACGAAGATCCCCAAAGTTTCCAATAAAATTATGGAACTGTTATGGTTTGATTAAAGATGACATACCAAGGACCAACAATGCCATTGAAGGATGGCATAATTCATTTAAATCAATTTTAAATGCAGTTCATCCATCAATTTGGAAATTTATCGACGCTTTAAAAAAAAGAGGAAAAGTTGAATCGTGTGAGAATTTACCAGTTTATTGCAGGTAATGATCCAAAACCAAAAAAAAAAAAAATACAAAGATTCAGGATTAAGAATAAAAAATATTTGTGAACAGTTTAATTTAAGATCAATTGAGCAGTTTTTAAAAGGCATTGCTCAAAATATTTAATGTTTTAATTTGTTTATGAATTTGTATATTTGTAATATGTATTATTAACCAATATACTATGACTTATTTTTTATTTTTTTTTAAATTATTACTATACACTTTTTGATATTGATTGTTATGACTGATAATGTATTATTAACTATACAATTTTTTGTTTTTATTTTTTAAAATTATTACCTAACCTAAGATTTATATTGCGCTCAATTTTCGTAGCGCTCAATTGTTGTGCGCTCAATAGTCTTCGCCCAATTGTCGCACGCTCAATTGCCTGCGCTCAATTGTCGTGAAACCGCTCTGCTGTATATTAGGGGGGTGGGTAAGACCTCTGACTAGGGTTTTAAATAGTTAAAAATATTTTGAACTTCAAATACTAATAAAAAAAAATAGTGCCTATGTATTTTTATAATTTTTTTATCGCCATAAGAATAACTTATGAGGAACTTTGTATTAATTTTTCAAATATTTTAATTAAGGGATATAGGTAAGTACCTAGTTATTTGTATGTTATTACATTTTACTTGTTATATTTTATTTAATAAAGCAACTCAAAAGTCTGAGTATAATTAAGGAATATATCTAGTTTTTTTATGTTATTACATTTTACTTGTTATATTTTATTTAATAAAGTAACTAAAAATCTGAGTATAATTAAAGAATATACCTAGTTTTTTTTATGTTATTACATTTTACTTGTTATATTTTATTTAATAAAGTAACTCAAAAGTCTGAGTATAATAAGGAGACACAATTTTTTTAGATTTTATTACATTTGTTTTATGTTATTTAATAAACTAACTCAAAAATCTGAATATTGTTAATATATCTATTTTTATTTATTTTTGTGACTAAAATATGTATAAGTTACAAATATACAATTTTAAATATGTTAGTAGTTAACAATTTATTATTATAAGTACTTGTAATATAATATGTTAACATTATAACAATCAAAACTAAAAAAAACTAATATAATATATTAACCATAAATTAAAAAAAAAAATTGATGGTCTGTCAAATCTTGATAAATTAAAATAATTGAATTCTTTCAACGGAATTTGTTTATAGATTTGCATTACTTTATGGCACTTGCCCCGGCCAAGGAATAACTGGTGTCAAACTGTATTTAAAGTACCGGTTTTGCACTTACCCCCAGTGGCAGGGAAAGTGCGACACTTTTTTTTTTTTTTTTTAAATAATTTTTTTTCAACTAAAAAATTATTATAACACTTATTTGAATTCCTGATATGTTCATTAATATATGATCAAAAAACTACGTTCCTCGTAAGAATACAGTAAGATATATGTTCCATTAAATTTAGATTTTGCAAAACCGCGTCGCTGTTACCCCACCTGACCTTACCCCCAACATCGAAATAGCACTCAGAATATATACATCTACTGCGGTGACTAACTGTTCAGCTGAACGTTCTTTTTCTTGCTTGAAAAGAATAAAAAATTATCTCCGATCTACGATGTCACAGGATCGATTAAATGCACTTGCTATACTAACTACTAAGTATTGAACATGAATTAACTAATCAGTTATCATATGACGACATCATTGAAGACATTGCGAAAAAAAAATCAAGACGTAAGACTATAATCTGAAGAATATAAAAAATAATTATTTGTTTGTATTTTTTTTTTTTATAATATGCTTAAGGAGTTTTCATTCATTAATAATAGTATACCTACATAAAGTATTGATTATGTTTTTATTTTATTTAAATAAAAATTTTAATTAGGCGGTAAACTTATTTCTGCCTACGGGCGGCAAAAACCTTAATCCGGCCCTGATTACACCATCTACCTCACAACAGCCTGATTCTTCTTCCGAGAGTGATAATGAAGAAAGTTTTGAAAAAATACAGACAAGCCAAGCAATGGAAGCAGTTGATGTCCTCTTGAACTTCTGCGAACAGGAAAATTTTGACTTCCATGACGTTATTGGCTTAAGAAAAATTAGAAGTGAAGTAAGGAAAATTATTTCAATCAAAAAAAAAACAAAGACTGATAACTTCATATTTTAAGCCCTAATAACTTGTTGTATACAATTATATTATGGATGTATGTCTAACATTATTGTATGTATACGTCTTCTTAAGTATATTTCTAATTATAATTTAATCAAAATTTTTAAAATTTCATTATTATAAAATTGTACCTATGTATTTCTAATTATAATTAAATAAAAAATGTCATTATTATAAAAAGTCTCGATTAACCTTGATTTTCATTTATCCGTGTGACTCCCTCCCCATCATTACCCCGGATAATTGAGGTTCCACTGTACATCCAATTATGTTAAATAACGTCCAAATGTATGAACATTTTGAGCGTAAGCAATGTGGTCCGTTAAGCATGCCAATTATAGAGACATGGCAGTCTTGGGGACTTATTTCAAACGTCAATACATTGCAATTCAATAAGAATAATTTTTTGTTATTATGTCCTAATGTAAATTCTATGGATGGTTTTGTTTAACGGTGCAGAAAAACCTCGATTGATGCGCATAAAAAAAAGTGAAATGCGATGTTCAACAATCCATTTGACAATTTACTTTGGTATATTTACTAAAAAATTGTTTGGGAGCTAAACTAGAATTGTTCCATAAAAGCATGCTTACGCCGACTGTACGATATTTAGTCCAAGTTGAGATCATACCAGTGTAATTGCTATGAAATCATTATAACTCCGAGTAAAAAAAATTAAATTTAGTAATGATTAAATCTTTAAAAGACCGTCTTTTACTCTAACATTGGTTACGTACTAGTATGATGCAATCTAGATTTACTAATCTTCCATCTTTGTATATAGAAAGAGAACTGACGGTTAAAACTTATGGTTCTGAAGGCTCAGTTGTTTTACGTCTAACCAAAAACATAAAACCAAATCGTCATTTTCTAATTTTGATAATTTTTTTTCTATTTTTTGATAATTATTTCTTGTCCAATGGGCTTTTTGAAAAACTACTGCATGATAAAATATACGCTGTTGGTACAATCAGGGCCAATTGGTTCGCCAAACCACCTTTTTTGTCTGATAAATTGATGCGAGAATTCGGAAGAGGAACATCGTTTGAAATAACCACAGACCAACCGAACAACTACAATATAGGCTTACTCAAATGGTATGATAACAAGCCGGTTAATTTAGGTTAAAACTTTGTTACATCTGGGGAACTTGATGTGGTTCGTAGATGGTCTAAAAAGGAAAAAGTATGTGGACATAGAAAGACCTGAAATAGTTCGTATTTATAATAAATCAATGGGAGGAGTGGACAAAATGGACCAGATGGTTAATAGTTATTATAGGATTTTTATTAGATCAAACAAATGGACATTAAGAATGGCCATGCATTTTTTTTTAATTTGGCTATATGTAATTCTTGGATGCAATATAAAAAACGCAGAAATTTTGAAAATTTCAAAAAAAAAAATTGTGGATTCGATGGATTTTTGTATGGATATTGCAGAAAGTTTGATATGCGTAAATAAACTAAACACGCCAAATAGAAAAAGAGAACGTCCATCAGCACAAGTACCAGAACAAACATACACGAAAAGAAACGTGGTAGATTCAGCGCCACCAAATATTGAAGTACGTTTAGATGGAACATAATATCATCGAGCATTAGTCGACGAACGGAAATATGCAACGAAGTGTAAACATCCAACTTGCAAAAGAACACTTACGTTTTGTAGCAAATGCGATCTTCATCTATGCTTGGATAGGACAAGCAACTGTTTTGACATCATACTAAGTAGTAATATAGTTATGATAAAACCTATTTTTAATTCTTTGGTAGGTATTATTTATTTATTACGAATTTACCTAGCTTACTAAAAAAGACGGCTCTTTTATTTTACTTTAATTTTTTGTTTTTAGTTTTCATTTGTTTTTATAAACAATATATTTTTATTCTGTTATGTAAAACGTTAAAAATGTATTTTATATTTTACTGATTTTACTTATTTTATTAATATCATATTATGTAGTTTAATGTTTATAAGACGTACCTATTTATACAATAAAAAAATATATAATTATTTGTTTAAAATTGTGTAGGTACATAACTTGAGTATCAAAATTTGTCGAAAAATAGATTTCGATTAATAGTTATCCCAAGAAGCCCAATAGGGGTACACTATAGTGTACTTACATGTAACTTGCTAGAAAAAAATCCAAAAATTACGAAACTCCCAATAAAACTTAATTATATCATATTAAACCATATAATGAAGAAAAAAAAATTTTTTTTCCACAACATTTATTTCGGTCTGAAAGGGTTAAAAATTATATTTTCTTTTTCTTTTTAAAAAAAAATTTTATAATTTATATTTTTATTATATTAGTCATTTATTTATTAATGTATGTTTGGTATATATAATCGTACAGGGGGGGTGTGGGGGGCGAAACCTCACACGTGTCACTTTAAGGTAAAACATTTTAGCACTCCCTAGTTTAAGGCTGAATGTGCGCCTATGAAAAGACGTGATATAACATGGAAACTAAGGAAAATGCCATTTTTATACTATTACAAATACCTATGATGACAAATAAGATCATTTGTCATCAAATCTTGGTCAACATATTGTTAAACTACTTCGCAGGACGTGTAAGTATCCTTAAAAAAAATACAAATAAGTAACCACTATAGTATTTTTCGTAATTAATTATGTATACACATTATTAATATTGGTTTTTTTTCTAAAACTATAATGTAAACATCTTTTCCACCACGAGGCCAGCGTTCAATACTTATCGTAGATAGAGAGGTACAAGACATATCGTTGCATATTATGTTTAATAATTGATGTATAATGGGGCTTGAGTCATAGGTGGACCGTGATGGCAAATCACAGAATTACGAGCATATGATTTACTATAATATAGTCAATACACACTACGCACGTGGTTTAAACTTTAAACACAGTGCACAGTACACGATACGCACGAGGTTTCAAACGTTTTCAACATATATCACAAGTCAATCACAGTCGATAGCAAGTCACGATTATAGGCTGCAGTCAATATCTGACCGGTACCGTTGATTTTTAAAATATTCCCTTTTTCGGCGTTTAAAAACAGACCCCGCAGAAAAAATTCAAAATCAATCAGCTGCCGCAGATGCTTGTCAGAGTAATTGTAATTTTTTTATAAGTTTAGTAGTTATTTTTTTATTCAATTAGTAGTACGTCATAGATTATTTGGACCATGCGGTATTCGCATATCGTGTTGTCCAGGTCGAAACCGACACAATCATAGTCGGATAATTTTAACACGTTTCCTCCGTCATTGTTTGTAGACAAAATTATTTTGAACTCGACCAATGCGTCCCAACTCACAACTCCCAAGTATGATACACGTATGTCGTATAATTGTTGTGTCTCGTGCATGAACTAAGATATACAGGACTGGAGCACGAAATGGTTGGTATCCGCACTCCGGCATCTCATTCCCGAAAGACCGCGCGTCCGCGCCGCGCCGTCGCAATCACCAGTCGTCGTAGTACGTCGTCGCCGCCGCCGCCGTCGCAATGAGAGTAGTGGGGATGGATAAGCAGCGGATCGGGGGACATATTATATTTTACGATATTTTCGTTGTGTACGCAAAATCGGTCTTAAAAGTACTTGACAATTTTTGGTTATAACTTATAAGCTATCTAACCAATCTGCTTGTGAGTTCCTCTGTTTCCATCTCAACAATATTTCTGATCGATTGATACCTTATACGCATTTATATGTTCAGCCGTTTGCCCTGTAGAACTGGCCGGTGGATTAACAAAAATTTGCACGGTATTCAATGGTACAACTCCGGTTTCCTGTTACTATACGTTATAATGCGGCCAACGAAACAAGAAGCTTGACCGTCACGCTCCCGGTGACCGTTTTTCGTAAAGGTTTCGATAAATTCTTTCCTGCGTATAATAATTTCAAACACGCTTACACGCGTTATATAGACCCGTTTCATATTCAGAACTCCTGGTTTTCACGAAAACGGTCACCGGGAGCGTGACGGTCAAGCTTCTAGTTTCGTTGGCCTCACTATAGTGCACGGCTTTAGATAGAATGGTTGCACATCGGGGTATACCGTATACAATATAATACGCAATGTTAGACCTCGGTGTACGAAAGTTCTTAATATCTAACATACGAAAAAGTGAACAACTACTAATGCTCCCGCGGCTGGAGGACGCCACACCCGCATGTGTTGTCTCCGTCTTACAAGTGCGTAACATAACAAATTGTACGCTCAGCAAATCACGCGAAGCTCTGTGAATTAAAAATTTAGAGTGAATTGACCTCTTATAAAAATTAAAGGTAACATTATTATCGAGGGCTTCTCGTAGGCTTTTTATTATATTTTAATTTTAAAGAGAGTTATGAGTATTTTAAAATTGTAAATTATTTGTATATCTTAAAATACTCATAACTCGCTTTAAAATTAAAATATAATAAAAAGCCTACGAGAAGCCCTCGATAATAATGTTACCTTTAATTTTTATAAGAGGTCAATTCACTCTAAATTTTAAATTCAAGGAACTTCGCGTGATCTGCTGAGCGTAAAATTTGCCATGTTACGCACTTGTAAGACGGAGGCAACACATGCGGGTGTGGGCGTCCTCTTAACCCTTTGAAGCACGTAATTATAAGAAATTATAATCCAAAACTAATTCAACTGAAACTTGATTCTTTATTATACATAGAAATAAAAAAAAATAATAAAAAAAAAAAAATAACTTTTGAAAGTTCTACTTTTAAGGTGGTTACCCGTAAAAACCACTATGGGCTTACACAATTTTTTTTTTATTAAACATTTTGTTATAATGTATTAATATAATATTAGGTATTTTACCTGTGATAAAATAAAAGTACATAGTTTTTACAAATAACAATTTTACTTAGTATGATAGTCTTTAAAACAATTTTTGGTTTCATTGAGACACAATGCAACTTCACATATTGAACAGGACCATTTACTGCGATGAGGTTCGAATTTAGAACTACAATAAGCACATCTTCTAGATCCACTTCTTATAGGCATATGTTCAGCGGCATTGAAACGTTTTTCATATAATACTTTGGGCTTATAATTATTTTCAAATTTTAATGGTTTTTTAACTCCGCGTGGTGAAGGCTTTGTATTACCAATCAATGCAGTGGCCACAGTTAAACGAAAATCTTTGAGTGAAATGGTTTTTCCTTTATTGTGTGAACTTACAGTGAATAATATAAATGCATTATGTACAGCGAGATCGAGAAAATGAAAAAAAATCCTCATATACCATCTTTTGCTTTTACGATCAATTTTGTACAAGGCCATCAGCATATCAGCCTTATCAACATACCCCATGTGGGCATTGTAGTCTTTTACAAGTTGAGGACAAATGATGATTTGACTAGTTCCGTCTTTTTGTTTTCTATTTACATGACTTTCCTGAGTGGGATCATGAAAGTTCGACAAAAAATTAATACCTTTGTTGTCTTTCCATTTCATGGCGACAATTCCTGTAACTGTTGCTTGCCACTCATATTGACCTCTTGATAATTTTTTATCATCAGAAAAGTTTTTTGGAAAATCAATTCTGTGTTGTCTTGTTGTACCGCAAGCTAATACACCATATTCTAATAAATCAGCCATCAATTTATAACCACCAATAATATGGTAAATAATTATTACACGAATAGACTAAAACAACAATTATATCTTTACTTACGTTTATTAGAGTATTTGACACAATGTTGTACAGGTTTTATAACGATTCCAGCGTTTTACAACCGATAAGCACACATCCAGAAACAGAAATGAATGTATGTTGGTTTTTTCGCCGAACCCGACGATAAATCGTATTTACAAATTTTAAAAATAGAATATTATCAAACAAAATATACACATCTAATAGATCGTATTCTGGTGATTAGATTGAACGGTGGTTTCGAATAAAAACCACTATGCTCCAAAGGGTTAATTGGAGTTACAATATTATAATATGCCCATATCCCGCCATAATATTAAATTATTGAATTTTCAATGATAAATAAAATTTACTTAATAACTTAATTATAATCACGATTCACTGCTCTTGTGCTCATGTAAACAGTGTAGTGTAGACCAAATTAGTTATTCTGTTTTATGGTATTGGAAGGATACAAAGACAGTTCTATACTTCTATCCAACTTAACAAAGTGTTGCATGTTTGTATTTACATGTCACATGAATATAATGATACATGTGTTCTAATTTTTTATACGGGAAGTATTTTAGATAGTTATATTTTGAAATATTTGTTAATTGTAACTTTACAATTTTCATGAACAAAATAATCAATAACTACAGTCTTAACAAAATAATATTTTATTTTAAGATATTAAAAGATGCACTAAAATTATTAAATGCATGGGAGTCTAATTTAAACAAAAAACTTATAAAAGATGATGAGTTTCTTAGTTCAAATACAGCTGAAGGCCTAAGGGTAACTATAGTATCAACAATTTATTTGATTACACATTTACATAATTGTAGCGGCCCACAGGCGTACAACGACCTTTGGATGATGATGTTGGGATGTTTGAAATAAATTTGTAAGCTTGTTGAAATATACTAAGTGTTTTTATTAAAATGTAAAAGATGATTTAATGTAATACTGTGAAATTATTCAGAGTTGAATATTTGAACGATTTATTTTCTAAGTCTTTCGAATATTCTGCGGTTAGTCAGAAAATATTCTAAGTCCAAATAATTAAATTGTTGAAAATATTCTAAGTCCAAATAATTAGCTCAATGAAAAAATGGACGTGAAGGTGCTCGCGGTCACTCTGGTAGATCACGTCTGAATATGGGCCGATTCGGGCTCCCTTAGATATGGCATCCCCGTACTCCTCCAGTGTTGGTACAACAGTCCTTCGAAAGCTCCCACGCTTTGTCGGTCCGATGTGTCGATTGACGTCAATGTGTGCACGTGCCGGATGTTGTTACGGTTTCGCTACTGTGCCTTTATATTTTATATTATTTAATATTTTATATTACTTTTATAGTCATAATTATATAGAGTGTTGTCAATCAGCAAGTTAAAAAATGATCGACAATATATTTATAATCTTTTAGTGTTTTCACCTATCTGTTTCTGTTTGCAACAGGTAATTTACTCTACACGATTTCAATGGTTTGGTGGTTTAATGTTTTCTACGAAATATAATTTGTGTTTCATTATAATGGGTTTCAAAGGATAATGTATTTTCTTTTATCCTATGATAATAATTATATTTTATCATTATGGTTTTCCAGGAATAGTGTATTTCTTTTCTCCTATGATAATGATTATATCCTATCACAATAGTTCTCCTGGAATAGTGTATGCCTACGTGAACGGCTGGTTTTATTATTTCCCTTCGAGGTCATTGTATCGTATATTCTCTCGATATTGGTTATATCTATTATTATTATTGTGTTTTGAGCTTTAATATAAGATATGTTTTGACACTTTTATAATAGTAGTATATGTTATGTACTACCGGTACATAGCATAATTGTGGATTCCCGTCTATATACTTACGGCAAAAATTAATCAAGATTGCCTTGAAGTATGAATTAAAATTTCTTTATTTTTATTGTACGCCTTCATATTTAACTATTTTATCTGATAATTTAGAAATTTTTTGGTATTATACGTCAACTATCAGGTCCAAATAACAACCCCACGACACCAACATTTTTGCAACTCTATAGGATGCTCTCAGTCTATTCAGTAATAAAACCACCTAAATCAGGAAATTGTAGTGTTTCAGAGGGTAATTAATCCATAAGATAAAAAATATTACTATCAATAGGAATGTATTAAATCACTGACATTATTTTAGAAGATACTCCAATAATTTCTATTGGAGATCTCAAGGATATAATAAAAGAACAAAACATTATGTCAGAGAGAGAAAATAAAATAAATACGCTTAAATCAAAAATTTATCAAATAGTTGACAACGGAACTTGGGATTTTGATGATATATTTCAAGACCTTAATTATTGCCAGACACAATATTCAACTGTTTTTGAGTGTGTTGTTTACTTTCTAGCAGGGTAATTATAATAATTAACTATAGTTTGTTGTTAAGCATAAAAAGATAATTATTAAGATTCATGAGTCATGTTTTAGGTATATCATAAAAAGATTAAAAAGCCAAACAAAATGTTCATTAGGTATGTATAAATTCAATGAACATTGAATATGGACAACACATCCACCCAGCTGCTGATCTAGTGAATTTAAAAACAAGAGGATTTTTAACACAACCCAACCATCAAATGTACATAATAATAAAGTTTTGAGAAACCAGATTTTCAAAAATGAAAATCTGCATAGTGCATTTGAAATGAGAATTTGCCAAACATAGAATTGAAATATTTTCTAATATTTTTATTTTATTTATTACTATACCGATGAGGCAGCTACGCTAAAAATATTGAATGTAAAAAAAAACTCTCAAAATTAGTTACTTCTTAAATTAAACGTTATTACTTATTTTAATAGATTAAGAAATTCTTGTATTTATATTTTATTAATAATATTATGTTTTCCTTTTTGATTGTTAGAGAATTTGGAACCATATAATTGCCAGTAAAAATCCAGAAAAAGTATATTAGAGTTTATATATATTAAGAATAAAAAATATTAATTTTTAAATAGGCACTACGCACAAATTATCCATTGATGGATTCATAGCAGTTATTTTGTTATTGTTTTTTGTTAGTTCACTTAATTTTAATAGTTTCCCAGGATTGATATTTATATTTAAGATTTCTGACATAGTGATATCCTTTTCATTGTAATTTTCATTTCTAAATTTTATGTATTTGAAGTTTAAATGGATACCCATAGCCCATAGGCCATAATGGATTATCGGAATATTTTGAGAACACGAAAATACAAAATAAGAATACAATTTTGATGATGTTTATGTAAGCAACTAGATAGCGCTATAACGTAACTTTTAACAGATTTCTGATAAGAACAATTGGTGATCACAAAATAATAACTCGTTGTGCAACCCATTCTATCAAAAGCCGTGCTATAGTGGCTACTGCGCTATTTTTTTTTTACTTAGCTTCACGCTACTATTGTCGCATATCGATGATTTGGATCATTTCGTCGATATGCCTACTTACAAAGTCACGCTGTTTTGATAAATCTACCAGATTCCAAAAGTCTTCGAAAATACATTTTCTTTGCTTTTCAGTTATTTTACTCGTACATTTAATTCTGCAATTCGTACTACATGGCCCTCGCATAGATTTAGCATCAATAAGTTGCTTTTTCGAATTTTCGTACTGTAATCCTGAATTTTTATTTTTACGCATGACATTTTTCTTACATTTTTTGGTCAAACGCTTACGTTTTCTAGTCGTTGTGTTAACTTCTTATAAATCTGAAGAAGAAGAACTGGCCAGAACAATATTAACATTCGATTCTTGATTTTTTTCAATTGGTGGTACCTACATTTTCTTCATCGCTATCAAAAGCTAATATTGAATTATATTCAATCTCATTTAACAGAGTCCAGTCACTGCCACTATCTTCAAAAAAATCATCAGAACTTGCACTTTCCATTATCTTTTAAAAAAACACACTTTTATAATATAAATAGCCAGATACGTATAACACGCGTAATAACTACCGGATAGTTTGACAGAACGACTATCACTGAGAATAATATAGTATTCTCCATACCTACCTACTTAACAAATTTTAACTTTAAATCTAACAATAATATTCTTATTTCTTTATGTGTACTAAGCTAGTGTAAAAATCTACAATATTATTTGATGTCGTAGAACGACCCAACTATACATAAATGGTTTCAAAGTGCAATAGAATTATCTGAGTAAAGTCGATCTTCACTAAAAATAATAAGTTGCATATAAAAGTGTAAAACGTCGTAACTACATCTCAAACAAATACTAATACGAATTTGACTTCGGTCGTTTTAGCAATTCGATCTGTAAAATACGAATTTTTAGAATATGCACTCAACTCAAATTGTTCAAATTTTGAGTTGTGTCGTTCTTCTTCTGGGTGGGCGATATGTACAACTTTGTTAGGTCAGGGAGAACCAACCCCTAAAATATCTAAATATTCGTACTACAGCACACATAGTCCCAAATAAGCCAAATTGAAATACGAATCAATAATCTCAAAATTGGTCTTAATGTTTGCTTAAAGTCTAAAGACTCCTCCAAATACATAATAACACCTAATTTATACTTATTAAATAACAATATGAATAGAATATACAGTATTTGACAACTGTGAACAAAGTTAAAAACTTTTTACATTATAAATGTTGACCTCTCTAAAGTACCAACTAGACAACATTTTCCATCAAAAACCACCCCCAATATTGAAAATCAAATCATTTGTACGTCTACTTATCGCGTACACTTACACAAAAAATAAAAAATAAAAATACACATCATTGTAAAATCAATACAATCGATATGATTAAACGATATGTACCGCTCAGAATCTAAAAGTTTAAACAACCACCATTTTTATCAACCACCTTTTATTACTTTAACATTTTCAAAATGTGAATCAATCGAGAAATATTTTAATCATTGCTCATATTATATACTACTATTTTTTAGGAACGGTTTTTAGATCCACTATTGTATGTATATAATAATAATAACTGGAATAAAAATAATGCAATTAAATGTAAGTTGTAACTTACCTTTAAAATGTAGCTCTAATTCCAAAAAAGCGTGCACATTTTTAAAAGCCATAACTCACAAGTTACAAGTACATGGTTTAACGGCTTAGCGCAATAAAAAATAGGTATACATGCACTTTGGGGTTCAGAACTAGGTGCATAGATACACAGTACTAAAATACAAAGTTACAAAATTGCTATACCGTTAGTTTAGTTAAAAACTTAAAACTAATATACTAGGCAAAAAATGCACCTGGTGTTTTTCTGTAGTCTGTTGTCTGTTAGAATTATTTTAACAAAACTATTATTTTTACTGAAAAGTGAATATATATTTAAATAATCAACCTGAATTATAAAAATTATAAGCCGGAATTTTTAAGTATTTAGTAAATATAATTGCAATTCATACATATTAATTATACATTGTAGATACTAAATTTAATTAAATATTTAGACATTTTAAAATTCTGTTTTTACATATTTAAAACAATATTTTACAACTATATTATAATACATTAAAACCATTAGTTCGAACAAAAAACCGATATTATTTTTAAGAAAAATCATTTTGTTTGTGTAACTCTGGTTATGTTTCTGCGTATAATAATTGATTTATTCAATATTCTCAACGAGCAAGTCCCAGAGCTAACCATAAATAAATATGTATATCCAGCATATCCAAGGTATTCTAGGTACTACTACCTAGGTCAGTGTTTTCCATAGGGTGTGACGCGGTGGCACCAGTACCGTGCTAACCATTAGTGGCGCCCCTAATATCGGGTGGTCATAAAACGGGGGGGGGGGGATTAGACATTTTCTCAAAGCCCCCCAATAAACAAAACTATTCAAAATGTTATTATTATCCGGTCACTTTACATTGGATTATTTATATTATAATAATTAATAAATGAATAAGTAAAACAACTCAATTAATAAACAATGAATTTGGTTAGGAGGTAGTAAGAATAAATGTATAAAAAAAATGAATAACAACAAAATATATTTTATAATAGTAGTAAATAATGATTTTATAAATAATTTAATATTGATAATGCTGATGTTTTCTCATTTTATAATGATGACCTTAAATAGTTTTTGACTCTCTTCAAAACAGAAAAGGACCTTTCTCCACTCGCATTAGAATATGGCATACAAATAAATAATTTTAAAGCAATTTCAACATTAGAAAACGTTGTGTTTAATGATGGATTATTATTAAGGTATTTTAAAATTCCTTGCATGTTTTTAGTTTCGTTGGGAAAATTTGTTATGAATTTTTTTAATTGAACGATTTCTTCAACAAATTCTACTTCTTAATCATTAACATAATACTCCACAAGCTTTAGTGCTTTTTTACGTAGTTCACTTGCTTCAATATTTTCCATATCAGAAAAAAATCCGAATTTGTCACATAGCTTAGTATATGCTTCTTTTCTTTTATTTAGTTGAAGAATCAATGCATCCATTATAGGAATAAAAATTTCATTCTTCATTTTGTCTGAGTTGGAAAATATAACTTTACCACTAGGCTCCTCATCAAAAAATATATTTCTGCGTTTAGTTCTAGTTTCCTCCCAAAAAAATTTATTTATGCTACTTATTTTTATCGCTTCATTTAAAAATATTTCAAAATTGTTTCATTGTTCTTGAATATAACATACTAATGAATCATATAGAGAAACTACACATGACGAATCAATATTAATTAACTGAAGACTTTTAGAAGTTTTGTCAAATCTTTCTAAAAGAGGCGTCCAAACAACTAAAAGAAAGACAAAATCTAATGATTTTATTTTATTGTAAATTGATTTTGTTTCATGTTTAACTGCATTTCGTTGATTTGAATCATTATATAACATCTCTAAAGCAGTGAGAATTTCAACATATCCATTTTTAATTGATTTACAAACTGAGTGCCGTGATGACCAACGAGTAGGACATAAGTTTTTTAGTAGTTAGCATTAGGACTTTTATCTGACTCTTTCGATAAAGTATTCCACCTCGGGGTAGATGCAGAAAAAAAAGTATATACGTTTTGAGCTGTCTTGTTAAATTGGATGTCCACCAAATTTGTCGTTACTTGATTTTTAGAATAATATTCAAACTCTGATTCATTCAAAACCCATTTGGCTGGATCATTACTAAACCAGCAATCATATTGAACATTTGTACCTTTTACGTTACATTTAACCTAAAATTAAAAAATATATATAAGTACCTACTTAATTTTAGTATTAAATATATTACGCACAGTCCTTACATAAATTTGATCTTTGACTTGATTTGACATGATTTCATTCTAAAATTAATTATGATTTAAAATTAAATGGTACCTACTACAAAATTATAAAAAACAATTTTTTCCTTTGTGATTTTTTTATTTTTGGTGTTAACTGTTTATAATCTTGATAAAATTATAAGTCCATATTCTTGATATAAATTATTTTATTGTTTTGACTTACTTCCTTTTTACCATCAACATTTACAACAGGCATATTCCTTGTATTAATCTAGTATTTGACTTGAACTTGTAGTAATTTGTTGGTTTCATTCTAAATAAATAATAAGTAGGTACATATAAAAATCAAAAATATTAAATACCTAAACTTTTATTTGATACTTACAGTATCACAATTATTACTACCGTCCACATTCTTGTCATCATTATTTTTATAATTATGAATCTCTTCATTTTTCCCATCTACTTGTAAAGTAAGAGTATCTGTTACTCTCTTATTATGAACTTCATTAGGCTAAATCAATTAAAATTAAATATTAATGAACAAACATTTATTTTAATCAAGATTAACCACATTGTTCTAGTAAATATTTTAAAACCATTGCGGCCTTGCAGAATTGTTATTATTATTATAATTAGTATTATTCTAAACTAATAAAAAAGCTTTAAAAGAGATTCAGCCCTCCCAAAACCACAAACACTATTCCCTAAGAATTAAAATGTACACTTACCTTTATTTTAAAATAAGTATCTAATTTTGTAGTTTTTCTGACTAAATTTTCTTCTCTTTCTTTTTTTTGCTTTCGACATTTTTCTGTACTGAAAACCACTTAAACGTTTACGTTTATTTGCCTCAGCCATTTTAAAAATTATATTAAAATCCACTTGAATAAAATAAAATAACTCAATGTAAATAGGTAAACTATGTATAAATTGTAATAAACTCTTGTCTTCGTTGTACCATTGATTATAAAGACTATAATATTATAATATTATAATACTATTATAATATTATAATACTATTATATTTATAATCAATGGTTGAACGTACAATTGTCACTTTCCGCTGTTTGATGAAATACTGAATATTGAATAAAATAAAAATATAGCGACACGACAGTGCGAGACCATTTACGATAATATTATTAATAATAGTATATTATGTTATTATCATGTCGATTATTCAATAACAATAAATTTTCCGAAAAATGGTTAAAAATAGATGTTAATTACCCGTTCAGTCACCCCCCTCCACCGCCACTCATAGGTCAACAAGCCAGTGTAGGCACACACACCAGTCCATAATCATAAATTACAATTTACAACAAATTTTCATAGATACAATATTTTATCTTACAAAAAATATAACGTAGATATATCAATTTTTGTGACCGTGACGAATTTGGAGTAGGCATAAACTAATGGGAAAGTACCAACTTTTTTGCCGCCCTATTAAATATTGCTATACTATTGTCGCCCTGCTACTTTTAAAAGTGGGCCGTGATGTCTGCGTATTCGAGTATATGTTTCACGGTCTTAAAGTACCTACTTGTTTTTAGTAAATATTTCCAAGTGTGCCGCTACTTATAATACTAATAATAAAATGCCACAATGGCAAACAGTTTGGGAATCACTGACCTACGTACTACCTTTATATATGTTTGATTTTTTTAAATGCCTGAAAGAATAACTCAAGCGGAGTCTTGTATTTTATTTTGAAGCTTTTTGCTTTTTAACCTCCCAAAGTACTTACTAGATTCGATTTGCTACCTAAAATCACCTTAAATGTTGAAACATTTTTTCTATTATGTAGGGGAGACCAGGGCAAGTTGACGAAGCGGGTAAGATGACGAATTGATAGTAACTGATTATAGATTATATGAACAAACCATGAAGATTAGAGATAAGGAGACCAAACTCCGTATACAAAATATGGCCCGACAAAAGTCGCACGGTTATTCTGCCACCAGGAGCTTGTCGTTCGATTAGAGGGCTATGTTTTACCACATATTATATGTATCTTACTATAATTGTACGTTTTTTTTTGTATTTGAATGAAATATAAATTAACATTCATTACTTATTACCTGCTTATATTAAAGTATACTTAAATATACAATTAAAGTTCAAAAGGTGTTTCCTGTAAAAAAAAGTTTAAAATTTAAATGGTTAAGATATCTTTTTATCAATATTTATAGACCTTTTAAGAGGAGGTTTTCTATTCATTGTATGCTTTGTTAGATAAAATGGCAAGTTCGGAAATATAGATGGAACTGCCCCTGCTTTTAATATGGGTCTAATTCTTTTAATTTTATTGACTGTTCCATCATTTAGGATAGTCTCGTCAAAAAGTAGAATATCATTCTCTTCGAAATGCAATTCACACATATATTATATAGCACTTTTCTGTAAGCATTTTGTCCTTTCTAGGAATAGCTCTATGCCATCTTGCTAAAATCTCTGTATTCTAAATGACATATGTAACAAATAATTAAATAGGAAAATTATTATTCATAAATAAGGTTAAGATATTTTGTTTTTTTTTTACTTTGGGTGCTTTAAATAAACATTTATTTTTAATCCAGTTGATTTTTGTTGTTTGACGTCTAAAGCATAGCCAGTATTACACCCTGGTACAAAACAGCACTTAACCATTTTTAATGTTTAGGTAAAAAAAATAAAAAATACAAATTACTCTGGTTTTATGTATAACTATTGTATTTAAATAATCAAACAAATACAAAATAATAATAAAAATTATTTGAAACCTTATCATTGTATACATTGTCTATTCATAAATTTAATATTTTGATGAATTCAATAATAAATAATCATATGGAAATCATCCATGTCCATGTGTTTAATAGCTAATTATAATAATATATTTGTTTTTTATTATTGAACCAATTTTAACCAATATCCCCCTAATTCTGTTTATATGTTTTAGATCTGATCTAAATCATAAAGTAATAAATTATTTGCAAGGAATAATAAATCATGTTTAATTCGAAAAACATACATAATACCTATTATAGTATAATACTACATGCTATAATTGTAAAATGTAGCCCTCTAATCGAACGACGCGCTCCTGGTGGCAGAATAACCGTGTGACTTTTGTCGGGCCACTTTATAAACTGGCGGCTCATAGGAGTTTGGTCTCCTTATCTCTAATCTTCATGGAACAATCGATGTTATAAGATAATTTAATAGTATGAAGTTAGGTACGTCTATATTATTTTATTTAATACAATTTTGATAAGAACAATCACTTTTATTTACTAATGTGTGTTATCATACTTCAAACTTTTAATTCATTTATGTTGATTTTAAAGATAATTTTGTGAGGTTTAATTTTATGTAAATATGTAGTATATTTGATTTGTTTGAATTCAAAAAATATTGTGTTTTGTAAAATATTATTAGTTGGGGTAAATTGACGCGGGTAAGATGACGATCGTCAATTTACCTCAATGAGTAATATTTACACTTTATAATATTTTGCCATAACTTATAAATAAGTTGACATAAATTACTTACCTACCTATTATTTAAGTGCCAATTATTTATTATATTGTAGACACCATGCCAAGGGTATACAAAAGAAAAACTGAGACATTATGGGATAAGCATCAATTATTAAATGCAATTGAAGACTATCACTCTGATAGTCATGCATCGTGTAATAAATCAGCTAAACGTTTTGGCATACCTGAACCAACACTTAAGAGGTACTTGAAAAAAAATCCTGAGGTAAATTTATAACTATTTTAATTTAAAACTGTATTTGTATCTACCTACTTATATAAATTATAGAATTATCCCATACATGGTGGAAGATTCAGAAATACCTTTTCTGATGAGCAATTAGAACAACTTAAAAATTATATAACAGATATCGATAAACGTTACTTTGGTTTAACAAAATATCAATGTCAGAGGTTGGTTTATGATTTTGCTCATCAAAATAATATTCCTCATCGTTTCAATAATGAAACCAAATTAGCTGGTGATGACTGGATGTTAAACTTTATGTCAAAATACAATTTCAGTGTGAGAAAACCTGAAGCTACTTCAGTTGGTCGTTTAATGGCTTTTAATAAAGTTAATGTTGATGTGTTCTTCAATACATTAAAAGAAATTCGCCTGGTTAAAAATTTCTCACCTAGTCAAATATATAATATAGATGAGACTGGTATTTCAAGTGTCCCGACCAAGCTTCCAAAAGTTATTTCCCCGACTGGTGCCCGTAGAGTAGCAAAAATAGTAACTGCTGAACGTGGTAAAAATGTCACTGCGGTTTTAGGTATAGATGCAGTAGGAATGTATATACCACCTTTTCTTATTTTTGCTCGAAAACGAATGGACAAACAGTTAGCAAATGGATCACCCCCAGGTACTGTTACTATTGGTAATGAAAGTGGCTGGATGACTTCTGAATGTTTTTTATTATAATTAGAACACTTTTCTAAATATGTAAAATCAACTCCTGAGAGTCCTGTATTATTGTTACTTGATAATCATGCATCCCATGTTTCTTTACAAGCTATTAATTATTGTCGTGAAAATCATATTACCATGCTTGGATTTCCACCTCATACTACGCACAAATTGCAACCATTGGATGTAGCAGTATTTGGTCCACTTAAAACCTATTACAGTCAAGCATGTGATAGTTTTATGGTGAACAATCCAGGACGTACAATAACTGACTATGATATTGGAAAACTTTTTTGCGAATCTTATAATCGAACTGCCAATGTTGGAAATGCTGTTAAAGGTTTTAAAGCTTGTGGCATTGAGCCCTTTAATCCCAATGTCTTTTCTGATGTTGACTTTTTGTCAGCCGCAGTAACAGAAAGACCATTCATTCAAGAACAATTACTGAATTATCTAACACTGAACATACACTTGAACTAATTAGCCAAATTGAAGGGAATACACCCATTTTAAGTCATAGCAATGATTGTAAATTGAAATACACCTACATCAAGTCAGACAAACAAAGAGAACATATCTACATCATGTCAAACAAATAAAGAGAACATATCTTGTTACGGAACAAACCAACAAAAAGAAACGATTAGGTGAAATAAAACAGATTAACAGTAGAAAACCACACTTGGTAAAGGGAAATAGCAAAACAACGGTGTGGTGTTCATCTGTCAAAACAAATCACGCGGACGAATCAGCAACGGACTAGATTGTCGAAAAGGGTATAAATACCGGACACTTTCGACAATTTAGTCAGTCCCAATGCAGATGCATTCGGATGCAGACGTCCCAATACGACTTCCGCACTAGCCAAACTTCAACAGGGCAACAGAGCCCAACCAACCAGCAGTCTTGACCGCTCCCGACAGGGTATCAGCGCCCACAGGTAAGCCGTCGCGATAGCGACGGTTATTAATCGCATTTCTCTCTCACCGTTTACAGCTGTCGTGGGGCCGCGCCCTCACATCGTCGCAGCATCCCTCCCCTTTGCTTTGGTACCCTCCCCCCAGAAAAACGCTCTTTTTAGAGCGACAGTACTACAGCCGCTGCACGCGTCACCTTCCACTCACAAAAACCGCTCTCTTTAGAGCGACAGGCTCACAAAGCTAAACCTCTTTTCGCTATGGGTGGCAGAAAGCCGCTCAAACGAAAAGGGGGCAAGGTCTCCACCTCTAATCCCTTGAAACAAGCACGCCAGCGTGCAGCGCCCCCTTCTCCAACACCACCACCTCGCTCATCAGACTCCGAAACTATGGCCACCCCTCCGACTCCAGTACCACCACCACAACTCGGTCTATGGACTCTTCGATAATAATTGTACCTCCACAAACTACGAACAACAACAAACCAATACATCCGTACCACCTACCACAACCACTACAACAATCACGCCAACACCCACTCCGTCAACTAAGAAGCCACCACCTTTTTTCCTGAGCTCCAGCTCCGGCGTAGTATTGCGCCAGTCATTTACAAACTTCCGAACCTCAAACCAACATCGTTAACGGCCAAATCCTCCTCAAACGGCCAAATCGTCCTGCAAACGGCTGATTACATACACTTCCGTACAATTCAACAAACTTTTCTGGCTAATAAAACCGAATTTCATACCTTCAGTCTCCCCGAAGAACGCTCCCTGAAAGTCGTTCTTAAGGAAATACCTACCGACATCCAAACTGAAACGCTGAAAGAGGAGTTAGAATCCCTTCACTACACTGTTAGTTACATCCATCGTTTCGGAACCCCAGACAGACCTATGCCGATGTGTCTCGTACACATCGGCGCCAGCCCAACTGCGAAAGACATTTTTCTTTTAACCAACCTTTTCTACGTCCAAATAACAGTCGAACCACTTAAATCCTCCGGCCCGGCCCAGTGCTTTTCGTGTCAACGCTTTGGCCACGGTTCACGGAACTGTGGTCATCCGCTGCGATGCGTTAAATGCGCTGGTAACCATACGGCCAAAGACTGTCCCAAAACTCTGGAACAAAAACCAACCTGCTGCAACTGCGGTGGTCCCCATACCGCCAACTTCCGCGGCTGCCCTCACTTCTTGGCACAAACACAGCAGGCATCACCAACTCCGACCCAAAACAAATCCAAACCACCGACCATAAATACCGTAAAACAAGAAACACGTCAACCCATTCAAACTACTCCGCCACCACCACCCCCTTCTTTACAAAACTCCTCGGTAACCTACGCCGCAGCAACCGCCGGACCAGTCCACACACTATGGTCCTCCCCAGTCCCGCAATTTAACCTCTCACTCATCCTAAACCTCCTCACCAACCTACTGACAGCCTTGTCCAACAACCAGGACCCGAAAACACTTATTGAGACAACAATAAGAACATTCTTGACCATACTCACGCCCCAAAATGGATAACTTAAAAATCCTATTTTGGAACTCCAACGGTATCAATCATAAACTCAACGAACTTCGCTCCCTCGCACTTCAACTGAAAACTGACATAATCTTACTTAACGAAACTCGTCTATCCCCCTCTACCAAACTACACATTCCTAACTATTTCACATACAGGAACGACTTGCCGCCCGTCCGTGGCTCGCCTGCTCACGGCGGCACTGCTGTTCTCATTCACCGACGCATCATGCATCAACCTATGACTCTTAACACAACCATCCAAACCTCTTCCGTCCGTATCCAACTTAACGGCCACGAAGTACTTGTATCAGCGGTATACAAACCACCTAGCGTCACACTCACCACAAACAACTTAGACCTACTTACCCAAAGCGCGGAATGGCAAATATCGGCGGGCGATTTCAACGCCAAACATCCTTTATGGTATAGCCACTCGACAAACAGAGTCGGCCGTGTTCTCTTTGACCACGTACAACATTCGGACTATTACATTACTGCTCCCTCATCCCCCACACACTTTCCAACTCAAGCTCGTTTTAGACCTGACATACTTGACATTGCTCTGGTATGTTTACCTTACCCAACTCTGATCGACAACCTAAACGAACTGTCTTCCGACCACAACCCCATACTTCTGGAGACGCTATGTACTCCGGTTTCATCGTCTCCCCCAACTACCAACCGCTTCATTAACTGGAATAAATACAAAACAATCCTTACAAATTTACCTAACACAACCACAGTACCGACAACCGACAAGCAGTCAATCAACCTAGCAATCGATTATCTAACCAAAAACATTCAACACGCTATCGAAGCTAGCGTATTTACACCTAAACGCAAAAACTCATCATTTATAATACCTGATTACATAAAACTCGAAATAACTGAAAAGAACCAAATACGCCGCCAATGGCAGAGAAACCGCGACCCGACCATCAAACGCCAAAATCTTTCTGATCCGAACTTTACTTGAAACTCACAAAACCGACCAGTGGTACATCTTTCTTAACTCACTTGATCACCAAGACGGTTCCTTGTACAAACTTAACAAATGTCTCCTCCGCCAACGCCCAGCATCTCACCCACTGATGGGTCCCAACGGCCTAGTTTTCCCGGCCACTGACCGAGCCGAGTTGGTAGCCAACTCCCTCGAACGACAATTCCATACTAACCAAGGCCCCGACATACCAGAAGTAACCGAGCACTTCCACTTACTACAAAACCTCAACATTACCAACTCAACATTTTTCACCACTCCAGGCACAATCCAAAAAATCATTAACAACCTTCGCAAAAAGAAAGCCCCCGGTGACGACCTCATCACAAACACAGCTCTCAAATTTCTACCAAACAATGTTTTATTATCCCTAACTCAAATTATCAACAGCTCCTTCAGAATCTGCTACTTTCCTCTTGCCTGGAAAAAAGCAGTCATAATTTCTATTCCCAAGCCAGGCAAGGACCACAAACTACCTGAAAACTACCGACCAATCGCTCTACTCTCCTCCTTGTCCAAAATCTATGAACGACTCATTGCCTTCAGATCTGAACACTCTACCACTCTACAACTAACCAAACTTACTCACCAACTCAGCCAGAATTTTAACGACAACCTGAACACCGCTTCCATCTTTCTTGATGTGGAGAAAGCTTTTGACCGTGTCTGGCACGTAGGTCTTCTTTACAAACTAACTCAACTCAACATCCCGACTGAAATAGTTAAAATCGTCGAATCCTTTCTCACAGACCGCACTTTCATCACTAAAATCAAAGACTCTTTCTCATCCATAAGGCACATACTCGCAGGCGTCCCCCAAGTTTCCTGCCTTTCTCCTACCCTCTACTTGACTTACATAAACGACATACCGACGACAACTAAAGCACACATCTCTCTATTCGCCGATGACACAATGTTCTTTACCTTTGACAAAAACCCGAAACGCGCAGCCTTAGAATTACAACACCAACTCCACCTAGCTACCGAATGGTCCCATCGCTGGAGAATCAAAATTAACCCGACCAAAACCGTAGGCATCCGTTTTGGACGCTCTAGAACCTCACACGTACCTCCTCTACTACTCGAAAACCACACCGTACACTGGACAACACATGCCAAATACCTTGGCGTCACTATCGGGCATATTACTTTCGGAAAACATGTCCAAGACATAACAAAAAGGCTACCCGCACTCGCGGAATGCTTTACCCCATACTTAACCGTACTAGTCCCGTTCCAATAACATCAAAACTTAACATACTTAAACTCTACGTCTCTCCAATTCTTACCTATGCCGGCTCCTCTTGGGCACCTTTTATCGGTCCCTCACACTGGAGACGCATCGAATCCGTTCAAAACGTCGGCATACGTACGATAACGGGTTTGCCCACAATCGTCAAAAACTCTGTCCTTCTTAAATCGACAAATTTCAAATCCATCCAAACCTCTATTTACTCTCAATCCAAATCAATGTTCTACAAAAACTCGTTCTCAGACCATACTCACATCAGACTCCTAGGTAAAACTCTCCCCCCTCCTACTACCAAACAAATACCCAAACCTTACCCATTTACCTGGGAAGACCAACAAAACTAACCTAATCCTCCAAACCATCAATCCACTAGTTTAGGCAAAAGCCTGGTATAGTTAACGGCACAGCCACCCCCCACAAAGCAAAGCAAAGCAATTTAGTCAGTCCATTTCAAACCTTAAAACTGTCTACAATCAACTTCAAACAGGAGTTCAGACAGAAGAGGACCCGGACCACATTACCGAACGCTGCCGGCGACGATACGCCGCTCCACGGCTTCAAACATCGTCCGATTGCCGACCACGTACGAGATTATCGCTCCACGGTAAAGAAACCGGTATCGACCTGCAGTCCAGTGACGACAGCGCCGCATCCTGTCGACCAACGCCGATTATCCACGTGGATACCGTTCAAACGGTCACAAGTCCCGCGTCGACGTGCAGTCCGACGATGACGAAGCCGACCGCCGAATTACCGCCGTTCCATCATCGACCGTCAGCTATCAACCACTTCGGCTGTTCGTCAATAAAACGGCCCTTTTTAGGGCCAACACAATACCCACCCCGGCGCTTATTTGAGCTGTCCGACCCGAGCCAGGTTCATCATCGGGGTACCGCTTATTTGAGTCTGTACCGATGATGGCCGGCTCCCATGCCCGATATTTGTCTGACACCATTATATAAAATCATTGTATGGATAAAGTCCGGTTATTACCCGACTAAGACCCAAGCACCTCCGATTGTGTCGACTCACTTCTATAATAAGTCTGGTCGGCCCAAATCGACGCTTTACTCAGCCCGAATTATTATTATATGTATATATATTTATAGAAATAGAAACATCTGATTACCTAAAACATATACGGGTACGATTTATTTACGACACGGGCCGTCCATCCGGACGATCCGTATCAATCTGAATCAAGTCAAACAAATGAAGAGAACATACCTACATCAAGTCAGATAAATGAGATGCCTCTACCACCATCCAAAATATCTGCGAAACTTCTAGCTTTACCAGTAGCAGTAAGACCTATATCAAAACGTCGACCAAGGGCAAAAATGCCAAGTTTAGAAATTACCAGCTCACTTGTGAAATCTATTTTTAGAAACAAAAGTAAAAAAAAAGCTATTTAGTGAGCAACAAAAAAAATAACGGTTAAATAAAAGAAAATTAAACAAGTTAATAAAAGAAAACAAAACTAAAAATAAAAAATCTGTTAATAAAAAGAAAAAGGGCTTGAACAATAATTCTTCTGACAATTCAGAAGATGAAGAAGTACAATATGTCATTACAGACAATGAAGATTCTGCAGATGATGAATGTATTTACTGTCAAGAGCCTTACCGAAACGATAAAAGAGGTGAAGCATGGACAAAATGTATAAAATGTGGTAGATGGGCTCATGAACTTTGCTCAGGAGTTGATTGTTGGAAGACATATACATGTGAGTTTTGTAAAAAATAGTTGATTTTAAATTGGTATTATGTTACTATTATTAATAAGGTTTGTTAAAGTTTTAAATGTTATGTTATTCTTATTAACAATAAGATTTGTTAAAATAATTTTAAATCAGTTAATTTCAAGACTTAAAAAATATTTACTTAAGGATTTTGTCATATAAAGTTGTTTTATTAATAAAAAAAACTATATTTAAAAGTTGTTTAGTTTATTTATATTTGTATGTCATCTTACCCCAGGGAAATGTCAACTTACCCCAGTAAGGTGGGTAAGATGACGAATTTCGTTTTTTTTTTCATTAAAAAAAAATGGTTTAAAGTAAAATGTTGACTCCGATATTTTTTTTAAAATTTTTCCACAAGTTAAATTATTAATTGGCGTAGAATTTGGATTTCTATCATAAAAATTAGTCATCTGAGAGTACGTCAAACCTTAGATTCGTCAACTTTCCCTGGTTTCCCCTACGTTTTTAAAAGTGACTCTTATTTAATTGAAAAATTTAAGTACACATTCATCGTTCCGCACATAGAGTCTAAAATAAATTAAAACGAAAGAAGTCTTGCAAACATAGGCGCCAGGTTTTGTAAATGCCAATGGGGGCCGAATTTGCTACATATTAGCCTTAACTTTTGCTCTTCAAAATAATTTAAATATGAGGTTAAAGAGTAGAGACGCGGGAAGTGGACTACTTATATCTATATTTTTAATTGTATCCTCTTAAATTTTAAATCAGGGGAACACTCAAAATTTTTCATTAATAACGGTTCCCCTCAAATTTTTAGTCACTTAAAGTCCTAGTTTAAACTAATTCAAATATGTAAAATATGGTAAAATAAATACTACCTGTAGTATAACACGAAATAAATTAAAAATATTTATTTACTTTAATTTATTTTAATAATATCACATTAACTTAATGAAAATGTATTCTGTCTAACTTTTGTTTTATTAATAAATTGGTTAGCAACAATTGATAGATCGATGTCTTCGTCTTTATGAATATGGATCATAGAAATGTCATGTAAACGTGATTGTCCCATGGTCGATCGTAAAAATGTTTTTAGTCTTCGAAGTGCGGAAAATGACCTTTCAGCTGTACAAGAAGATACTGGGATAATTAGTAAAATTCTTACCAGTTTATTGAATTCTGGTAATAGGTCACGAAGTGATTTATCATTTTTTAAAAGTGTAATTACATCTTGAGAATTATCAATAGGAATTTTTCTAGACTGAGCTATATCTAAGAACATATCTCTATGTAGTTTTAATTTATTTTTGTCAAAATCTGTTCCATAAAAATCAATAATATCAGTATCTATATTTTTACCAACTATATACTTTTCTAATGATGAAAGATGTTCAATAATATTTTTCTGAAATCGCTCATTTAATGAAAATAAAGTAATATCAACAATTTCATAAAATAAAGTCCTATATTGATCTTTAATAGTTGGAAAAGTGTATGATTCAACTCCTTCTGTGTAACGTTTTGGGGCTTTTTTTACTCTTGGTGTGTTGTGTTCTTTCATACTCAGCTCTTTTGATTTAGAAATTGATTCATTCCAGATATAATCAAAGCCAGAATTCCGCTGTTCTTGTATAGATTCTATAACAGTATTAATTTTGTGTTGAGCTTCTTGAAAGCACAATGAAACTTTTTGTAATTCTGCGTTAGGAATTTCTATTTTATCAAAAATACTAATCATAATATTTAACAAAAATAAAAAATCGAATTTCATTATTTGTTTAAAATATCCACTTGCTTTAGCACCATTTTCATTTTTTTCTTTTGATATGTCACTTAAAAATTTAATCAAAACTGTATAATTAGTTAATACAGTTTTTAATGAAACTATGCGCAAACACCAACGGGTAGGACAAAATGGACGTAAAGATCTAGAAGTTAATTCATGTTTAACTTGAAGTGAATTAAATATGGCTTGCCTTTTAGGTGAGTTTCGAACAAATACTATAATTGATCTAACCAAGAATAAAAAATCTCTTGATCTCTCAACATTCATCATAGCATCTTGTACAACCAAATTTAATGTATGTGCAGTACAATGTACATACAAAGCTCGAGGTTCAAGATCATTTATCCTCTTCTGAAGACCACTTTTATGACCACTAACATTTACGGCACCATCATAACATTGTCCACGGCAATTAGAAATATTTAAAGTTAATTTTGATAATACATCAGTTACCAATTCGAACAACGTTTTGGCATCAGTTATTGCAGTTTCAAAAAATCCCATAAATATCTCATCAACATTCAGGTTATTATCTACAGTTCGAAAACATATTGAAACTTGTTCTTTACCTAAGTTGTCAGTAGTTTCATCGATAACTATTGAAAAAAATTCAGATTCTTTGATTTTCTTAATCAAGTTATTTTGTAAATATCGAAATAACAATGAAATTATTTCATTCTGAATATCATGTGAAAGCCATTTATAATTTGTTCGAGATAGCCAGTTATTTAATTCAGTACTATCACCTGATCGAAGCAATAATAGTTGTTGAATATTTGAATTCTCATCAGTATGCCCCCGAATCGCCAATCCCTGTCTTGTTAGGTATAGTAATGAGCTTAATAATTTAATCAAAGCAGCTTTAGATTCTTTCATTTCTTTAACTTTAGCTACACTCAAGGAATTATATACATTAACACCTTTGTTTTGCATCAAGTTAGATGAAACTGCAGCACGATGGAACAAACCAGCTACAAAATAAAAACAAGTCTATGTCTATTACTTCAAAAATAAAATAAAATAAGCCCAAAGTATTTAATAAAAATTTAATTAATTTTAATAATATATACTTATTTCGGTACTGGTTAGTTGTAGCCCCACCATCCCTATTTATTAATAATAAACATGAAATTCATTCATTAAATATTTATTAAAGTAAAAATTTGATGGTTAAAATTAAAAATTCAATGTTAAAAACATATGAAAATTTATTTTAATTTAATTTTTAATTTCTAACTAATAACACTTAACAGAAATCAGCATGCAAAGTTAGGATACAACGAAAACAAATTGTTATATTACTTTTTTAACAATGAAAAACCATATTCAAAAACATTTATGAAATACAGTAAAAATATTTACTATAACAGTATTATAATTATTTAAGGATGTATTCTATAATATTAGTAACAGATATATTACTTGTAACAAAACATAAAATAATTACTTATTAATTTTCAACATTATGCACAAATAACAATTATTGAATACCTATAAAACACACAACACATATACATATATAATATATCTATAGGTAGGTAATATCCTTGTGTTTTATAGTAATTACCCTCATGTATTTTAAATCTTTCCAAACTTTTTTTCCAATTATTAAAACCATTAACAGCGAATGCTTCTTTTGAACGTTTTTCAAAAAGTGTATTTAATGGCAAGGTAGAATTGTTATCCACTGCGCTTTTACACTCAAAACAAAATACTTTGTCCAATGCAGAGTTATAAGTTATCCAAGAATAATTATCAATCCATTTTGGTTGAAATTGTCTACCAGTGTTTTTTAACGATTGTGTCTGATTCTCAGATTCTGGCTAAAATATTATATTTAATAGTTATTAATGTTTTTTTAATTTTCCTACTCGTAGGAATACATATTGTAAAAAGTATCTATACAAAGCACAAATAAAATTAAAAAAATAAAGAACAATAATTTCTATTCAATATAGTAATTATTTTTGTAATTAATTAATAATTACTTCATTCTGTTCATTCTTATTGATGCAACCATCTTCAAGATTTCCATCTTCGTCGTCCTCATCATAATTAGTGAAATATTTCTTACCAAAATAGTTTAACTCTTTGATGCACAACATAAATGTCACAAAAAAAACCCATATTGCACACAATAATATATTTTAGGTATATACAATTAGTTTTGCTAATAATGACTTTTTATTAGTTATCTTACATAGAATTACTTTGAAAAAAAAAAAAATACAATTTGTACTTAAGTATAAGTGGTGGGTTAAAAAATGTCCCGTGGTGCACTATCGGTAGTCGCATCTGTCACTGGTCAATAAATTATATACAGAATGAATACGAAATGAATAATAATTTCTGAAACACAAAATAATTTTATTAGTGATAGGTAAGCGTTTAAATAATTTAATGATTTACCTTCAACTACTGTGGTATTGTACAAAGCAAGTCTTGTTTTTTCCTAAGCATAACGGAACATCACAAATTGAACATTTCCAATTTGTTCGAGTTTCGTTATTTTTTGTGCTGCAAAGTGTACATCTTCTTCTTGTTGATCTTGTAGGTTGGTGTGCAGATTGTTCCATTCTTATTGATGGTGAAACTATTGGTTTTCCTTTTTTAATACTAACTGGCGATGGCGACGATGGCTCTACAGTCATACGTCGTTTTTGCACTAACGTTTTCGAGACAAATTCTCTTGAAATGTCACGTTTAAACTGTTTTAATGATATTTTTTCTGTACACAGCTCTTTATAAATAACATGGGCATTAACTATTGAAGCATCAATAAAATAAAAAAAAATTCGATGCCACCACTTATGACTTTTTCTGTCAATTTGGTAAGATTTTTTATTCTGATCAAACTTGTCGACGCAGTTCATATTATTATTATAGTCTTGCAGAACTTTAGGGCATTTAACCATAGTTGCAGAACCATCTTTGGATTTCCTTTGTACCTGAGTTACATTTTGTGGATCATGAAAATTAGATAATAAACTAACGGTTCGTTTATCCTTCCATTTTACTATAGAAATATTATCTTGATCAGTTATTTGCCAGTCATAATCACCCAGTTCCATATTTTTATCTGGACATAATTTTGGTAAATATTTTCTCGTTAAATTTATTGTTCCACATGCATTTATTCCTTTGGTTTTCAAATATGATAGGAGGGGCAAACTCGTAAAAAAATTATCAATATAAAGATGATGGTTTTTGTTCTGTAATGGAAACGATAAATCTTTTACAACACGACCGCCTAAATTTTTTTCCACATTGTCACCAACTTTACCTGAATATATTTCAAAATTCCATAAGTACCCCTTTTTATCTGCAAGTGACCAAACCTTGTATCCCCTTTTAATGGGCTTTTTCGGCATATATTGTTTCAATGTAGATCGTCCTTTAAATTTGATCATTGATTCGTCGACCGCAATTATTTTATTAGGATTATAATACTTTTGAAAATTATATTTTAAAACTGTTAAATATGGCCAAACTTTATAAAGTTTATCATATCCTATTTCATTTTTTTTAGGCATCATATTGTTATCATTTAAGTGTATAGTAGACAGCAACCAACCAAAACGATTTACCGTCATTAATTGACTTATATAACTGTCGTGAAGGTCTGGTGCTGATGACCAATAATCTCTATAGCTAGGTGATCTTTTTATCCCCATCAATATATTTATACCTAGAAATCTCATAATTTCTTGATTGGTAGTTTTCATGTACAATTTTCCTGTTTTCATGTACCGTTGCTGGGCGTATAAATTAGTTTGTTGTACTACTAAATTAATAATTTCATCGGAAAATAAGAGTTTGAAAACTGAAAATGGTGTATGATCTTGTTCTTTGTCGATTAAATCACTAGGGCCTGTTGTTTCAATAAAATCGGATATTGGTTCCATTAAGAATTCCTTTTTTTTTTACCATGTCGGTGGTATGAAATTGAATTCGTCAGTATTTTGGGTATGATTAAACACTTGAATTTGTGAAGGATTATCTTTATTTGAAATATTTGATAAAAGTACCTCTGGTGTACTCAAAGTAGTTGTTGAACTGGACGTGGGGCCCGAAGAAAATAATGAACGAGAAACATTTTTACTTTTGAAACTTCTTAAATTTTTACAAACTTTATATGGACTAGGTAATTTTAAAATTTCATTATCATTAAAATTTAGTATGTCTACTAAATCTTCATCTGTATTACCTGTATCATCGCTAACTTCATTATCTTCTACTACCACTATGTTATTTTGTAGAGGTAAGTAGTCCTGGTCATCATCTGTATCATCTACTGTCGTACAACTTTGATCGTCTGATGGCAAATCTTCGTAAAGACAGTCAACTATAGAATTCTCGTTTAATTTCAAAGAACTCATTTTAATAATTATTATTACGCACACAACAAACACTGCCTACCGTCGCGGTCGATTAGATTTTATACACTGTCCATTTTCAATGTACCTAATTTTTAAAATCCAAATAATGTTATTTCCATCGTCAGTATGCAAAAACAAATTTTACAGCACGTAAAAATAAACTATTTAATAAATCTATTTTTGTACAATTAATTTAGGGCTTAAAAATAATAAATATTCAAATATACTCGATGATTATAGTATACCGACTATTCCCGTCACTACAAGCACGGTGGGTTATAATTTGTACACCGATTATTTTCAATATTTTGTCTAAAATGGTTTGTAAATAATAATGTTTCCATCACCAATATAAATAATACTAGTTTTATAGCACATACAAGTGAATGCCACTAAAATAAACCTATTTTTGTATAATTCATGATAAATTAAAAACTATAAATAAAATATAATATACTTTATCATGGACACAATATTCAAAATGAAAAAAAGTAAGGAAATTCTCAGTAAAATGTCTAGTTTAAAATTACACACACTACTAACATGTATTTATAACATAACATTAGCTTATTTCTTATTAAATTTGTTAAGAAAAGGCAGAAAATATTATTAAAATGGTGGGTTATTTTTCGTACCACCATGCAGCAACGGTTTATAATTTGGTGGGTTATATTTTGACCCGTCGTGCTTTAAAGAGTTAATAATGAATTTTGTTTTTTCATTTTAAAACAATTTATTACAAATAAAAAAATTAAAAAACTACACACAATTTTAAACTTTGAACTAAAATTTGCAAAACAACATCATTTTGATAAAAAAAAGTCTGTATCACAAGAACTAAAAATTATGATAAGCTGTAGTCAGTGCAGCCACTGTCACAATGCTACAATATTCATATCATCATTATAATATGTAATTTTATTATTAACAATGTTCTCGAATCTCGGATATATTATTCTGTAAACATGATTTGGGAAATTCAAATCTCAATCTTTTCAATGGGGTCTGAGCCCTGACTCCATCTTTTCAATGGGGGCTGCGGCCCCCGAGCCCCCATGTAGTCGGCGCCTATGCTTGCAAATAATATTTATTGTTTAAATTAAGATACCTAAACGTTAAATTGTAAAATAATATAAAACACTGATAATTGCGGATAGTATATTACATTAACAGGTAATAATTAATCAATAATATCATCATATTAACAATATACTATTTAGCTACTGAAATAATCAATTTTAAAACCAGGTGATATGTGAATCTAATAAACGTGTTTTGTGATATATTATGGTAAAAACAATTAAATGAATAAGATTTCAAAAAGTATCAGGCTGCTAAAGTATTTCATAATCTACAAAATAAATTGTATCAGACGTTTCAGTAATGTACGATTGCAATAAATAAATACAATAATTGTTACAGAGTAATTGATTACACGGATTAACTGATTATAATTATTAATTTAATTTTTTGGGGATCGATATACGTCCATAGGTGGCAACAAATAATATTCGCTGAAATTTATAAATAATACTCGAAAAACTTGTCAATTCTGCACTGCGGTCATATTATTATAATTACGTGTAACTGTGTAAGGATAACAAAAAAATCTCCTGTCAATTTTTATTAATCCAATCATTACAACCATTATTATTTAATTCATACTTGACTAATATTTGTCCCGATAACTGCACAGTTTGGATTGCGGGATAATGACATTAATCTTGATAACTTGACAATATTTATATCAAAATTGAAGAAGTGTGACATTTTGAATAATAATAGAAACAATAACTAAATAAATTAAAGTAATAATGCAGTTATGAGTTCAAAATTAAATTAATTTTAATAGGTATGTGCATAATAAAATATTTTGCAAACCGTTGTATTTGATGTTTATAATATATATTTAGTTTAAGCCTAAAACTTGTTAAATAGTATTGTTATTCCAATAGCCACTGTAATCGAGGACGTTCTTTTAAAATAAAAATTAAAAAACCATTTTTTGCATAGTGATGCTAAACATCGTAAAATTATGATTTAAATATTATAATTATTTCTATTATACACATTTATATGGTTTTAATTAACATATTTTGAAGAAACTAACAAACGATAAAAGGCATAAAACCATTAACTAGTGATATAAAATAATAACCAGGGTTGGTGTAAACAGAAAAGCAACTACACCATATTATTCGTTTTTATTAGCAATATATTGTAGGATATACCCACGCAATCAAAATTATGACTTAATACCTGGACTTTACTGGACCCGATTTACTAGGTACCTACCTGAATTCGGGACATATTGCAGGCCGGCAATCTCGTGTAGCACCGTATGAGTGACGTGAATGTGCTTAGGCCTTCCCGAAATTTCAGGTAAATTTAAAAATGCTCTCTCAGTGAGTTCCGTGAACGCATTATGTAAGACGTTACTTTGTGTTGAAATTGTAATTTGTACAAAGGTCGCTGCAAAAGTCTAAAATATCTAAAACCCACTGCACCACAGCATTCCAAACTTATCCTGGTTAGTCCTCTCT
Organism: Neotoxoptera formosana; assembly: GCA_022818045.1. NCBI lineage: Eukaryota > Metazoa > Arthropoda > Insecta > Hemiptera > Aphididae > Neotoxoptera > Neotoxoptera formosana. Next base: position 35,469,703 of record CM040630.1, read on the forward strand.
TAACAAAAAGAAAAAATTATCGATCCTAAATGACATCAAGGGATCTACTGATGATTTTATAGCTAAACTGACCATGTGGCGCAGGTAACAAAATATTAAATTTCTTATACATAAAAATAATTTTTGTGATCTCTATTAAAACATAAAATGCACTGTTGTTGCAGACATTGTTTAAATATGTCAAAGTATTAACATTTATTGACACTCTCAACAATTGCAATTCTACATTGTATCAATCAATACACACATTTTTTCAGATTGGTGCAACTCTTCCGGTTTCTGTGGCAACAAGTAACGGTCTTGGCCCCCCAGAACCAGTGTTGGGAATAGATAACTAATAATTTATCTAGATAAAGATAAATATAACAGTACTAAATTTTATCTAGATAAAGATAAAGATAACTTTACTAAATGTTATCTAGATAAAGCTAAAAATTAATACATTTTATCTAGATAAATATCAGATAATTGCATGCTTAATTTTGCAAATATTCAGTGATATAGCCATACAGGTATTAGTTAAAAAGATAATTATATAATTTTAAAAATAATATAGTTTATTTTTTAAATGACATAAAACAGGGGCGGCCAAACGGTCGATCGCGGACAATTTCAAAGTCGATCATGTTAGAATTTATTTTTAGGGACACGCGCACGAATTGTTATCGAATTGTCGATAAGTTTTATCTGTTTAATTGTAATCTGGTTTCGTGTGTCAAATGTTTATCGGTCACGAATGTTCATTTCACTGTATTCTGTTGTTCTGTGTTCTGTTGGTGTCTGTTGTGTTTAAAATTTATAACTATGAGTGCACATAAAAAACAAAAAACTTATCATTTTCATCAAGAATGGGAAATGGATTTTTTTTTTACAATGTTGAAAGACAAGTGCATATGTTTGATATGTCAAATAACAATATCCACAACAAAAAAAGGTAATCTAGAAAGACATTTTAGAACTACGCATTCAAAATTTGATATAGATTTCCCTCCTAAAACTGAAGTACGTAAAAAGCAATTAGAAAAATTAAAACTTGAAATTGATAAACAACAATTGATTTTTACTAAACCAGTTTTAAAATCCAAAGCAGCAACAATTGCTTCATTTCGAATTAGTCATGTTTTAGCTAAGAATAAAAAATCATTTCAAACCGGTGAAGTAGTAAAACAAGCTTTTTTAGAAGGCGCAGATGCTTTATTTGAAAACTTTAAAAATAAATCAGACATTTTATCAGCTATAAACGATTTACAGTTATCTCGTAAAACTGTGACTAGAAGAGTAGAATCTATAGGACAAAATTTAGTTGAAATATTAAAACAAGACATCAAAGAATGTGTTTATTTTTCACTTCAATTCGATGAATCAACAGATATAACAGATACCGCTCAACTATGTATAAATATACGACTAGTTTTTTCAAATTTTAATTCAAAAGAAGAATTATTAACTATAATCCCTATGAAAAGTACGACACAAGGTGTGGATATTTATCAAGCTTTTATTAATTTTGTCAATAAATCAAATTTACCTTTGTATAAATTAGTTTGTATTACGACTGATGGGGCTCCAGCTATGATAGGTAAAAATAATGGTTTTATTGCTTTGTGTAAGAATGATAATAATTTTCCAAAATTTATAACGTTCCATTGTGTGATACATCAACAAGCATTGTGTGTAAAAATATTGAATACAAGTAGTATAATGGACATTGCTTTTAAAATAGCCAATTCTATACGTTCACGAAGTTTGCAAAGGCGACTTTTTAAATTACAATTAGAAGAAAACGATTCTCAGCATTGTGATTTATTACTGCATACGGATGTTAGATGGTTGAGCAGTGGTAAATTTCTAGAAAGGTTTCAATGTTTACTTCCTGAAATAATAGAAACTTCAGAACTTAGCTTTTTTAACAGATATAACGGCTCATTTAAACACTTTAAATGTTGAACTTCAAGGAAAAGATGGGACAATAATTGAGTTATTGAGTTCTATAAATGGGTTTAAATCAAAATTGATATTACTCAAGTCACAATTAAATGAATCTAATTTGAATAATTTTCCAAACTTAAAAGATTTTTTTGAAAAGCAAAAATGTACAGTGGCAGTGGAAATATATTGCTCTGAGGTTGAAAAACTGTACAATGATTTTGAAAGACGATTTAAAGATATTCAAAAATTAGAGCCGATTATTACATTTATGTCTTTTCCTTTCTCCGAAACAAACAGTATTGAAAATATTTCTACACAAATAAGCAATTTGTTTGATATGGATTCTACAAAATTTGAATCTGAAATTATAAAAATTAAATCAGATATATTCCTCAAAGCTCGAGGTTCTGAAACAAATTTTTGGAATTTACTGAGTGAAGAAAAATATCCGGGTTTGAGGAATGTAGCTTTGCAGTTACATAGTTATTTCGGATCTACATATTTGTGCGAAACAGCATTTTCTCACATGAAAATGATCAAAACAGAATTTCGATCTACGCTTTCTGATGACCATTTGGAGCAGTGTCTTCGATTAGCAGTTAGCAACTATTCGCCAGATTACGACCAATTGGTCAACGACATGCAATGTCACACTTCAACAATGGCCAGATCAACAAAATAATATGTTAATTAAACTTATCTAATTAGATTTTAGAAATTATTATTTATTATTATATTATTTTTAGTAATTAGTAATTAGTTAATAATACTTATTGTATGTTTATATATGCACTTATTCAATAATAAAAAATTTTTCTATAAAAGTCGATCCTCAAAGGTGAAGTATATTTTTAGTAGATCGTGACCAAAAAAAGTTTAGCCACCCCTGACATAAAAGAACATTAAATGTCATTATTTGACATAATAAATAATAATACAAAAAAGGTTACATTTGAAAAAAAATGACTGTATTTTTTTGAACTTATTTAAAACATTTTAAAAATAAATATAAAATAGTTTATTTTTTAAATAAACTTCATTATAATATATGAAAAGTCATTCTCTGACTTAATAAATAATAATACAAATAAGGGAATATTTCAAAAAAAAAATAATAATTTAAGTCATATTTGATCTACAACATAAAAGCATGTCGAAAGTTCTATCATTTAACCTGTTACGCCTTGGCGTCAAAACTTGGATTGCCTTACTAAATAATCTCTCAACTGGTGCTGAGGATGGAATTGTAGTATTATATTTTAGGAATACCTATTTAATAATAGAGTATTGGTTTAAAATGTCTAAGTTTTTTTTTTTGAACTAAGTAAGACATTGCTTGTAAATTTGCATAATTTAACATTTTTGTTTCTCAGCCAGTGTTATTAAAACCAATTTCATTTTTTGTACAGACATTGCTATAAAATTCATTGTCACTATTATCAGAATCTAGATCGTCATCTTCAATAACCGAATTTATAGCATGTTCAGAAGTTGCAGCTACCACATTGCACCCGTTAAGAAACAGGGTTTTACAAACATCCATAAACCTAACTGGTACCCAACTGAGTTTGAATTTAGGATGACTTATAGAAGAAATAATGAATACTTTACTTTCCGAACTACTTAAGTCAAATAAATAACTAAATCTAGTTTCTATAGCTTTTATAATTATAAGACTTAATGGCTATTATATATATATATTTATATTATCAATGATTATAAATACTTTATAGTATTTATAATCAATGATATTATGCTTGTGTATCCACAAATGTTGTTTTATTTTCGTCGGTTTAACACAATAAGTAATAATAGTTATTATTTGTTATCGCTTATTTTATACACAATTCTATGAAACGGTTATCAGCTACTGAAGACGACCATCGTCATACGGGTACCAGGGATAGATTTTTTCGCTTTTACTATTATTATTATCTGCTCTTACTAAAGAAGTAATACTTATAATTGTTCTCATTATTTACGACGTAAAATTCCAGATTTATAATGAACATTCATATTGAAATACATAATATAATAATACATTTTAACAAACGTTTGTTTCCCGTCTCCCGTGTAATAGGTATACGGTATACATTATGTAAATATAAATAATATTAAATTTTTTTTTTTTAGTCCATTAAAATAAATTATCAAGATGTGTACTCACTACTCATAGATAACTAGAATTCTCATCTAAATAAAGATAAATACAACCAAGTTTAAATTTATCTAGATAAGATAAAAGATAAATAATTTTTATCTAGATAACTTATCTAGATATTTCCCAACACTGCCCAGAACTAACCCCCCAGAAATTTACAAAAATATACCAAATTATTTTTTTTTATGTAAGTTTAATTATTTTTACTATAAAGTGATATAAAATATAAATCAATTTTGAGCTTCACTCAAAATCTGAATTTTTATCAGTAATGATTTTTTTTGTAATAGTAAATAATATTTTAGTTCAAAATATAATAGTTCTCATAATACTGAAATACAAGTTACAATCAGGTTCATACATTTTTATAATTTAAGTAATACAAAATTATGTTTAGATAAATTTATTAAATAATTAAAACCTACGAAAATTCCGTGATACATTTAAATTAAATTAATTTTATCCCTACATTTAAAATATTTTTTAATATCTATCGATAAGTTATTTTACATCATATTTTAATTGACAAATATTATTTAGTAAATTATTTTTTACACTTCAAGGAAAAACAACTTTCATTAAACATATCTTAAAAGGTAAAATATCGTACTTTCAAGATGTTTTCAATATGATTAAATATTTTGTACTGAACAATGTTTTTTTCATGCCAATGAAATAAATTATTAGTATTGGCAGATATATAAATAATTTCTCAACATTTAAATAACTGTCAAAGCTTTATTAATATATTAGGCACCAAAAATGTGCACAACAATAATACTTAATTATGATATTTTATGACATGAGGCTATAATACATTGTGTACAGAAATTAAATATACCTCACTATAGGTTTCGACAATTTTACATTCAAGTTGTATTTAAAAATGTCATATTTTCGCCATACGACGCCACGGGTTTTTGAATTATTGAAAATATAATCCGGAAAACACTATTGGCTGTTAATAATCAATCTACCAATATTATGTTTTTAAAATCGTTGTATTTCTTTGACAACCGTTTTTGTTTAATTACGTTTTGGTTTCGAATAACTGTTTTCATTAATCTCGCGAACGTTTCTATATTATTCATTCAGTCGTTTCGTTATTAAATTGTTTATTCGTTCTAACATTTATTTCAATCATGGTAAGCACAACACAATATCATAATAATTTGATTAATTAATATAGACATAATATTCTAACATGGTATAGGTACTTAATTATATACTAACTGGTAGATTGTACCCATCGTTAAATTTAATGAACGGCGGCGGTAACGCAAACCCGTCGGCTGCCGCGCCGCCGGGTGAAAGGGCTCGGCCGTATTATTATTACAATAATTACATTGTAAATAATATTATTACGTTCGACATCGATTGTGCGTCCACTGTTTCGTTTTCGAGTCGTTTCGTTTTCGCTACCTTTACGAGTGAGTACCGCGTTCGACTTTTGAAAACGAAACGAATCGAGTAGATCGGTATTATGATGTTCATCAAAAAATTAAAATTCTTGTTTATTCTTTTCCAGCGTGAATGTATTTCCGTACACGTGGGACAAGCTGGAGTTCAGATCGGCAATGCTTGCTGGGAACTATACTGTTTGGAGCACGGAATCCAACCGGACGGACAGATGCCGTCCGACAAGTCTGTGGGCAGTGGAGACGATAGCTTTAACACGTTCTTCAGCGAAACCGGCGCTGGAAAACACGTCCCTCGTGCCGTATTCATAGACCTCGAACCGACCGTCATAGGTAAGCGTACTACATTTTTTTTCTTTAAAAATATTTCCGATAATGTTTTTTTTTTTTTTACACATTCGCACGAGTGACGCGTTTTATTTATTTGTTTTATTTTTACCTATTACCGTTTTATGATTTAACGTTAAATAGCTTATAATATAGTATTATAGTAGGTCGGTATTCACTCTGAACTAGCTGGGGAAATTAGTATATAATTTACAGTATAAGATATTACAATATATTATATTAGTAGATTGCACTGTGAATGTTATTAATCATGTTATTTTTTAATATTATTTTTAAAATTTAACATGTCTCTTGTTTTTACTAAGAGTAGCAAATGTAATTTGCCAAAAAAAAATGTATTTTGACAATATTATTTCTATTTTTTACGTGGTGTATGATATATATATATATTAATCCATATATAAATATGCGTTTGCGCAGACGAAGTGAGAACCGGAACATACCGACAGCTATTCCACCCGGAGCAACTGATTACTGGCAAAGAAGACGCGGCCAACAACTACGCTCGAGGCCATTACACAGTCGGCAAAGAGATCGTCGACTTAGTTCTGGATAGGATCAGGAAGTTAGCTGATCAGTGCACCGGACTTCAAGGGTTTTTGATATTCCACTCGTTTGGCGGTGGCACCGGTTCCGGTTTCGCGTCACTGCTCATGGAACGGCTTAGTACCGATTACGGAAAAAAGAGCAAACTGGAGTTTGCCATTTACCCTGCGCCCCAAGTGAGTACCAATATGTTTATCGTATATTATTACAATGTCGGTTGAATTTGATACAATTTTTAAAAAAAACATATTTTATTAAGTTTTTACTAGGTAGCCGTTTATAAGCAATTAGTATACAATATTTATTTTCCGATCATAAAACGACCAGTAAATTATGTGAGTCTACGGGGTCCTTAAGAATATAATACTATTAGAGACTAACTTAACTTGTCTTTGTGCGTTTTTTGGTAACAATGTATTATAATATTATATGGTATTATGCTTATAATATGATTTTATAATTATTATGATTTACGGACATATTTTTTTATATTTATAATTGAATATCAAACACTTATTATATTTTGTATGTATCTAATCACAATATTATATTACAGATATCGACGGCCGTCGTGGAACCGTACAACTCGGTTCTGACCACGCACACCACGCTCGAACACTCCGACTGCGCGTTCATGGTGGACAACGAAGCCATCTACGACATATGCCGGCGGAACTTGGACATCGAGCGGCCCACGTACACGAATCTGAATCGGCTGATCGCGCAGATCGTGTCGTCCATCACAGCGTCGCTGCGCTTCGACGGCGCGCTGAACGTCGACCTGACCGAGTTCCAGACAAATCTGGTGCCGTATCCGCGCATACACTTCCCGCTGGCCACGTACGCGCCGGTCATATCGGCCGAAAAGGCGTACCACGAGCAGCTGTCCGTGGCCGAGATCACCAACGCGTGCTTTGAGCCTGCCAACCAGATGGTCAAGTGCGACCCGCGGCACGGCAAGTACATGGCGTGTTGCATGCTGTACCGCGGCGACGTGGTGCCGAAGGACGTGAACGCCGCGATCGCTACCATCAAGACCAAGCGCACCATCATGTTCGTCGACTGGTGCCCGACCGGATTCAAGGTGGGCATCAACTACCAGCCACCCACCGTGGTGCCGGGCGGCGATCTGGCCAAGGTCCAGCGGGCCGTTTGCATGTTGTCCAACACCACAGCCATCGCCGAGGCATGGGCCCGGCTCGATAACAAGTTCGATCTCATGTACGCGAAACGGGCGTTCGTCCACTGGTACGTTGGTGAGGGCATGGAGGAGGGTGAGTTTTCCGAGGCCAGAGAGGATCTGGCGGCCCTCGAGAAGGACTACGAAGAGGTTGGCATGGACTCGACCGAAGGCGACGGCGAGGCCGGCGAAGAGATATGACTTGTTAGTTCCGACCACCGTTACCGTTACCGTTACCACCTCATACCGTATCATCATAAACATAAAAATTCGTTTGTTTACATTATTTTTATTATTAAGTTTTTATTTTTAACAGTATTTGACGGTTTTTTGATAGAAATAAAAACTTACTAAAAGTATACATATACTATGTGTGACTAATAAAGGGGTTTAGGATTATTATATAGATGGTATATACAATTATACATTGTCAGTTACTTTTGCTACGTTTGGTTCGACAAAAAAAAAAATTTGGTAATCTGAGTCAATTTTTTTTTAGTCAGTATTTAGGTAATACGTTTGAACAACGTCTTTCGACCTTTAAAAATATAATTTATCTTACGTGATATTATTTTAACAAATATACAAATATTAAGTGGTAGATACATAGTACAAATAAAGTCTTTATAGTTTATACAATATATAATAATATCCAACATGATATTCTTTACAAAAATATTATATTATGCAAATATTTAGTTTTGAATTATCCAACAATAATCCTTGAATACTATGTATACTGTTTATTACAATATTACAATACAATATAGTAACACTGAACTCTTATTTGGCCAGTGATCTACATACGCAGCATAGACGGGATCACAAGCATCAATATGAATCGACCTTAAATTTAACCTATAATAATATAAATGCAGAACATATTTTCTACTTTCGTTGCAGACTCCAGTATACTTACCTATACGTAATTATTGTTCCCGCAGTTTAGGGTTCCTTTCTCTCTGAACAGTGAACACAGGATTCCTATGTGATTTAAAATTTTAAACACTATACCTATTAGATGACAATATTGATTTAATTTTCGTTATAACACGATTCACATTATTTTTTTCTGCTTAACGTGTTTTTCCACCATTAGCGGGTACACCCCGGCAATAACTTGTTTCGGATAATGGTGTTTGTGACAATATTATATTCTAATATTATTCACCACCGTGACATCCAATCGTTGTAAATCATATGAAAACGTACATATTATCATTATATGATTATCGTATCTGAAAATAAAGTTTATTAAACGCATTCCGGCGACACAATTTTCTCGTGTTTATAAACATACTCGCAAGCAGAGAATAATTTAGAAAACATACTTCAATATTATTATGCCATGTTTGGTAAGATAAGATAGAACCTATACACTCAATATGTACCATATTTTTTTGAAATTATTTTTAGTGATAATTTTTTTAATGACGATTTAAAAGTTAACAAAAGTGCTTGCAGCAGGTAATCAAAATGTATGGATAATATTATGTTGAAATGAAAATAAAAGACTATATACCTATATTATTAGGTATATCCTGTTAGGTCAGTAATCGCCCTATCACCTATGTCCTATGGCTTATACAGCTGTACCTATTTGATTTCGTACATTCTTCCCTTATCGACACCTATATGATAACAATTATAGTTCGTTAATAATTAGTATAATTAAACACATGATAAAGGTAGGTTAGTACTATATCGTGTATTTGTGTTGCTTGAAAAATGCAAGTTATTTTATAGTATACAATATTTTTTTGATAGTATTTAATTCCATGACAATTATCGATTATGATAAATACAATTTAATTTTAGTCATTGAATACAGAATTCCCGAAGTAAATGCATTGTAATAATTTGAGTACATAGGGTATTATTTATTATATTAAATATATTTAAATATTTCATAAAATACTTTGATTTCTACTTTGCTTACGACATGTAGGTATAATTTTATATTAAAAAAAAAAAATCGCAAATGACACAATATCGTTAAAGTGTGTGTATGTGTGTAGTGTGTGTGTGTGTGTGTATTATGTAAATATATTTCGATGCCCAACACTCTGCTGCTCGGCGGCTGTACAATATTGATTTTACAATCTGCTGCAAAGCGAAGAAGCTATATAAGATTATGCGTATTGGTCCATCGTACAAATTGTAATTTTATATTTTTCTTTTATCCAAGAAACATTTTTTTACGCACTCGTGCTCTCCGATATTCGTTGGCATATATTATATGACCGGTTCAGCCTGCAGTTATATATAATATCTAATATCTATTTTATATAGGTAGTAGGTACCTGTAATACCAGCTTATATTTACCCTCGCTACGTGTGCCAATAGAAAGTCAAGTCAAGTAAGTCAGCCAAGTCGTAGGTATGATACATTCTCATACACTTATAAATTATAACGTACAAAACATACATAAGCATACATTTCAATACGGTATGTTTGTTGTTTATATAGGTGCCTTGTGTCGACATAATTATTAAACCAACATAATCATCATAAATCCCATTCCCGACCACCGCTCCTCATATACGTATTATACAAATACAATCATATCTTAATAATTGAAGCTGCTTGTCCCGAAAAAAATTAAACCATTTTTTGGACACGGGAACTAAAAATCAAAAAAGTTTACTGCTGTACATTCTTATTTCTATTAGGTACCTATTTTTCAAAATACTGTATCTTGTATTTAGGTATAATTACATTTTGAAATGACTAATCGAAATATATTGAAGTAAAACAAACATTTTTTGGTTTACCAACACATTGTTTATTTTCATCAAATGTATTAATATTCAGTTATTTTATTAATTACCTAACCAAAAAATCTTACCTACCCACTGTCAGAATTATTATGTTTTTATTTGGGGTACAAGTAGGTACCTATAACTAAGATTTTGATTACAAATGTCTAATTTCGTCAAATATAATTACCAATCGGGTACTAATTTTCTAAAATGGTTATAGGAAAAAAATTTGAATTGGTGTACTTTATGCCTACCTCGAAACGGTGCATATAATATATTACTGTAACATGCCAACATTCACCTATATAATATATTAGCATCTCGCGGGACGTTAGCACGAATCCCATAAAATTATAATAAAAGTATAAAACTCGTATTTGAATAACCTACCTACTAACATTATATATTATATACGTACATAATAGATACGCCTAATGCCTATACGATGTGTGGTATATCGTCGGCTCATCGTCGATATATAACTCCCGTTTGGCGTGATCGAAACACCATAATATAATCACGAACGAAAAATAATTTGAGTGATTTTCGTGGCGTTTAGTGTCGTGTACTTTTTACCTCCGTTCACGGTCGTACATATCTGATGGGTAGGTTAGGTACATACAGTTTTAATATGCAAAAAACGCAGACCTACACATGATTTCCCGACGGGGTCGTGAGCGCTCGCGTTATTAACGGTTTCCGTGTGTATAAATTATCCATAATATACATAATACTATATATATTGTATGATATATCTATAAAATTCGTATATTATTTATGCGCGGGGGCCGTGTTTTATTGTCACGGGTATTATTTAATATAATTTTTTTGAATGAATGATTATCTAAATGGAGAAATAGACAGTTTACTATAATACCTACGCACTTAACGTATTGGGATGACCAACAAGACGACCATGGCGAGTCGCATGAAATATGAGCCTTGACAGCAAAGTAATTACTAGAAAGTATTTACCTATAAAACATTAATAGTTATTAACGTTATAATGGCATATTAAACAACGTTTTATTGATCAATATATAGTTATTACTATAACATAGGTATTTTATATCTAAATAATATTATATACCGAGTACTGTCAAATGCATAAACATAAAATCCAATACTTTTTTTATTTTACATTTTTTTTTGTAATTGAATAAATGGTTCATTTAGAATCTATTCAAAACATAATAATATATAGCAAATGCGATAACAATAAAAATATAGTGATGCTTGATAACGGGCGTGAGTGATGAGGAAACTTTTTTTTTCTAAAAGTGTTTCTGGTCATTTTCTTTGTGTCTTCTCTGTGGATTATTATGCATGGTGATTGATGACTTAAGATATAATATCGGGGGATTTTGATTCGAATGGGGCTTAGAATGTAATGTTTTATAATGTTTATAGTCATGCTATATTTTCATTTACTGCGTTAGTATAGTTGTTAATCCCTATGCAGTGTATTGTAATTTATATAATTTGATATATCATGGATCATCAGTTATTTGTCTAAGAAATTATATAATAAATAGACTGGAATGTTTGTCTTACAGCGGATGGTATGGCTTAACCCCAAATGTTAATGCTGACAATGTCGTATGACCAGAGGGGGTTATAATGTTGTTTTACACATATTATAGTCACGCTTAAGGTTTTCAGTTGAGGCGTTGTATAAAATCTTCAAATAGAATTTCACTGAGTTATAATTAATTAGTCATATCGCACTCATAGGTTTAACGACTATAGGAATAGCTATAAAAACACACATGTAAACACGCGTGATGCGGATACACCATATGCATGAAAAATGACCAAATAAAAAAAACATATTTATTTTGATTAAATTATTGACATTTTTATTTTATAAGTGTAAATATGTTTGTATTATTAGTTTTTTTTATTTTTATAGGTAGTAGGTACCTATCGGCTATCATTATATATATTTTATAAATCGATTATTAGTTCTTATCGTTTTATGATTGTCTCGTGACTGTGACGACAAGAAATGCAAAGCTTATCGCCAGGAAAAGCATACGCAATATTTTAAAAATGTTAATTTTTTAGTTGAATTAGGTTCCTTGCATCTCAAATATGATTCGTATGTGACCCTGTTATTTATTTAACCACAAACAAACATGCAAATGTTATAAGTCCCTAAACTTATAGTCATATGAGTAATGTGTATGACCTATTAGAGTCCTCAATAGCTCAACATTATTTTTGAAAATCCTGCTTGCCGAGTTCACTGTAATAAACAATTCGTGCAGACGTGTGAAATCTCGCCAACAATTTTCAGTGTATAAACAATGTTGACGTATAGATCGATGATAGACTGTATTTAGAGCAATCATAACATAACACACATTTTAGAAGGATTCTTTTAAAAATAACATTTTAACTAAAAGTTTCAATTGTTTGAAAAACAAAAAATAAACGAATTTTGAAAACTGAATATTACAGAATATAAAGATAAGCAGGTAACGAAAAACCGATAATATGATATACTTTTATAATTCTATACAGATATATTATATTCACACTATATATATTATAATATACATAAATATATTATTACTTGTAATAATGGTAATAGTTGTACATATTTTAATATTTAACATAACTTCGTATAATATTCTGTAATAATAATACGTTGGCATAATGTAGCCGTGTAGAGGTATGTATACCTATTACCTATGTATAAAATATAAAGTGTGCGCGTTCTTCATTGGCGTCCTCGTTTATATATACAGCTCGTACGTCATATTATTATATATTATACCTATAATAATATTATTATAATCCTAAACGATTCCGGCTAACGGACTACAGCTGGCAACGGGTCTCTAGTTAAACCACTCTTCCTCGTCAGGCCCGCGATGATCACTGCGTGTAGACTATAGGGTAAGGTGGGGGGGAGGGTAGATCTTTCGATTCCTCTCCGGAACGTTAACGTTCCGGCGAAGAGCAGCCTCTCGGTACGAAACGAAATGTAAATTTATGTTAAACAAATTCGATACGATATAATAATGCGTTGAAATTAATGCGTTCTCTCGTCGTCGTCGTCTTCGTCTTCGTCGTAGTCCTATCTGATCTGTGGGATACAAATCGATGCCCGCTGGTAAATCGATCAAATTTTTTTGAAGTAGGTACGTTTGTCTGCAGTGCGTGTGTTTGCTTTTCGGGTGCTTCTCGTCGGCAACCTTCGCCGGTCTCCGATCTCTGCACAGCGTGACGTACGCCATCGGCGTCGGATATCCGATTGTCGTGTTCAGCGATGTGTGATGTGGTGTCGTTACCCATAACTCTTCTATTTAGATCTCTCATTCTATCTTTATCCCTCGCATAGTATACTATCTATATATATACTCTCACAGTCTCACGCACATGTCGGAAAATGGGCCGTAAAATGTTTGGTTTGGTTCAAAATCGCTTAATCATATGTTTCTAATTACAGCAGTACACATACTGTGGACAGTATGAAATGATAAAAGAATAATGTGTTCAATAATATACTCTGTTCGCCGAGAGAATGTGGTTACTTCGTGCATACGACTGTGAGCGAGGAGTGGGGAGGTAGATAAAGTAGCAGCCACATTCTCTCAGCGAACGGAGTATATTGTTCCACACATTATTATTATATAATCTCACACTGCAGGCACACTTTTAATTACACGTTTTAATTAGAAACATATTTAAACGGTTTTGAACAAGTTTAAAACCAAACTAAACATTTAAAAACTATATTAAATTCTTCGAAACATGTACAAGTACTTTTTGAAAAATGATTGTTACATAATTTTTATCATACCGTTAAAATTACTACAAATGTTTAGATTTTTTAACTGACTGTGCTGCAATTTAAAGAAAGTAAAATAAAAATGGTTTTTGGTCATTCCACAGTACGTGATGCGTTCAAAACTGTTTTCGAAATTGTTATTGCGGAGTACACATTATGTGTTTCGCAGCAATATTGGAATAAAAATGAGCGTTTAATGTTTATTGCTTAAAAAACAGATAGTCACGAGTTACGACTCGCAAGAACCCTTGATAAAGAATGACTACAAAAAATCTATTATCTCTGCCAAACACATAAAAACTATACAGCAAAACCGTTTTCAAAATTATCAAACATTGCAAGCATTATAGCCTATTACAAAATGTACTGCGTGGAGACAATAATAATAAAGAAAATAAATATTATATTATATAGAATAATCACTCGCTGCCGAACACCTTAACTGTAGTACAAGGCTCTAGTGGCTACAGCTATTAGTTGTACACAAGTAACTACTTACTAGGTAGTCGTGGTAGGCAATACTATATATTATACATAATTACAGCGAATTATAGCGTGACTATGAATTTAGTCAAGGATTAACAAATGTCAAAACAATTTTTATGTTCGGTTAAAACACTTGAACATTAATATAAAATCCCTGTAAAATTGTACAATTAAAAATTAAAATACATATATAGTACACATGCACAACTCTATTTATAAAAGTTCGAAATTCAAATTTTAACAAAATAAAGAAATTTTCAAAATCTATTTCTCAATTTTAATAGGTACCAAAAACTGGTAAACTTGATATAATGTTCTTAAACTATATTAAGTAAGTCTTCAGCAATCATCATACTTAAAAAACCTTTTTTTATTGACATTTGAAATTCTAAGTTTAAAAAAACTTTGATATTTAAACAAAAAATAACGATTTTCCAGGGGTTCTAGACCCTTTCTCCCCTACCCAGGATCTGAGTAAATTACCATTTTTTTTTGTTGAATCTATTGAGTACATTTTTTGTTAGTGTAAGTTAATTAAAATTAAATAAATAAATTATTAATGGGTAAATATATTTTTTTATGTTCAATATAATATTATTATAAGATAAAATCAAAGTACTAACCCCTAAAAAAATCCAAAAACCACCACTGATAACAATAACAATATATAAAATAATTATTAGATTATAATATGTTACTTTATATTATGTGCTGTGATTTTGGAAAAAATAGTTCAACATATCGTAATGGTAACATAAATAAATTATAAAATATCCCAAGAAGTAGACAAGTCTTTGCTCAAATCGTTTTTCTTAAATGCAACAAATTACCATGATACGGTTTATCATTGAATTCAAATTTAACACAACCATTACGGTCACCTAGTATGTAATAATATTGGTAGGTTACCTATACGAATAGACTAGTCTTATACTTTTACTATACTAGTTTTATGGAATTTGTTCGTGTTAACGTTCCAAGCGATGTTAATCTATTATATAAGGAGTAGAAACATGTTAGCATGTTTCAGTAATAGGTATATTATGCACAGTTATCAAAGTTACTTTAGGGCCAGTGTTGTACTCAAATAATTTTTTTATCTAGTCATAGATAAGATGTCTGAGCTCAAAATGATCTAGATATAGATGGGTAATGAAAAAAATTAATAAATATAAGTATGAGCTATAGACAGAAATAAAATATTATTTTTGCATCTTATTCTTAAAACAATTATTTAGTAACATGGTATATTTTTCTTGCTACATAGGAAATATCATTACTAATATTAATTTAGTTCAATCACTTATAGTTATCAATACATTTTAAATAGTTGAATTATGATGGTGGAAATATATCTAGATGATTATATAATGACTTACCTTGATAGCAGTTAGATACCGATTCTGTAATTTATCTAGATAGGATAAAGATACCTACGATGATTTTATTTAGATGAGGTAAATCATCTGAGGAAATATCATTACTAATATTAGTTTAGTTCAATCACTTATAGTTATCAACACATTTTAAATAGTTGAATTATGATGGTGGAAATATATATAGATGATTATATAATGACTTACCTTGATAGCAGTTAGATACCGATTCTGTAATTTATCTAGATAGGATAAAGATACCTACGATGATTTTATTTAGATGAGGTAGGTATCTAGATAGATTTATTTAACTAAATTAAGCTATTGTACAAATCCTAAACCTATTCGATAATGATATTCTCTCGAACTCTACTATACAGCCGAGTGACTTCCCCTGGTTTTTAATCTATTTTGTAAAAATTTTTTTGTCATACGAATTGTCTAGTGTTTGTAAATAACTTAAATAATAAAATAAGAATTAAAGGTATTATAAATTTAATAACTTGGCACTTTGAATAGATGTTGAAATGTTTTCAACGTTGTAAATATACTAGTGTTTTATTTTTAATTTAGTACGTATTTTATCCGTCTTACCGTATTATTACTGCTCTATTGTCTAGTTATGCAATATCAATTCACAATTGTACATGAACCGACGATGATTAACTGTTGAGAATTATTTCATTTCCTAATTAGGAATGTGTATAGGTTAAACTTTTACTTCGAACATCCCCCAAAGTCTTAAATAACAAAGAACAGGTTAAAAAGGATTTTCAACGGTTCACGCCCCAGAAATGTGTTATAATTTATAATATATAATATACTCCGAAACGTGCTGCTGGTGTGCGGTAATCGTCGTGACACCGTGTATAAGAGGTTAGAGGGAGGGTGGGCGCGCGTATGAGTGTGTATAGGGGGAGGGGCGACAGGGAGAGAGTGTAGAAGTAGATCGAGAGGGGATGAGAGATAAAGAGATAGTGCGCGCAGTGTGTAAGAGACAGACACAGAGAGAGAGAGAGAGTGAGAGGAAAGAGAGCGAGGAAGAGTGAGATGGAGATAGAGACAGCACTCGTCGCGCCACCGCCGCGCCGGGCGATCGATACGAAGATAATTTGACACGAGAGGGTTTTCGGGCCGCCGAGGGCCGAAAACGTTTGCGACGGAAGTTTATTCGTGACAGATTAACCTCGGATAATTGGCAATAAGTCAGCGGCGCTTTATTTGTATTCAACGATGATCGTACACACTCACACACACACACGCGCGCGCGCAGTTAAGGTTGTTTTGGGCGAAGGGAGGAAGCGGCCTTTTCGTGCCGCGGCGGTACTCCTCTACGCTCGTCCGTCGCCCACAAATTGCAGTTTTATATACGTATAGTGAACGTCGTGTATTGCGTCGGTGTGCGCGGGCAAAGCGGAAATACTCTGCTCGGTCGGTGTGTGTGTGTGTGTGTGTGTGTGTGTGTGTGTGTGTATATAGACTGCTCGAGGGAATTACTTGAGCTCCGGTCGGAAATCCCTTTCCACCGCCGCCGTAGCTAATTGAAGGGGTGTCGTCCGTCCGCTCGCTCGCACAATTGCGAGGGATGTACTCTGCTCCGCCGCCTAAACGCGAATCGCCGCCACTAAATATATATATATATACACGACACCCACGCCACTCGCTCTACGCCCTATACTTGCACAGCCGCCGACGATACACCACGACTAGTGTATTGTTATTGTTTACCCCTTATATATATATATACATATATATTATATGCGTAGTTAGTACGCACGACAATACTGCTCTCGGCCGTTTACCGCGCGCGTGGTTATGGTATTGTGTATATATAATATTAATTATTATTATAGTTTATTATTGAATAATTGAATAGGCACACCGTATTATCATTTTAATATGATATCGGTTATAATATTGTACGTATTATTGACGATCTGTAAGACAAATAATATTTCAACTGCCGCGTGTATTGACTTCGTTTATGGAAGTGGACAGATGATGGTGCTATATATGTGCACAATATATTATAACAGACGACTTATGTGTTATATATAGTATACGGTCTATATTAGCCATACTACAGAACCTGCGGCTCGCAAATGGTTTTTACGTGGCCCAACCCTAACTCATTGAATTGATACAAAAATGTAAATTTAGACTTTTAACTTATATGTGTAATATCACAGAAAAACTTAATGAGCTCAACCCCGATTACAGGGTGAAAATAAAATTATCTGGCAAGTACAATTTTTGCTTTTGACGAGAAACTGCAGGAGATCTATTACCATGAAATATAGAACCAAATACATAATTTCCCTACTACAACAAAAGCTATAGGTACAAGATAATATTATAATTTCTTAAACACACAATACAACAATTTTAAATAATTTAGTTGCCTTATCCAATGGATTTAAAAGAAAATATCAGGATTTAAGAAGTGTAAAAAATTGATTTTTACTTACAGAAAATCCTTGACACTTAGAACTGACAATGTTCACATCAACATTGTGAAACTTCATATTTAAAAATGAAATATGCAAAGAATGTGTACAGAAATCGGTTTACTGCAGTACTGCACGATTCACATCTTGACGACTTGTTAAGAGTAGCATGCAGCAACTACAAACCTGATATATCCAAAATGGCAAAATAGGGGGGAAATTATCTCAATACCAAAAATTACACTAATTTAAAATAAATATTAAATTTTTGTATACGAAATTATCAATTGTTATACACAATATATAAAATTGAATGTATCTTTTAATTTTGTTCGAATCCCCTTTCCGTTCATTTTGACTCACGGCCCGCGTAATATTTAAAAATATTTTATGTGGCCCAAATAAAAAAAAGGTTGAGTATGGCTTGTCTATATTATACATAATTATATTGCTGAGAAAATACTACTAATTACTTTTTAACTGTTGTCTGTAAAATATATAAAATATGTCTCCGTTTTAATGTATGTAGCGATGCAGTGGCATATGTCGTTCGTACTATATTATGCTTTATTGTCTATTTTAGGGGTTGTTTGCCAATATGCAGACTACATTGTATACTATATTATAATTTTGTGCGGAGTCCACTGCAGTACTGCGTCCTAAATAATTTGTCATGAAACTAATGTATAGCCTGACAGATGAATATTATTTATTAACTGGGTATTTGAATGAGGCTTGGTATTAACAAAATAATAAGTACATCTGTAAAATTATTTAGATACCTACTTGGCTACTTATAATTTAAACTAAAATATCTTGAAATAAAAATTATTAGCAATTTTATGTTTTTTGTAGTTAACATAGATACTCATTATTTGCTCAGAAAATAAAATGCTGCAAGAAATCAAAGTACAATCACAGGTTATGTTCTTACCTTTCTTAAGTTTGATTATGCTCTATTTTAATATTAAAACTAACAACACAAATAAATTGGTTCTTCTGAATCACATGTAGTTGTGACGTTCTCTGAAACTGTTAATTATTTAACATATACATTTTTTTGTGGAACTTAGACATTATAAAAGTTTTTTTCAAATTAAATTATACTAAAACTTGTTATACATAGGTAATTCAGTAAAGGTTTGCAGGGCTCTCTGAATTGTAATTTTAACCATTGCCAGGAAGTTTCAAGAATTACAGTTAAAATAATCATACGATTTACTTTTAATATTGATTTATCTATACAAAAAATAAAATAAAATAATGTATAATGTTGTTACCAAATTTTATAGTCATCCGGATTCCGGAGTTTATTTGTCAGCTAGATGTTGTTGATATAGAACTACTGAACTTGTGTAGGTTAGGTCTATAATTGATAATGCATAGGTACCTAATGCCTAATGGTTAATGACATTATTGTGCGTGAATGACTACACATTTTTATAATATGTCTAGAGTAAGCATTATTATATAGATACTAAGCATGTGTATGATTCATACACTCATTATTAAATATTACTACCTATTTATATTTAATATTTATGTATAAACATTTATCATACCTATACCATATATTGATAGATAGCCAACAATCGTACATCAGGTAAGTGTATTATGATGGTTTCCAGTTTAATTTAATTTTTAAATGGGTTCGTCGGTTAGGTTAGGTTAGGTATATTTTAAAAGTATATGGCATAAACACGGTCGTGTATGAGTGAATGCGCAACATAGTTAATTAATAAGTTGTTGTGGTGTACCAAAATATAGTAGTTGAGGAGCATGCAAGTACCTAGGGTTTGAGCAGTTTGAGGATATAGCACGGCAAAAAGAGTAATTTCAGACGGAAAAAATTATGTATCCGGACTGCATATGGTTATGGTTATTATTATTATTATTATTATTATTAAAAATACACTCGCCTAATGGTAAGTGGTAACCGCGCGCTCGGGGCTGTAATACGCGTAACCAGCACTGGGTGGCACAATCCGGCACGACCGTTTTCCACATAGGAATAATTAAACGTCGTAATCTCATCGGTCGCGGTTTGAGAACATTATTGTAATATGTGGCGAGCAAACAATAAATTAATTCGAAACGGATTTATACGCAATGTGTGTGTGTGCAGTGTACGGACGGTTTGGCGGCAAGTTACGGCGAGTGGGAAACGGAAAAAAAATTCCACCCTCGCCCGCGACCCGACACGAGACCGCCCGTACCTATAAATACGCGTAGGATATGATTTATGAAGAAAATCGCGGATAATCCGGCGAGGATCAAGTGCGCATCTGATATCGTTTATAAAAGTTTATAATATTCAAAATGATATGGGGTGGTGTATTACATATAATAATATCCGCCAGGCGCTCGCCGTTTGTTTTGACGCGTCCCGGAGGGAAAGAAACTCGGCGGCAGCGGTGGCAGGGTGGATGAGGGGGCCGGGTGGAAAATGAAACAAAAACCTAAATGTAAATAAATAAATAAAACATAAATGCGTACACCACGCACAAACACTCGGGCCCCGATCCCCTGACAGTAATCGAGGGCATCGTCGAACACACCCTCGCCAGTGTTTTTGTTTTTTACTCATCTCGCGGGCGGTGTCTGTGTGCATTCAATTTGTCCGTACACCGTGCACGCGTGTGTAAATTATGATAATAATAATATTATTATTATATGTATACGCGGCGTGCGGTCCCATCGCCGAGCCGCTAATTTACATCGTGTACGCACACCCACACACACAAGTAAGTAAATGTGTGTGTGTACGTGCGGCGTGCAAGTCACCATGTGCGCGTGTGCGCTAAACGGCGCAGTAAACTTTAGCGAGACGCACTACGATTAAAATGTATTATATTATTAATCGGCGGAGGAGGACCCAAATCCATTAATGTGGTCCTCGTCCCCGCCGTGTGGTTGACGGTGGTTACGCGCCACTATACACTCTGCGTATGGATAATGCAGTGCGATAATTAATAATACGATACATCGTATATGTTATGATGATAACGCACGATGTTATTATATTTATATTATCATAGGCGTCAGTGGCTCGACCAGAATCGTTTTAGGGGGGGAGGGGGGGGGGGGGGGTACGGATTCTAGACTACCCCCCATGGTTGAGCCACTAATAGGCGCGTAGTAATTTTATATTATACAACTTTTAATAAATATAAACGTGTATATAGTATGAGTTATGACAGACTCCAACAGACACGTCATTACTGTTATTGAATATTTGAATTTGCTTTATTTGTACTTTGTAGACTTGCAGTACACGCAATGCAGCGAAATACTATGGCCGTAAAGTGGACTAAAAATGTACGGTTAGCGTAGCAAAAATTGTCGCTATCTACTGGGTGATCGATACTTATAAAAATAATGAAACAATAATTGGATAATGTTCGTAGTTCTGTGATCAAATAAACATCTAAAGTTCAAAATTATTTGACATTATGTTACAATATAGAGGCATAGAGCACTCACTGTTTGCACAATGCAACATAACTCAATACATATTATAATATCCTGCAAATTAGTATCAACTCGTAAATCGTAACTAACAATTGTTTAACACTATTGCAAAATACCTGATCGTAACTAGCAAATAACAATGTGTAATATTACTAATTATAAATATATTTGAATTTTTGATAGACATTTCAATAATTTATTTATTTACAAAATTAGTTTTAGCCTTTAGACGGATGATTTTTTTAGTATAAGTAACATTATTTATTTGGCTAACTCTTATCTGAATATTCTTTTTTTCACAGTAAATTTAGTATTTTTACACCTAAATATACACAAGACACTGCACGTCTGCACGTCATATACGAACATTTTCAGAGCTGGCTAAATTTCATAAATCCGAGATAATATTATTTTCTAATTACAAATTGTTAATAAATTATAGTTTATCGTGTTCTCCGGTTTCATTCTCACGTGTTCACAGTTGACTATCGATTGTGATTATAATATAGTGGTGTAAATAAAAAAACTCACTTTTACTGTGGTGTTCAAGTGTCAATCTCGTAAAATAAAAAAAATAAAATATTAATTCATACGTAACGAAAAATGTTATTATAAACGATCAGGCATTAACACCGTTATCGACGGAAAAATCTCTGATCTGTCTGGTAAGATATCACTTCAATAAGCGTTTCTTGTCGGACACACTCTGAGTAGGGTGATTCTACAATTCCTACATATTATACGTACGCATATAATACATATATTATATATGCATTAATAAGTGTATACAAACCTTTTTATCCCTTTGTACGCGTTTATGTGTCAAAAGTATAAATTATAAAAATATAATATCCAATTGTAATATTAAAAATATAATATATTATATTATATTATACGTGTTTTCACGCTCCTGCACTTATACCCATATGTATCTTAATATTTAATACTAATATACGTACCTATAACTGTCAGCTGCAGACGTGTATACCTAGGTATAATATACAAATAATACATTTATTATTTTTACATCTGTATAATAACTATGTTCGTTCATATTAGAGAATAAAAGTTTTTATTCAAAAACGAATAACCGTATAGGCACTTGAAATTTTCATCGAATAATGTTTGTAACAGCATTATCTATACACAATATTTTCCAAATATTTCGACTCTTTTTGAGCGTTTGAAGTTAAAATATTTTTAACATAACAAATGTAATATTATGTTAATCTGTCATCTGTGTCCACTAAACAACTTATTTAGGTACTTATTAGGTAACTACAATCTACATAATATTATATTCTCATATTAGTAAATCATTTTCCTCGACGACCGTTCGTGCGTTTCATCTGGCCATAGAGTTCCGATGATGTATATTATACACAAGTGTCGAGTATACGTCTTTTTTTTAAAAAAAAGATATATACGACACGTACAATATTTCTGTTCCCTGAGATACAATAATATGAGCTAAA
Organism: Neotoxoptera formosana; assembly: GCA_022818045.1. Lineage (NCBI taxonomy): Eukaryota > Metazoa > Arthropoda > Insecta > Hemiptera > Aphididae > Neotoxoptera > Neotoxoptera formosana. The sequence continues at coordinate 35,493,102 of CM040630.1, forward strand.
TTACAGTGATATTGAAATAGATTGATTAGATGAAATCACCCAGTATAGTGACACTTCCTAATGATTTTTTTTTCTTATGTTATTTACTTAGTTCAGTTGTTCAGGAAATCTCTAGACTATTTCCTTTTTAAATGTCGTAGAGGATTACCAGGAAAGTGAATCTAGTTGGTACTTTGGGGGGTCTAAAGTAAAAAATTCCTCATAGTTTGAAACACGTCGGAAAAACAATAAAAAAATTAAGCGAAAAACAGGAATTTTTAAGAGTATAACTACTTTGTAGTAGGTATTACGTTTGACGATTTATTTTTGTCGAGAAAAAAATCACGTCTTAAATATTATATCGCCTTACAATATTAGTGTGATTTGTTTACGGTGCACTATTATAGTATAATGTGTAGGAGGTAGGTATGTACCTTAACCTATAGGTACATAACAGAAGCAGCAGCAGCAGCTACGTCCTCAAATGTATATGCATTATTGTATTGACGACCACAAGGCGCCATTACTGGTGTAGGTATTATAGCATTATGCCATTGTGTACTGTCGTATATTTAAATCTATATAATGCCGTCATCAATCATTCGTGTAATATGTGTTTTGAATTCGTTTCCGATTGTGATAACTGATGCCTGATGGTTAAACGTGACGCACATACTCTGACACGCGTATACGTGTATGTATACTTAAACACGTAATTATATATTTATATTTTATGTTATTATATTATATACGTTTAGTTTAGGTATAGATAATTATGTATAGGTACTTACACCTTACGTCGTATCTACTTACATACATCACCAGTCACCACCTATTTCACACCACAATTGATCGTTACGACAGCAGTTGATATTATTTTATAAGTTTTCGAATGAACCATTGGATTTGTTACGCGTGCATTGTGCATGCAATTAAATCAGTGTTGCCCAACCCATTACATTTTAAGATATTAGAAAAATAATCTAAGTAAAAAAGTCATACGGAAAGAAGTCTCCCGTTGCAGTATAAATAAAACGATATTTCCACTGTACTCGTTAAAAACCTGAATGTTTAAAAATTATTAATTTACTTTACTTTTTAATAATTAATTGTGTGAACAATGTAATGTAATAGTACATGAAATTTTAGTATAAAATTAAGAAAAAAATAATTAATGATTTTGATTAAGTGGGTCTTGACAGTTTTACATTAAATTTAGGGGGTCTCATGACTAAAAAATGGTTTGAGAATCACTACCCTAGAATATACTGTAGAATAACTAAATATATATAATATACTAGCTGTCCCACCCGGCATTGCCCGAGTCAAAGATGAAATAAGTAAGTAAGTGATATCAGAATATTAGGCACGAAAAATATCACAATGGTGGTCTGTGCCAAAGATTTGTTTTTTTTATAAATTTACTTGTAAATATTTGTTTATGCCATATTCCTACTAATTAGTTATAAGATATGTAACCATTGACAACCCTATAAAGTATAAATAAACAGAGATTATTTATATATATCTCATCTAAAATAACACTTTCAGTTTTTCCAGAATTTTTAGCGTATAATAGAAAAATCTGATAATAACTAACTAATAATAAATAATAAAAAATAAAATGGTAAATTAATAATAAAATATATTTATTTTATAATAAATAACTAATAATAATTGTAATCAATAGTAACCATTTATAAACACAATACAAATTTTCGATTTTCATCATGAATTTCAAAATCCTTGTGTGAGCACCTCTTTAAATTATACTTAAATATACTTTTTTGCGATAGGAACCTTCTCCGTGTTATAATCTTTCATTTAAAAAAATAATTTAGACAATCGGTTGAGTAGTTTCCGATAACAATAACATCAAATGTTTCAATTTTTAGTTTTATATATAAAGATACATATTTAAAAATAAAAGTCAAACATGTACAAGCATGCTTAAACTTGATGCCATTCGAAATCGTGTTCCTATTTGGCTGTCAAAACAATAATTTTACCCTGAACCTAGTTCACATTCCATTTCAATCAAGTACTGTACTACTGTGTACGTATAGGAATCCAGAGGTTAGGTACGACACCTTATCAATATACCTTGGTAGGTACCTAAATATAATATATAGATAGCTTTATCGATATTAAAAATTGAACCATAAATATACTATGTTAATACAGATTGGAAAAACTCGAGGTTAGAGCGGTAGTAGGAAAAAACATCCCCGGTATAAGACAATAATCAATAATGTAACGGGCACGATAAATTTAATTATTTTAGAAATTATATAATAATAATATCGCTTAAAATAGAATTCAAAAATATTAGAAATAAAAACAATTGTACCTACCTGTGTTAAAAATTGTAATAAAACGCGATTGCACGATTACACACGTTACATTTAGGGTAAGGTAACGTTATCCCAGCACCCCAATCAATAAGTAGATAATTCAAATTTCGATTTTTAAATTGTTGGATATTATGTAGTTTGTCATGTAATAATTTGTAACCAAAACACTATAATTAATTATTAATAATAATTTAAATATAAATATTTACCGGACTTTTAGATGAAACACCGATATCATGTTGTGTGTACCTACAGAGACTTACCGAATAATGCACACGCGTCGAAGCGCGTGTAATCTTAATTATTATTTTCACCCTCACGTTTACAATCCGTTGAACACTGGAACACCTAGGAGGTTTACCTACCTAAATACATAATATATACACAATACACCCCTGCACCAGCACGGTTGCCGCGGCCTCCACGGTTAATCGTTTAAGCGACAACCTTTATTAATGATCGGCACTTAATCGTATCAAGAAAACGACAATGATGCTCATCGCGCACTGCAGACGCACACGAGGCTTATAATACCCGTGCCTCTACCTTGTCAAGAAAACGTTGATTTACCACTCTGTCGGTATAGGTAGGTAGTTACGCGCATGACATTATTATGTATTATATACATCGTATACCTATTACAACAATATAATATAATAATATGATATTTGCCGGCGACGATAATAATGCGATGATATTGATACGGCAACACATAAATCAACGATCCCCCCGCCGCCGCCGAATCCCATTCGGTCGCTAATGAAAATCCCGTCGGTTATAATAATATAATAATATGATTGTGGCGCTCCGTGGGTGGGGTCCCTTTTAATGTGATGTGTATACGCTTTCGACGTTCCTCGTGTGTGTATATAATTGTACGATTATCATCACACGTATAGGTATAATATGCAGCGCGAACATTATTGCGTTTAGGCACCGTAAAATATTATTTTATATATAGAGCTATATTATATCCATTATAAACGCCATTTAACATTTCGTCGTGGCCGTTGAAAGCGGGTATTACATAATAATAATATATAGGTACGTTTATAGGGGCTAATTCTTAGAACACACAGACGAGTAACTTACACACTCACACATGTACGGTGTGCCCCAGGTAGACGTCGTGTACGCAGCATGCAAGCCATTTGGCGTGTGGTAGTGGTGGTAGTCTGGGGTGGTACTTACACGAGATAAATGATAAGATAAGATGGTCTCTTGTTAAATTTTAATCATTATTCCACTACCAGCGTGAAGTGAATGGAGACGAAAATAATTACGAGGGGAGGGGGGCGTAAGATACACAACGAAATAACAGCCCAAAGTTTATTGATATATTATCTTTATTCAAAAACTGTTCGACACGTTGGTGAATCGATTGGACGCGTCATACTGTGTCGATATTCTGTCATCGTTATAATAACAACCATTAACTAACATAGTACACCTAAAATAATAATATTACACGCGTGTGAATGAGCGATCGAGAGATATGTGTGACATCGGCTAAGGTTATTGTGAAAGGGGTGTAATAAAAAATTGCTCACTTAAAAAAAACTAAAAAGGTTCTGAAATTGCACGTAGTACAAATTACCCATAATTACATTTACCTAGGTATTTATTTACACAAATTATAAAAAAATTGGTCACATTATTCATTTTAACTTTGTGGCCAGAGTTGAGGTACCTACTTAACATATCACTAATTACTGAAGTGAAACTTTAAACAGCATAGTAATAAAGAATTAAATTCTAAACAACTTTTTGCTGTAAATCAAATACCTAGGTACTTATTATGTTAAAAATGGATTACTTAATTCTAAAAACAAGTTTTGAAAATGATTAGTATAATATGTAGGTGGTAGACTACCAAATTGTCCGCAGTAAAAAAGTCTGATGTATATAAATAATAATATTTAAAATAATTTATTTCAGGTTATGTAATATAAAAAAAAAATCGAATAAATTATTTATACAAAAACAATAACATATGACATAATATGTAATAATAATTTCTATCAATCTACTTAAAATTTTATCTAGGACTTGTTCTAATATTTTGACCAATTTTTTATAAAAATTCTTCAAATGTAATTGAATTTATGTAATTCTATTCTTTGGTATAAAGTAACTAGATTTGTGTTGCATATTGTTTTTCTTTTTCCGGATCACCCATGTTGTTGATAGCTAATTTCTCCTTACCTGCAGCTACTTATAAGCTAATTTTGTGGATGAGCGTCTAAATAGTCGAATGACTATAGCCAAATGAAAGACTTATTTTTTTGAACTTAAACTTGGTACCAGACTACCAGCCCCTACTTTTCTAAGTGGTATATTTATTATTTACGTAGGTCGAGTCAAAAAAGTTGAATAGATCTTCTACTTCAGGACGAACAATTGTTTTAAGGTAAGCCATTCTTTCAAAAACATGGTAAAATAAAATAAATGCAAAGCCGTCCAACATTCTACAAAAATGGCTAAATTCATCATTATTTTTATTTATTTTAGTTAACCCTACATCTTGGACTTTCTTTATAAAAACTTTGGCATGCATTATAAAAACAGCCTCTAATAGTCTGAATATAGTTTGAATCAAAAATTGTTTGAACGACTGAAATGAGAGATTTTTACAAACCAACATTTAAGTGGGTTGGATCGGGAAATAATTTATGCTCTACACATTTAGTTAAAATAAGGTTTGAACATTTCATAGACGTTGTTTCGAGTTCAAGGAGATAGTATAGTGTATTTACTTTTTACCTAATTATATGAGCCGGACCATTGGCGCAACTAGGGGGGTGCACAAGGGACTTGTGCACCCCCAAGTTTAAAATATGCACCCCCAAAAAATATAAGTCTTTTCCCAAAAAATGTGTAAGTACCATAATGTATATTGAGAAAAATAGGTACCTATTACGTATACAGGTCCCATCTATAAATATTATAGGTTACAGGTAACTATATTATTATACGTTATAACGGATCGCATTCGCATAAACGTAGTTATTCGTGGAACAATAATCATAATGATATAGTATATGTTTAAATTATATAATAAGTTGAATAATAACAGTTGAAGATTATGGAAAAAAAATCTCGATTTCCCGATAATTGATGGTATCATTATTAATTTATAAAAAAGATTTTCTGAGGAAAGTTTATCAATGGCATCATCTATTGATTGTTTTTTGAATCTTTATTTTAATGGAAGCTCTTTATTTATAAATCATTATAAGGTAAGTCACCAAGAACTAATACAATTTGAAATTAATATTTAAAAAAATATTATATTTTACTATCTCAATTATTGAACTGTTATTTTTAGGATGTTATGAATGTTTTGCAGTAGATATGCTCAAGATATACGCAGATATGCGCAGTTTCTCCAGTATGCGCCAAATTAAAAATTGGCTACGAACGAGTATGCTACAGCAAAGATTTAGCAACTTATCAATTTTAAATATTGAGAGGAACATAACAAATAATTAAAAAAGTGAACAAATTTTAAACAAATTTAATTTGCGTTCGAGAAAAATTATGTTAAAATAGGTAGGTAGATAGATAGTTCTGATAATTTAATTTAGTTAAATATATTGTATTATGAATATTAAAACAAAATATTTATATTGAAATTAGCAGTTATTTTTTTCATAAATGTAATGTGAAGAGTAATTGGATTAGTTGCTTGGGGGTGTGGGGGCTTTGCCCTCACGGGTCTCTGAGCTCTTCACTATTTGTGCACCCCCAAAATTATTGGTCTAGTTGCGCCTATGAGCCGGACTTTTTTTCTCGTACTTTTTTCCTAAGGACTAAGGACTTTTTTACAGCGATTCCGCGTAGATTACCTACTTTTCACTAAAATATTTATGTCATTTCGCCAAGTTTTAGATGTTCTAGAAAAAGTCAAATCACTTAGGTAATTCTATAATTAATTACAGTACCTATTTTATACGACATGGGATTAATGAAAAATTCAATTTTGGTAGCTGTGATTGCACTTTTATTTGGAATAATATGTAGTATGACGTACTGATACAAACAACATACACAGGTATCACACTATTTAAATTAATAAGTACGTCTGTAGTACTTGTGTTAAATACAAAATATAGAGAAATTTATAATACATACGTATATTTATTAATTTATTATTATTTAATTACCGCTATATTATAAAAATTGTATTTATAATAAAATAAATATTCATAACATAATTTATAACTTGCGTAGGACTTGGAAGTATATTCATATGTTATATCATGTATAAAACTATAATAACTAATGGCTACTGCTGCCAAGTTGAATTTGAGATCAATAAAAAAAATTAAAATAACTATAATGTTACTTGTTAGTTATTACTTAATTTGTATTTGAAGTTAACATTTACTTTTTAAAAATCTTTTAATTTCTGTTTGACCATCTATTTAGCCTGCGTATGTTTTATATAATTGCTTCCTATTTTATTTTGTTTTTATAATTACACGTCTTTAAAAGTGTATAGTACACAAATCACCATCGTCCGGCGCCAGTAATATATCCGTGATATTGTCCAGAGCTCAGATCGTTTTTAACGTCTATAAAAGAAACTGTCACTCGGAATGATTAATTACTCAATGCTTTTAGGCACATGTTTAAATTTCCTATTCGATACGTCTTAGTAATTCTCGACTGTAAAATTATATTTTGATATAATTTTGTGCACAAATGGGCGTTGGTATGACATCCGAGACTCGTAGAGTTAGTGTTTCTTTTTACACAGACCCTTTAGAAATGACACGGCATTCTTATAATGTTGTATTCTCAATGTCGGTGACTGATCAAAAGAATTTAGTTTTTCTAGGCTCCTATCATTTCGACGCACATAATAATTTGAAATAATGAAATGAATTTCGTATGACTTTTAAACCTTTTTTCTTACTATGGAATACATTATTGCCAAAAGTTTGACAAATTAGGTCAAATGTCACAACTGAAATGTGTATGAAATATTTAATCATTTTTATGTGTCTTTCTCCTCAATTAAATATCTATATATTATAGGTATAAATTATTAAGCTGAATGTTTAATGTTAACGCTATTCGAGTCGGAACTCGTAGTAGACCATTAGGTGTATAAATTATAAGGCACAAACAAAAATAAAAACTTAAATCTTTTTAGGAAAAATGTGAATTCTGATATTTTGAGAATAATGAATATGTAAAAATATTTTTTCCGGACATAATACAGATATGTATAGCCATAAAGGTATCTAAAATTATAAAGTATTGTCATAATATGCATAATTTATTATAAATTGTACCTAAAACTACCCGAAAACTATTTTTCTATTTCGTTGCATGCGACCCATCTGACAGTTTAATATACACACGTAGTATACAACATAGGTAATATATTATAATATTGTATTGTTGTATATATAGTATGTGTTGCGTGCAGTATATTAAACTGTCAGGTAGATAGCGTATAACGAAATTGAAAAAAAAAGCCATTGAGGGTAATAAATTCTCATATCCACGAACTAGGTAACATACAAAGACAATTGTCACTTAGATAACCTTGCAGAACGCATATTGACTACTAAATACGTCTTGAAAGTTTCTTCGAACTACGCCGAATCAATATACCATTAAGTTTTAAGGTGACGCCAAAAATGTGTTTTCTGATAATATAAAACTGTCAATAGTGGAACAATTTACTCTTAAAAAATATTGAATAACATAGATACTAATAGTACTCTTTGAGTACTTTATTTATTTTATTAACTCTTCTATGAATTTATATAATTTAAGAAGTAAATCTTATTTATCACTTTACTCACTATGAATAATCGCTTTAGCCCGTAAAGACACTGTTAAATGCACTAGTGGCACTAGTCAATAAGCACAGTATTTAGCGCTTTTTGCGTTTATATTATAATATTTAAATTTTATGTAATCTTCATAAAGACCTAAAAATGTTTACACTCAATCAATTAGCAAAATTATATTACTCTAAATTTCACAACAACTTAAACTCTCATAGTAACCCATTAATAAAACAACTATCCTCCAATTCACTTCCTGGTAATGTACGCAGAAGACTCAAACGACAGTGGCCCAGAGACCTACTAAAAAAATAAAATAAAATTATAATAATATTTAAAATGTACCCGGCCGGGTGGTACTGCTGAGTGCCAGCCCATAAATGTTAAACTCCTGTCACTAACCATTATAAGATACCAAATTTGCTTATTGTACTAATTTTTGTATAGATTGTAAATATTATTTTAAATAAATAAAAAAAAAAAAATTTTTATGTATTAGGTAATTTAAGCATTTAATGTAAGTAGGAATGGTGGTAAAAAGTTAACATTATATTATGACCCTTATAGGGAAAAACGTATATTACTATGGTTATTCTAAGAAAATAATATAATAACGAATATAAATGACCTACATTAATATTACACTTATGGGCTATTACCTAACTCGTTTGTGCAATTTACAAATAATAGAAACCTTTATTAAAAAAAATTGACCACCTTCGTAAAGGGTGCGTACTATATACATATTATTAATTATGTATTTATGTCTATTGTCTCATAATACATTTAAAAAATACTTTATCACACAAGTACTTATATTGTTTTTATTTGTTGAATTAATTATGAACATCCGTTCGTTTTTTTTACCTATAAGCATCGTTATAACATATATGTAAGAAGTGATAACGATTACTTAATTGCTTTAAAACAGAATCATTATACTGTTTTAATAGTTTTACACATTTTTAATCATCAAAAAATCAGTTACAAAATAGGTTGTGAATAAGCCATATTGTCAATATCATAAACTGCCTATGAAATGACTTAAATTATTAACATTATGAAGGCGTGGACTTCAAGAACCAAGGTATAATCACATATCACTAACAAAAATGCACGTTCCAGACAGCTATATTTAAAGTTGATGATGAAATATGCTTATTAAATAATTCTATACATTCTATAGTGACGATGAATATTGTAAAATAATAATAATATTTATTGCGAGTGTAATGAGCTCTAATTTTTAAATCTACTGAGTACGTTTATGGCGACGAATACCACAATGATAATATTATAAAGGTGGATTAAAAAAAATTCCAATCTGATTTCAATACTATCAAAAAAATAACAATATTCGCGCCGGAAACCTTTTGTTCGTTTGAACAGTTCATGGTGAGGGGAGAAGTGGCGTGAGTTTTCGGCTAACGCATCACGGTGCTAATATATTATTATGGCAATTTTTTATCATATAATTTTTAAATAGCGCGCAACGAGGAAATCTCCGATTTAAATTCGTGTGAGAAAATCAGACAGTAACCATGATATTATAACGATACAATATAATACATTATAAATTATTATAATATCGTATGGTCGTCACAATTGTGTATTTTTATTCGATTTTTTATTTTAATTTTGTATTATTTTTTCATCGAAATAGATAAGCCCGTCCAGTAAACGATCTGTGCAACCCTTCGGCTAAGACCGTGCCTAATGCATTAAAAAAGGAAAAACGGCGCGTGGGGGCCGAATCCATTACCGACGGACGCACGCGCGCTCGAGTTATCCTTTCGGTTATCGTCGTCGTCATTTTCGTGTCACACGGTGTGTGTCCAGCGGCGTCGTCGACCGCCGGCAATACATACGACGACCGTAATATTATAATAAAACACCACCAACGGTCCCTACGGCAGTCATAATAATATATTGTTATTATTACGACAATATTTCGACGGTATTAAAATAATATTATTATCGTCGTCGCATTATTATTATAATAATATTATCATCCACCGTGAAATATGCATCCGTCGTCCGCTCGATGTCACACACAACGGAATACGATTATATTATATAATATATAATATTACACAATAACAATAACAATAATAATAATAATAATAATAACGTGTGCGCGTTCGAATAAAACTCGTCGCGGGGTGCAAACGGCGTGAGTGTGTTGTTGATGTTTTTTTCAAAAAAAATTCGTCCCGCTCGCGAGGTATACAAATATAATATTATAATAACAATATTAGCTGCGGGAAAACGACGGGTGGACCGGAGTTTAGGCGGCGACGATACCGCCTATATCTACCTATATGTGTAAAAATATGACGACGGATATGAAACGCACGTCGCACATCTTTTCTAACCCCCTACGGCGCCGCCGTGTACGTAGGTACGATATAATATATAATATAATAAATATTATAATAGGTATGTAGGGTATAAGGTAGGTGGTGGTATGCGTTAAAACGCGTGTTCGGTCTTCGTATATCATATGAGCGGGCGAGAGAAGAGCGGCGACGAACAGCCGTCGTCCTCGCTCGGGTATAATAATAATAATAATCATTATGATATTATGTGCGATGCGTGTGTGTTTTATTATTATTCCGCGCGCCTCCCCAACAGCAGTTGAATATTATAATCGACCACAATATAATCATACGGTACCCATGTGTGTATTATTGTACTAAACGAGCGAAGGTGACGTAAACCCCGGGTGTCGTGTGACGCGGACAGCGATCGATCGATACGTCAAAAAAAAAAAATTCTTCTCGCCAAATTGCTATCTGTATATAGGTGTGCGTACTCAGATATCGTTTGAGTTTCGTCTGGTCTTGTTATTATAATAACATATACCTAGGTATACACCTACGAGCGCGTATAGGTAACGCGCGTCCGATTCAATTCCCGACACGTGATGGGTACCTACATATGCCTTTAGAGATGGCATTTTTTTTTTTTTTTTTGTACGACACGCTGACTGGCATATTATTACGACCGTCGGCGGTCATTCGACGTCTCGATGCTGGGGGGAAACCGAGACAACAATATTTTAAGTGGTCGCCGGCGGTCGGCACCGGTTGTTTTTGTTGCTGCGCCGCGCCCAGCACAACCGCATCGGCTACCATAAAAACATTGTAATATACCTAATGAAATATTATATTGTATAAAATGTAAATATTTTACGTGCCGCTCATTGGTGGATAATAAATATTATAACGATGTTATTATTTCAACGCGACGGTGGAAAAAAAATGATTGCGTTTCAGACGGTTTTATGTTAGGTATTGATTAACGATTACCTTATATAAATGGCTCAATCGAACGGTATTGATTACTAGGGCGCGGATGTAATAAAAAAGTCAAAATATTTATGTTTTTATTTTTTCCAAAGTACTCGAACATGAAATATTTAACAACAAAAACGGTATTTTACATTACATTTTTGAATTATTATGATCATATAAAAAAAATATCTGCTGTAACCATACATTATAGGTTTATTATACACTTTTTTTTGGTAAATTATACATGTCATTATACTGATCGTTTTCATTGTTAGGTTTCAAAATTGAATTGTAGCGGCTTTCAACGCCGACCGAGGAATATTAGCAACTCTTGCTTTTTTAGTTGACGAGGCTTTGGTATGATTATAATAGGTGTAATAAATCGGATAATCGGAAAATACGAAATATTTACGAATTATGTGCTCATTGGTAAAATATTAAATTATGTATTTACATCAAAATATGGGAAAATATATAAAGTAAAAAAGTCTTATTTTATTCAATTTCATGGTGTTCTATAACGTGCTTATTTTTAATCAAAATTAAGATAGGTATGTTCATTAATTTTATGTATTTACATACAAATCCGGGACTAATTGATTATTTAATTTTAATACGATGCAAAGTTAAGCAGTGATGACCTTTTTTTTAAATAAAATTTATTTCATAAAATATAATGTAAAATACTTTGTACTTTATAGTTTATACAAATTGGGTGCTTATCTAACCTAACCACGCAATATTATACCGTCTGAAAAATGAAAATGTTTATGACGTTGTTTGTAACAAATTGCACAAATTTTTTTTTAGCGTAAGTACTAAGAAGTAACAACTTATTGATTGTTTTCCTAACCACGAGTGCATGATTAATTGTAACAAAACACCCATCTCAGATATATGTATAACATGTTAAAAGAGTAAGGAATTAAACTACACAATCACTTTTAAAATGTAATTTATTTATTTATAACGCACAACCAACACGACCGCATAATATCTAAACATTCTGAACCATATTAGTTTTTATCATACATTTTAAAAAAATAGGTCCTTTTTCAGCATAATGTGAATTATGTGCACCTATATGGCTATATATATAATATATATTGATTTATGATAAATGCACTTAATAAGAGAGTGGACGACTCAACATTTTGTACCTATATAAATTAAAAAAATTACACCGTGGTAATAATAATAATTTAATAATTATTATTATTATTTAGTGTTTATACAATACGTCAATACATTTTATAAATGTTCTAGTAACATGATATGCCTATTAGGTATCATTTTGGTTAATCGTTGATAGTAATCAAATATTTGTACTAACAATAGGTACCTACAGAAATACAAGAATCATCTTTCAAATTATTTTATAGATGTGAATAAATTATGTGAGTAACTATATTTTATATCTCAACATCCACGGTCATAGAAACCCTCGTCGAAACCCACGTCATACGAAATGTGTGTACATCCAACAATAGTAATTCTGATGGACATTGTTGAAATGTTGACCACTTGCCAATTTTGTTAGACTTTATCTTCCTTGGTAGAGCTCTTTTAAGTTATGTGCTGCCATCTATACTTCAATAGCACAACTTTTCGTTTGAGATATTTTTTCCCCGAGAAAAAAATGTTGAGTTTATTTTGTTGGAGGCTTCAACAACTTTGTAGGACTCGGGGGAGAAATAGATTTATTTTTGCCAGTACAGCCTTTTTATCTTTGTATTCCCAATTTCTGTATTTGCCCAACACCAACGTTTTTTGTCGGTAAAATTTTATTTTTAATTACCAAGACCTGAACATTTAGTACAAGCAATAATATTGCAGGTAAACCTTTTTTTATTAACGTTTTTGTTACTAAGTTTGGTAAAATGAAATTTTTTTTAGTAGAAAATATTGAGCTCATTTTGTTGAACATTGTTAGAGATCAGGTAACATTTATTAGGTTAACTTATAAATGTATAACTAATAAATAAAAATTAAAAGGATAAAAATATCAAAAAATAAAAAACGTAGCGTGTTATTCGATACTTATATCTAATATACCTATGTTGTTTTTGTGGTACAACAAGGAACTAAAAAAAATTATCCTTGTAACAGGAAAAATATCGAGTAGCGTACCAATTATAGGTACAAACAGTTAAAAAATGAAGGGAAATAAAAACTATGTTTTTATTATACTAAATTATCATTATTTTTAATATTATGCGAATAGGGACAAATGGACGTCGCCGTTTGGACGTGGGGACAAATAGACGTCAACAAATAAATGAAAATAATCAATCAATATTTGAAAAAAAAATTTAAAAATATCAAAAAATATCAAAAATGCGTTATAAATAAATATAAAATATCAAAAACATTAACTTATTCATGTTATTTATGTTTATTTTAATACGTAAAAAAATTATATAAAATAACTAAAGTTATTTACTGTATAAAATGCTAAAAATTAAAATACAATATTCAAAACAATTATTTTAGGTAAGTACTTATTTATATTTATTATTATATGCCAAAAATTAGTATAAAATATCAAACAATTCATTTATATTATTTGTATTATGTTATTATACTAGAAAATGATGAATCGATTTTAATCAAAATATTATTATACAATGAAAATATAATAATGATGTGAAATTATAACAATTCTTAGAACTCGTTCATCCGCATCAAATAATTTCTTTAATTTGTTTAAGGGGACTGCTGTTACATACTTCAATAATAAACGATAAGGTACGATTACGTACTACACCGCGCTGCAACTCATTTGAGCACATTCAATATTTTTTATCTGAAAATCGACGACTCATTTGCGCACAATGAGACATGTATAAATATTTAAATGTGGCCTACCACAGGCAAAGTTAATTACAAATTATCAATTATTCGATATACATAAGTTTATCTTACAATCGGTTGTATAGAGTATAATTAAACATAATTATAGAGGTGACCAACACTCATAATCATGAGCTTAATAAAAAAAACAATGACAAGGGAGTTAAATTTAGGCATTTATAGCCCATGTATAACCACCATACCTACCAAATATCTGTGTGCGCAAACAAGTTTTCTATTTTAGGTTTCGTGTCACAGGTTGCTAAAATGTATGTGCTCAAACGAGTTGTAGCCCTACACTGGATATACGTCATTTCGTCGCGGTAATTTTGTCGCACGTCATTTCGTCGCGGTCAATTGGTCGCAAGACAATTGGACGCATACGACATTTCGTCGCGTGTAATATCGACGCATGCTACATTTGGTCGCGCGTCATTTTATCGCATATATTTATATAGGTACCTATATAGCTAGTATTAGATAAAATAGATTATCTACAGTGTCTTTTTGGGTAGGAACATTTAATAATATAATATATATAATAATTCTATAGTATCTTTATAATTTAGTGGTAGTGGTGTAGTACTTTCTTTATCATTTATTTTTATTTCAGTAGGTAATTCATTGTTTGGTTTTTACGTGAGTCTTTATCGAATATTCGAATTCGAACCTACTCATCAGTCATCACTCATCACGAGTCTCTATACTCTCTATCGATTATAGTGTTATACAGTACCACCTATACACGTCTACGTCTTGCTTGATCCACGCAATATAACAATTATTATATATTTTACAAAATATAAAAATTATGCCTTTACAATTTATAAAAAGTCAACGAGGGCATGATCTTTTAATTCATGATGGTTTTATTCATAAACGTGAAAGAACTATTGGCGAAAAAGTTATTTGGAGATGTAACGAGTCTAAAAATTGTACTGGCCGCGCTCATACAATGCAAGGTAAAATTTTTAATTTCTTAGTGTAGGTATTCTAATATATTATTTATTATATACCTATTTATTAAATAGATAGCGTCATGAAATACAAAGAACATAACCATGTACAAAATAGGGCAAAAATTGAAGTAAAAAAAACTATCAATAAAATGAAAGAAATTGCCATCACTACAATTATGCCTACACGAAGTTTATTAGCAGAGACATCTTCAAAGGTAATTAAATATTATAGTTTTAATATAGTTTAGAGGACGCAACACCTGCGATTTTTTTTATTGTTATATAGGTAATCACGATATTTGTTTAAAAATACGTAAAAATAAACTGGCTTTTTATAGTAATTTTAAAATTAAAAAAATCAATCGAGACGATACTAAATATTTCAATAATTTTGATTATAGGCTATTTATATTATAAATATTATAATATATTATTATATTATTTTAGTTACCATCCGAAGTGGCAGGTCAAATGCCGAATCCAAAATGTTTAAAAAAAACAATACAACGGGTTAGGAACATTTCTGAAACCGTTCCTGCAAATCCACAAACATTAAATTTTGAAATTCCTGATCAATTCAGATTAACTTTAGACGGAGACAATTTTTTGTTGTACGACAGTGGTGATAGTGACATATATGAAGACAGGATTATAATATTTTCGACTGAGAGAAATTTAAATTTATTGAAAGATTCAGAACATTGGTTTTCAGATGGAACATTTTCATCCTGTCCGAACTTATTTTACCAATTTTATACCATTCATTCAGTATTTCATAGTGATATTATACCTTTAGTATACGTTTTATTACCGGACAAAAAAGAAATAACATATATAAAATTATTTCAAGCATTAAAATCATTGAAGCCTGATTTATATCCAAAATCTTTTATGGTAGACTTTGAAAAAGCAGTGATGAATGCAATTAAAAACGAATTTCCCAATACGAAGATTCACGGATGTTTCTTTCACTTGAGTCAAGCGGTTTGGAGACAAATACAACACCATGGTCTTGCAAAACAATATAGTGACGATGTACAATTTTCTTTAGAAGTACGAAAATTAGCTGCACTTGCATTTGTAACCGTCGATAAAGTGATAGAATCTTTTGAATTATTATTAGAAAGCACATATTATATCGAAAATGAAGAAATGTTATCACCACTAATAACATATTTTGAAGGCACGTGGATTGGCATTTTGGATAGGAGAGGTAATCGTCGACCTCCATTATTTTCCATTGAAATCTGGAACTGTCATGATAGGTTACAAGAAAGTTTACCCAGGACTAACAATAAAATAGAGGGCTGGCATAATGGGTTTTCAGCTTTGATAAGTCATACACGACCAATTATTTGGAAATTTATTGAATCATTAAAAAAAGAAGAACGTTTAAATAATATGATAATAGAACAAATAATTGCTGGGCATGTACCATGTAAAAAAAAAAATATAATGATTCATCTATTCGATTAATGCAGATATGTAAAAATATTAATAATAATCCAATATGCGAGGTTTTGAAAGGTATTGCTCATAATTTTAATTTTAATAAATAATAATATTTTTTAAAATATTTTAATTAGATTATTGTTAGTTTTTTTTTTTTTTTTATTGAACATTATAGCTTTGACAGCATAGGCCATTAGCTTTTAAGATTCATATTAATACATATATATTTTTGAGGTGAAAAAAAAGAAGTTTTTAGATTATTATTATTATTATTACTTTGATTGAATTTAATTTTACATTTTATAAATACAAATATATATAAGAATAAGCTAAAATGACTGATATGTAAAATTATTATTATTATTTAGAATATACCTATATAAATATATGCGATAAAATGACGCGCGAACAAATGTAGCATGCGTCGATATTACACGCGACGAAATGTCGTATGCGTCCAATTGTCTTGCGACCAATTGACCGCGACGAATTGACGTGCGACAAAATTACCGCGACGAAATGACGGGATACCCCCTACACCTTATCTATAACTTTATACAATGAAAATGCATGTGACCTCGGGCATATGCGATGCACCTACTTACAATAATACAATCACCTTGCCGCGGCTGTGGTTCATATGATTATTGTCGGCAGCGGCATTTTAAGTGACCTGATGATTTGTACTGTAAGTTGCGCCGTGAAGTGAGTGACGATTACTCTCTGCAGTAATGTAAAGGTAGTTGCATATTCTACGCCGTGTTTAATTTTGTATTTTAGTGCTCAGGAAGCTGTAGCATGATCTCTACTTCCTTCCTAACCTTACACATCAAGATGTAATGTAGTTTTTTATTAACTAAGAATATTATTATTTTTAATATGTTTGAACACGACATAAAAATTGCAATAATTGCGAACAACTTTTTATTTGACACGCGGGTACAGAAAAGTTCACCATCCCTGACATAGGCCATAGGTAAGCATTAATGATTTCAAAACTATTGTAAACGAGTAAATATAAAACGTGTCGTATCTATTAATAATCTAATCTAACTTATCTTTACTATAAGAATAATCATGATTGTGTGTGGTGATGCCGATCGGACATAGCGATGTATTACTATAAAATCTTTAGCTTGTGTATAGTGTGCCACTGCTAGACTGCAGCATTACCAAATTATTTGAGTGTCTGCAATTTCAAACGCATTTATTCTCTCTATTAATGCCCAGAGTTAAATGCACCAAATCGTATCGGAGAATTATTGAAAACAAAATTAAGTAATAATAAGTAAATAATCATTTTATCATCAAAATTCAACCTCTGAGTTAAAGATTACCTTTAGATTATTTCTGCTCCAAAATGTGAAAAACCAATAAAAATATATCATGCAAATCATAACTTCACTTAAATATTTCTATAGTATTGTTACATGGTAGAGCAATCTAATACAAATGATTAAATTACAATTATTTTTGATTATTTTAGTCTTATTATCTAACAAAATCATATAGACTCGGGTGGATTTATTAAATTCTGAAATAAATTTTAATTAATGTGAATTCGTCTACATCAAATATAAAAAAACCAATTCAAATTCATTTTATTAATTTCTTAATTCAAATTATTCATGTAACATTTTTTTATTAAATACTTCATTGTTATAAGACTATAATCCAAAATCTACTAATATTGTAATATTTACTTTATTATTTCTGGTACACACAATTAAAGGTAATATAATATAACTAATAAATATATATATATTTTAATAATTGAATGTCATTAAACATTTACAACACTTCTTATCTTACGTATTGGGAACATAAACTAACCTCAAATTACTTTCAAACGATTGTATAATATGTAACTATTGTTAACATCTATGTTTTCTCTTTTTAAAATTAAAAATATTTTACAAGTCTCTGTTAGGTTAGGTTCAATTTTTTTTTTTAATATTTATGTGAAATAAACTTATTTAAATAATGTCATTAGTTCCAGCAATAATAATATGTTTAATTTTAACATTTTGAGATCAGTCATTTTGTACTAGAGTTTGAAATTTAATTTATAAATTACAAACAAAAATTGAAAAACATCTCTGTTGAAGTATTTTTATATTTTTCTAAAATGGTTATAATTTAAATCATTATATTAAATAATTTAGGTAAATTAAAAAAACAAAACAATTATAATTCAATACAATTATATTTTTCTTATAAATACATAGGTATAATATTTATTTAATGTATGAATTAAATGTTTAAATTACAAAATAAAAGTTCTGTAGATATACAGTAGAAATCGTTTATAATGACGTTCAAGGGACCAGGAATAATAAGTCATAACAACCGAAATTTAAAAAAGTTATAACATAACAGTAAGTATACATTGTATTATTATATTTAAGTCACATATGTCATACTAACTATGTATATTGTAATTAAACTTATAAAAAATCTGTAATTTTTGTTTGTTGTATGTTTTTTTTATAAAAAATGTTTAGAATTTTTGTTTTTACTTTTTCAAAATTTGTTCTTGATCTTAAATTATTAATAGTTATTTAATTGCACACTAGTTATTTAATATATTTCCTTATCTTGAAATTAATTTTTGTCACAGATATGCTTTTGTCTAAATTCACCAATAATAAAAGTCATTACATCAGTAAGGTTATAATAAGAACATCATAACAATAACCGATAAAAATTATCGTATAAAATATAGGTATGAGTTTTGCTGGGACCTTAAAATGTACCTACTGTCATTATTTCGATCAGGATATTATTATATATTTATAAATAATCTAATCTAACTTATCTTTACTATACGTTTAATAATCATGATTGTGTGTGGTGATTCCGATTGGACAATAGTGATTTAACACTATAAAATCTTAAGTTAGGGTATAGTGTGCCACGCAGTGTCGGATTTACCGGTGGTGCAGGGGATTCAATGCACCGGGGCCTCAAGGATGAGTTTGTTTTAAGGGCCTCGGGTCTGTGTAATAGATTTTCTAACTTTGTAAAGTGATAAATGATTAAAAATATTAAATAATAGTCAAGAAAAAAGTATTTTAACTCGCCATGAGTCGCATTACGGTCTTTCGACCATACATTTATTATTTTACTAATTACTCATTGTGAGTAATTTACTTTATTTCGTGCAATTTGATACCTTTAATGTACATATTAAGTTATTTTTAAAACTTTTTAGAACATTTAATTATTGTTTGATGAATTTATAGCTATTTTTAATAAATTTGTAACCTGTCAAAAAGACCGTGTACGGCAAAACTTGGTATCAATTTTATTATCTATTATTTTTGTCGGCGTCCAATTTTAAATGGAAAAACCAACAAAAACAATCTATCCAGTCACTTCCCTCTTATTTCTTCAAATAATTAATCGAAGGTTGCAATATTTTCGTTTAGTTTTATACGCGTCATGTTAGTCGTAAAATAATTTTCAATAATTTATTTTCACTTTAAACTTCAATATAACAGTTTCAACTTTTAGCAACTTTTATTGTAAAATATTGTAAATAAATAAAATATGATCATTAATAAATGGATTTGTATGGTAAATGTAAAAAAAAATATGAGATAAATGAACGGTCAAAAAGACCTTGTGCGGCCACGTGTGTTACAAATAATGTTGCAACTCATGGCGGGTTAAGAAATTACCTGCACCTGTTTATTTAAACTGTTATAAATTCAGTATTATCTTTAGCATAAACCAAGAGGTATTTAGTTGAAAAGTTTTCTTTTTTAAATCCATCATCACTTTTATAAAATACCAAAAAAAAATGTAATTAATGTATCAAATTACTTAAAAATAGCATTTTTTTTAAGGGGCATCTAATATTAGTACAGTTGCACCTCAGCCTTCCGAGACTTAGATCCGGCCCTAGTGCTACGGCTAGACTGCGTCTGACTGCACCGTTACCAAATTACTTGGTAGTCTGTGATTTCAAACGCATTTATTCTCACTATTTATGCCCAAAGTTAAATGCACCAAACCGTGTCGGAGAAATTATTGAAAATAAAAGTATATTTTTAACAGTTATTCTGATATCAAAATAATATTGAAAATAGCTAGACTTTTTGATGGAAATTTAACTTCAAAAGACGGTTTACTGTTTACCCACTGAACTATAACAGCAGATGATTGTATACATTTTAAATTTATGCCCATCACGTCCGTTGATGTTCAACGAAATTGTTTGGCTTAGGTACGAAAATGTGTTATAAAACGACCGATGTAAGTTTCTATTTGAAAACCTTATCTTTAAAGTCAATTCAGAGAGTATATACAAATAACTTAAAATTCTTATTAATTTAATTTACATTTAAATAGTTTTTTGGAATTAAACCAAAAGCGAAACAAAGGAAAATAGTCACAACAAATTTACATTTTAACATATTTGTATGTTTAAGCATTTTTTGAGTATAAAAATAATAATATATTAAGAGTATATTTTTAATCAATAATAACTTTTTTAAATGTCATATTATATGATTATTTTAGGGACATATTTGAGTGCAATTTTTAGTATTTTAAACGTCATAATCTAGTCATTATAAATGGTTTCTATTGTATTTATACAATTTTAAAATAGGTTGACTTGTACTAATTGTTTAAATTATTAGTCATTACATAATATAAACATAGTGAAGGGACTACATACAGTCGGATTCACAGTTGGATTAATTTGTAATTTTGTGTAGGTACCTACACAAAAAACTATTCAGGTTAACAACGAATTACTGACTTAAATATTTAAATTTAAAATACATTTAATTTTCGTTAAAATCAAAAAACCTTTACTAAAATCTAAAATTTATAATCTATTTGATAACAGGTAATACATCTTATAACCGTAAGTCAAAAAATGAAATCTGAAAAGTATATACTGTACCTACTTATAAGCTTAATTCTTTTATTTGTGTTACAACTCTAAGCAAATGTGAATAGTTGTCACCGGCTTCGCTTGTCCTCAGCAATTCTTCATAGATTTTTTTCAATTGGTCAGTTTTGTTAACCAATCTATAAAATTTGTAAATATCAATACCTATTTATAGTTAACAAATCTTCAGTCAGGTTTCAAAATTATTTAATACCTATTATTCATGTCTTTTCAGAGATTTCACTAATTTGCTGTGTCAGTAAATGTGTTATTTACTAATATTGAATATGCATATTTATATTGGCAATGATAAGATGCATTGACATAAATTATACTTACTTATCTAGTCTTGTATGCATACAACGGTTGTAAGGTATTTGTACATACAAATTATAATTAATTACTAGGGTCACTCTGCACTCACTTGGGTAGTTTAGCTATAGATAGCTTGATCATACACATTAAAATATGTTGTAATCTATCTTCTAAAAGTTTTAGTAAATTTAGTTTCTTTTTTTCTCTTTCCTGGCCATCTTCGCTGTTTTGATCAGCTTTGTCAATACTCTCAATATCAGTTGATTGATTATTCTTACAATCATCTAATTTACTTTCTAATAACATTTGTAATACAGAAACGCAATTTTCGGTCAATTTCTGTGTGATAGATATGATAAACTTCACTTTTGACTGAGAATGTGTTGCACCTAAGTGGTAATAGTAATTTAAATTATTTAACCTCATCATATAACCAAGTACTACATACTCTCAATTTGAAGCTCGTCTAGAGCAATGGTTTTTATGAGTACTTCAAGACACTCTATCGGACGTTCTATTTTAAAAAACATTTCAAATGACTTATTATAATGGGATGTACACTGATGAAGAGTAATTTTAAACTTTGGCATATCCCCTTTCATAAATCTGAAAAATAACATAGATATTTTATAGATGGAAAACATAGATAACATCCAACGAAAACAGTAAAACAACTTAATTTACGGTTTGCTTTAAAGTATGATTTTTATTTACGAGCCATTTATTCGTATGAACATGTTCAATAGTTACTTTAAACGAAAGTGATGCAAAGATCCCAGTCGGTCATGAATATCTGCGGCTCGAAACTCATAAACTAATTTTCTAGACACATCATTTTCCAAATCACAATATTTCAAAGCTTTTAAGAGTAAACTTATTACTTCTTTTTCAGCTTCAGTTTGGTCCTAAAATATATCATAAAAGTTTTACTATAGATATTAGCGACGATCAAGGAATTTCTGCAGGGTGAAGTAGTGCCACCACCAAAGAAAAAGAATAATAAACTAGGGTAAGTGAAAACTATAAAATACAATTAAAGTTATCACATGCTATAAAAAATTAGTTATAATACATTACAACTGATTAAAGTGTATTTTTCAATTATAAAACATGTGTTTTATTATTTAAGTATTCTATTTTTTTAAGCACTGAGTGAAACTGCAAAAAATCATTTAAAATTATTTCCCCCTCATTTTTTGTGCATGGTACGTCATTACTTTGTTCAATATATTTTTTTAGATATTGAATACTTTTATTTTAGATTAGAAGTTCAAGTGGTAGAATGAAAATCGTCAACATGTATAATGCAAATTTAGTTGGGAGAGTTAAAAAATTGGGTGCGCGACATTTAGGTGCAAGACAGTTGGGAGCGAATACCAATACTATTTAATATTAATGTAAAATGTAGTCTGGTTCATAGTTGTTCAATACAATAAAAGTTATTATTAAAAGGACTTTTTTTTGGCACGTCCAGTTGATTGGCGTTTGGATAACCAGCGTTCTATTATACTTATCAATATTTCTTTCTATTGTCTATAAGAATCGAGAACTGCTTATTTTTAAAAGCTATGTATACAAATTAGAAAGCTCAAATAATGAAAAAACAATTTGGAGCTGTTCTGAAAATAATAGTAAAAAATGTACATGTCGAAAATGGAGAAGTAACAAAAGTAAGTAAACGTAAACATAATCATCAGCCGAGTGGTTAAAAAATTGAAGCAAAACAAGCAATTGAAAATATAAAAGAAACAGAGCTGAGTTCACAAGTAGTTTTGAGTACTATGTCGAAAGAAGTAATTAATTTAAATTATTATGAATGGAAATTTTAAGTTATCCATCCATATATATAAAAATAGAGCCAAAAATGTATAACAATTCATTAATTGAGAACGGGTGAGCCGATTTGGCTCCGATTAGTTTTCATTAGTTCGTAATTGCCAGGAGAAGGTTCTTATGTAAAGAAAAATCATGAAAATTATGCAGAAAATTGGAAAATTTGAATATTCTATGTCTTGCCAGTGGCGCCATCTATCTATTAATTATAATTCTAACCTAAATTTTAGGCCACCGTTGAAGTGTTTTTCCTGTAGGCACCTACCTAAATCTGATTTCACTCACGCAAATCATGGGGTCCGCAATCCATCGCAGGTGGATTGCCTACCTGATAATTTACTGCTCGCATAATAGTTTGCATTAGGTATTCATTTTTTTAATGTGCAACGAAGTGCACGGGATCAGCTAGTTATATATAAAAATTGAGCCAAAAATGTATAACAATTCATCAATTGAGAACGGCTGAACCGATTTGGCTCAATTTTTTTTAATTGTTCGTAATTGCCAGGAGAAGGTCCTTATGTAAGAAAAAATTAAGAAAATTGCGCAGAAATTCGAAAAATTTGAATATTCTATGTTTTACCAGTGGCGCCACTATGGTGTACATAACAGTAATATTTTGTCATTTTTATTCTCTCTCCTACCAAATAAAACGGAAGAATTTACTTCCGTTTATTTAAAATGTTTTTGAATTTATAACTCGAACCCATACCAACATCTTGTATGCTTGATTTTGAGCTTTCAAACATAACTGCATTAAAAAAGGTGTTTCATGGATGTTTTTTTCATTATTCACAAGTTATGGAGACATATCCAAGATAATGGGTTAGTTATTATATATTGTGAAGATTTTGTTTTTTGATTTTGTTACTAAACATTAAAAAGTTAAATGCATTATCAATTGTCCCTCCATATTTAGTGATTAACACATATAGAGCTATTTTGAAAACTGAGTTTTATAATGAAAATGAAACCTTAATGTCAGATGTTTTTTTTATTATTTTTTTATTATTTTGAAAGTACTTGGATCAAAATATTATGTCGTAATAAAAAACGCCGAAGTCCGAGATTTCCAATATTCTCTCCTTCACACATTGCTTCGAGCTGTACCCAGAGTAGAAACTACAAGTACAAGCACAATACATTGATACATGGTCTACCTTATCAGAAAAAGGCAGATGCCTCGGGTACCAACAAATCAAGTCTAAACGAAAGATAGATGAATCGACTGAGCTTATGTTTCCTGAAATACATGCACGTAACGCAACAGGTCGATTCTCTGTTTAGTGTTTATCTACCATTCATATCAAATGGAAGTGAGCTAGGTTCATAATTTCAGATAGCGTTGAAACGATTCATGTATCTAGAGAAGAAGTTTAGTGTCTCATCACAGCTAAAGAATTATTACGTGAGTTTTATGAATGAGTATGCATCTTTAGGCCACATGAGCAAAATTTATGACTCATTTTCAGATGCACCATATTATTATTTACCGCATCATGCAATGGTTAAAGAAGCAAGCCAGACCACGAAAGTCAGCGTTGTTTTCAACGCATTCGCAAAAACAAAAAATGAGAAATCGTTAAATGACATCCTAGCTCAAGGCCCGACAATATAGAGTGAACTCTTCGACATAATACTACGTTTCTGATATCACAGGTTATCATCACCGCTGATGTTGAGAAAATGGTCCGCCAAGTATGGGTTCATCAAAAGAACAGCGACTATTAAAGGGTGCTGTGGAGCCACTCACCCGAAAGAGAATTGGAGCATTACCGCCTAAATATCATCACATATAGAACTGCACCTGCCGCATTTTTAGCCATAAGAGTACTAAAAGAAATCGGTCTATCAGCAGCTGATGACAAGCCATTTGCCAGTAGAGCAATCCAAAGAGACTTCTCCATTGACGATTTCCTCAGGAAATACAGTAGAAGAGTGTGTAAGCCTTTATCATGAAGAATTAAAGCTACTTGAATGTGGTGGAATGTGCCTCAGAACCCATGCTTATTCCCTAGAGCAGGGATAGCGAAAGCATTTAGTGAACCATATTATTCTTTAGACCTTGGATACGATACTGTCAAATCACTTGGCTTAATCTGGTTTCCTGAGTCAGATATTTTACAATACAAGGTAAAAAAGATGAACGACACTCGTCGAATTCAAATGTGTCTTTCAGCAGAAAGCATCCTGTTATCTTGCCTAGAAAACACGTGGTGACGGAGTTAATATATCGAGAATACCACAAAGAGTACATGCACGTTTGACTACAAGACCGCTTATTAGCCGCAATAAGAGATGAATTTTGGGAACTCCGACGATGTGATGTAGCCACAGCAACGGTTCACAGCTGCCCTTAATGTTTTAGAGTCCGCCCCAGTTCGTTACAGCCAGCTATAGGACAACTGCCTTCAGCTCGGGGTACTCCTAGTCGAACATTTGCGCAAACAGGGGTAGACTTTGCTGAACCTCTACAGATAAAGTTTGGATTGCGAAAGTTCACCACAACCAAAGCTTATGTGGCAGTGTTTGTATGTCTCTCAACGAAGATCCCGGAGAGGAAAGCCATCACACATCTGGTCAGATAATGAAATAAGTCTTGTGGGAGCCCGAAAGGAACTAGAATGTTATTTCAAAAAGCAGCTTACCGGTCGTACGATATCAGAAGAACTATAGTTCGCTTCACGAAAACCGGCGACTGGTCGCCGTCATACCCCGAACCTCCCCCATCGTGCAGACAATGGTTCTTAATCTATGCGACCATCTGTTGCAGCCCGGGTCAGCGGTGAGTAACTATTGACGCGTACATATTTGAAAAAGCGAAATGTTTGATAACCAATAATTACGATCACAATTGGATCGTGGCGGTCATCCGCCAGTTTTCGTGAAGTGGACTATAGTAGAAGAAAGGGTTCAATGGGTATTCAAACCTCAGACTCCACATTTAGGTGGTGTCTGGGAAGCAGCAGTTAAGTAGTTCAACCATAATTTTGTTCGGGTTACAGCCGCTGCTACAATAAACTTTGAAGAGTTTGCTACTTTACTTGCCCAAATCGAGGCATGTCTCAATTCTCACCCACTGACTGACTTATCGTCAGGTCCTATGGATTTGCAAGTTCTCACGCCAGGTCATTTTCTGATAGATTTACCGGGTAGTCATGCCTCCAGAAGTGGACTACTTGGAGATGCCAGACAACAGACTAAAGAGATGGGAATTGGTTCAAAAAATGACTCAAATGTTCTGGAAAAGGTGGTGTTTAAAACACATTTCATCGCCTCAAAACAAAGCTAAATGGTTGAACCTTGCTACGAATGTGAAAATCGGAACACTTGCAATTTTAAAGGATGATAATGTACCACCGCTCCAGTAGAAGATGGTAAGAGTCATCGAGATACATCCTAGAAAGGATGCCATAGTACGGGTAGTGACTGGGTGTACTGCCAGTGGGCCACAGCTAAAACAACCCCCAATAAAGATATGCCCGCTACCTATGGGTAAAGAAGAATGAAGCACAGTGCTTCATGGTGGGGAGGGGGGATGTTCACCTATGAACAATTATGTGCTGACCTCTAGTGGTGGATACGGTACCTATGCTCTGTCCGACCATCAATGTCTTTATTTTTTTTTGTAATAACTGAAAACTGTGTGGACATTTTATTGAGTCTTTGAGTGTGTATTATATTGTACCATGTAATATGTACTTTAAATCGTGATCACTCGCACGACATTCCCAATCGTAGCTACTCGCACGCGGATTTACATTCCGCGTTCGATAAAACTGCATAAAATATTTATAAAACTAATAAATTACATAAAATGTACCTTCAATTTTATTTATTATGTATTTGTTGATATAAATAACACAAAATATATTTACTTTATTACCAATCATTTAAATCTTTTACAAGAGTGGCATTGAATATAGACAAAAATGGTGGCGGAAATATAGATAGCGCACTACTTATCACCAGTAAATCTCCGTTACAAATAATCAGAGAATTTAATTTACCAAGTATAATAACTTCAAAATGTGATAATAAAAGGTATACATTATACCCGTTGTGATAAACCCAACACGTTTTCTATAAATAACTAAATTATCGTATCTGCGGAACACTGTTCCGCGTGCGAGTGATCACGGGTTAACAGTATTTTTGTGTTTTTGAGTACTACACTGATTTCGTTTAGTTTTTTTTATAGTGTTGTTGACGGTTTAGGACGCATGAAAGTGTGTCGTTCTTTGCTGTTTGTCTCAATAGAACAAAATATTAAATATAACATAGTATTATTTTGTATTGTTTAAATGATTTTTTGTCAACAAAAGATTCGTATGAATTATATTTAATGTCGTTACATAATAATGTATCACTGGCATTCAAAATAGTCATTGTGCCCTTTAATATCATATTATTATTATAGTTTTTAAGGAATAGGGGCTGGCCAGTTCCTATACTCATGTTGTCTTACATATTTATAATTATTATTATATGAATTATCTATAAACTTAATGTAATATACAACATTTTATTGTTATATTATATTATGATATATTTTGTTACAACACAAGTTGTTATCTGTCTTACACAGCCCCTTTTGTTCACTGCAGGAGAACCCTCCGTTAACAAGTGAGGCGTGTGTAAGCAGAGATCATATTTACATAGTCCATTACTTTTTAGAGAGCAAGGTGTCGAAGGAACCTCTGACATTGTATGAAAAACCCCACCCGTACAGCTACGGAATTGTTACAATCTCATTCAATATGATATTCCCAAAACCAATAATTCAGTAGAAGGATGGCACAATTCATTTAATTCAACATTAAATACACAAAATCCTTCAATATGGAAGTTCATCAACATGCTAAAAAAGAAGAAAAACTTAATTGCTTAAAAATGCATTAATTTTAAATGGAACGGAACCGAGAAAAAAGTTTAAAAAATATAAAGACCCAGCTTCTAAAATCAAAGCAATCTATAATGATTTTGAAAACTGCGACATAAATTATTTTTTGAAAGTCATTGCTCAAAATGTATCATAATATTTCGATAAAATAAATGTATTAATATTATACAATGTCTAAATGTTTAATTATAATTTCTCATTTTTATTTTTTGTAAGACATAACTGTAGTTACAGTTTTTAATTAATATAACAGCTTTAATATATCTAATGAAATACTTAAAAAATGTACGGCGCCCAATTGTCATTGTGCAAAATTTCCTGCACCCAAATGTCCCGAGCCCAAGCGTCATACAACTCAGTCAGATCATTTCGGAATCTATGGGCATTGGTGAGTCAGTAAACAGAACACAGAATCATAAATGAGTAACCTACATAGAAACACAGACAGTGACTTCTTTAAAACTTGTTAGGAAATCAGTTCTCGATTTGTCTGATGACTTCGCGAGGAATGCAGTCAGTAAACATGTTCAAAGTATTTGGTTTCGACGTATCGCGTATACTAATTTGGATAAGCTAATAAAAGATTTATAATTCAATACAAGCTAGTTGTAATAGTGCTCTAACAGAAAAAAAAATTAAATAGTTTTTGGCGAAGAATGTAATTGAAAACTATACACGAATACCGTGAACAAGGTCGTCATATATATGATCTAGTCGAGAACTGGGTTAAAGATGGTGATAAAGCAAAAAAGTATCGGTTGGTACAACAAAAACATTCAACCGTGACACATTCCTTAAAGGAGAATAGTACCAGTTCTATGCATCCATCCGACAAAGGTAAGCGTCTCATTCTGTGCATATGATCTAAGGTGGTTTGGTTTCCAGTGGGTTGTTATGTTTTAAATCTAAAAAAACTCCCGCGATTGTCACAATGAGAGAGAATAGGAAACATTTTGTGAGTGAATCAAATACATTTTACCTCGACTGCGAGACAACTCTGTTATTTTAATGGAAAATGCGTCATACCACTCCGTGGAGATTTACAAAGCCCCGATATTGATTACTAGAAAAGCTGATATTATTAAGTGATTGGAGGCTAAGATAGAGTTATAGATAATAACAATAAAATAACCTGTGTTTATGAATGAACTCTTAGAAATAGTATAAGGAACTGAACCACTTCATGAAAAGTAAGTTATTGATGAATTCACCAAAGCTAATAATAAAACAATTTTAAGAACGCAGCCTTACCATTATGAGCGCAACCAGATTAAACTGACTTACTCATCGGTAAATAACTATGCCAGGTTATTAACGCTACTTTTAAGCTACCTGATGTATAAAAACTATTAATACAGAGTATAGAACGAGTGAATTCAAAAATGTAGAAGAAAGGAAGGACGAAGGAAGTAAAAAATGTTGGGATATAGATTTTATAATTAACGAGAAATTAAACGGAAATTCAAAATTTCACGTTGACGATTACCAGAAGTACATCAGCGGATTTCGAGTCTAGCTCTGACTGAAGTATGTTTTGTAATAGCTACTGTGGGTCAACTTAAACTGAACACAGAACAGAATATACTACATAATATACACTTACAGAGTATACGGGTGGATTGTCTTGATATTTTATAGCCATATTGTAAGTTGTTGTAGATAAGTCCCAGAAAATCATGTCCCAAAGATGTAGATTGAAACGTCGGTTTCCTAACACAACCAAACCTTTCGTGTAGCTTTCCACTGCCTAAAAAAAAACAAGTACATACAATATTTCTATACTTCTTCACTACTTCTTTCTAAATGTTAAATGTAAATTTAAGAACTAACCTTTTTAGTAAAATCCATAATTGTTACTAATTCGCTATAATAAATCTGATTTTGTGATGAATAACATGATATATATCGATACAATCGGCCCATGTTTGAATATAACGATGCAAGGTTAATTAGGTCATAAGTACTTTCAAATTTATCAATTCCAATTGACAAACAATGTTTAGATGTTTGTAGTAGCCATTGTAATCGTGAAGAACTTAATTTAGTTTTATTTTTTAAAGCAGCTATGAAAATAACATAGAATTTAATTTGATATTTCCCAAATAAAAACACCACATAAATACAAAATTAATTACTCGCTATTTCATCTATGTATACTGATGTTATTTCGCAGTAAACATGTCCTATTCTTCGATTCAGATGATTTTTGTTATTTTCGTTTGTTTCAAATTCTAAAGAACGTTTGTAACATTTAGCTGCTGCATTCAACATACCATCTTTTGACTCAAAGTTACTTGGTATTAAATTGAAATCTACATAATTATCAAATAAATACACTTAATGTTTAAAATTATATAGAACAATAACTTCTATAATCTAGACAGTACCTTCTTGTTTACAATCATCAAATTTGCCCAGTAATGATTCTCTTATTTTTAAATCACAATCATCATCAGTTTCTAGCTCGATTGTGTACAACTGGGCTTTGTCCCAGTTTTGCGCAATCAGTAAACAACAATCGGCAGAACGTTCTAATAGAAACCCTATTAGGTCATTAAAGTGTGTGTTGATTATACACAGCCAGCATTTAAAGACAGAGCGATAGTATTTCAATGATCTCCCATACCTTCAAATAAAAAAAAAAAAAATACTTAAAATAAAATAAGTCATCTGACCCCGGCTCTAACGTTTCTACTAGGAAGTAGATGGTTCGTCATTTCATATATATATCTAAATAAGTATTATTACTACCATCATTGTAACAGTAAAAAAATAAATAAATAAAAAAATAAAAAATGTCTCTTGATAGTTTAATTTTAAACGAAATTAATTGCTTAAATAATATAAAAACGTATTATATTGAAGATTTATCTTCTCATTCCTTTTCTATAAATAGTATTAATGTTTTTTCAATGAATATTCGTAGCATTAAAGCTAACTTTGACGAGTTAGTACTAATGTTAAGTACCATGAATAACAGTTTTGACATCATTATTTTAAGTGAAACTTGGTTAACTATTGATTTTAACTTTGTGCTAAATGGATATTGTACAATTAATTCACTGGGGGAATTAAATAAATGTGACGGAGTAACCATCTTTGTAAAAGATAACATAAATTTAAAGTCTATTACGAAAAAGGTTATAACTGATTGTAACTCAATTATATTGTGTATTGACTATAAAGATAAGCAGATTTCAATAGTAGGTCTATATAGATCTCCTAGTGGTAATATTGATAACGTTATTAATAGTCTAAATAACTTTCTAGAACAGCTTAGCAATAATGAATGTTATATAATAGCTGGTGATATCAATATTAATATTTATGACCAAAATATATCTAGTGATTATCTTAATACAATGGCTAGTCATAAATTTGTCTCCTGTATTAACGAATTTACTCGCGTGACCAATAACTCTAAATCTTGTATTGATCATATTTTAATACGTAATATTGATATTCTTACTACACAAGCTTGTATCCTGAAATCCAAAGTTACAGATCACTATACAACACTATTAAGCTTTAAAATTCCCTTTAAATGTATCGAAGGTATAAAAAATCAAATAAAGGATACTCATCGCAAAATTAATATAAATAAACTAACTAAATTCATTGATGAAGAAGACTGGTTTAAATTATTAAATTCCAATAATATAGATATTTCTTTCCAAACCTTTTTATCGAAAATTGAACAAAGTATTAATAGCTCAGCATATTACATCAATTCTAATAAAAACATCCCTAAACAAAATATTAAAATAAAAGAATGGATAACAAGGGTGACCTCGATTGCAAATAAACAAAAATTATCTAAATTATCATACAAACGTCCGTTTGATGTGAAATTAAAACGTAAATATCGACAATACTCCAATTTACTAATTACTCTAATAAAAGAAGCCAAAAAATTGCATTATCAAAATCTACTACGTAAGTATCAAAGTAATCCTAAACAAGTGTGGAAAATGATCAATGAAATAGCTGACAGGTCGAACAAAAATAAGATTATCATTGATAAAATTAAACAAAATAACGTAAATATCATAAATGATGAAATCTGTATTGCAAATGAATTTAATAATTTTTTTATAAACGTAGGTAAGAATATTGAAAATAATATTTTAAATATGGATAAGAAGAATCTAAGTTGGGATAGCCTAAATAATAACTGTCATGTTAACGATTCAATTTTTTTTCTCCTATTACCCAAGATGAAATCGAAAAACATATTCTTCATATTAAACCTGTATCATCCTTTTATGAATACAATATTAAAAATTTTATATTGAAAAATACTGCTCGTAGTATCTCTTATCCTCTAATGCTACTGTTTAATATGTCTTTGTCAACAGGAATCTACCCAACATGCCTTAAAAAATGCATTGTTATACCTATTTTTAAATCAGGTGATAAATTAAATTGCTGTAATTATAGACCTATTTCTTTATCATTATCGTTATCAAACATTTTTGAAAAATCTATTAAATCCAGAATTATAAACTTTTTACAAGCGAACTCTTTCTTTTCTGATTTCCAATTTGGTTTTCTACAAGGCAAATCAGTAAATGATGCGCATTTCTTCGTTAATAAGTACATACATGAAAATCTTGATCTTAATAATAAAACTATGGGAATTTTTCTGGACGTCAAAAAGGCTTTTGATAGTTTAAATCACGATCTATTGCTTAAGAAGCTGCACTATTTTGGTATTAGAGGTATTGAAAATGATCTTATAAGATCATACCTTACTAATAGAATTCAATATGTTAAAATTAATGAAGAGTATAGCAATCCTATGGTGTTGAATCACGGTGTACCTCAAGGGACTGTACTTGGGCCTATTTTTTTTATAACCTATATATATAAATGGATTGCTTAATATAAATGTTGATGCAAATGTAGTTTGTTTTGCAGATGATACTGTTGTTCTTATAAATGAAAAAAATACTGATAAATTATATACTAAAGCAAATCAAGTCTTTGATACAATTAATTCGTGGTTTAATAATAATTTTCTTGAATTAAACCTTACAAAATCTAAATATATTCTCTTTAATATTCAGAATACTAATTCTGATGTTGAAAATAAATTATGTGTACATACCACACTTTGTCATATCAGCAAATATAATAATTGTAATTGTTTAAATATTGAAAGAGTTGACTCAATCAAATATCTTGGATTATTTATTGATTTCCAACTAAAGTGGGTGTCACATATTAGCTATATTCTACGACTTAGCCGTAAATTCTTTTTTGTATTTAATGATTTACGATCCATATTCAATAAACAGCAATTGAGAGTTATATATATATCTTTTGTGCAATCAGTGATTTCATATGGGATAGAGATATGGGGAGGGACTTACAATATCCATTTAAGCAAAGTTAGAGTTATCGTGAATAAGATTATTAAATATATTTTACGTTTACCGAATTATACAAATACTGATTATTTATATAAAGAATTTAATGTACTCAGTTTCGATAGATTGCTTACCAAATGTACCCTACTATTAGCTTTTAAACATAAAAAATTTTTCACAAATTGTAATCCTAACTATAATAATACAAGGCTAAAAAAAAATATTAATATAATCGCACCAATTTGCCGTAGGCATTTTGGTAGCAAGAGTTGCTTAAATCGAGCGATAACTCTTTGTAGAAATTTAGAAATTAATATTAATAATTATCCTAACTTTATTCATTTTAAGCGTTATGTATTATCCTTAGTATAAATTGTTGTTATAACTAGTTATTTAAGTAATTCATCTATTAAATTTTGTTTTATTTTCTCATTGTAATGATATTTGATGTCACACATCTAACACCTGTTAATCAATGATCACCTCACCATAATTTTGTTTATTTTATTTTCTATTTTGTTTTAACTTTATTCTGCAATCTCTCATGTCTATTTTATCACTACCTACTACATATTAATAGTATTTGTAATTAATGACTAAATTAAGAACCTCTCACCTTCACCACAAGCTTTGCTTATAGGAGGTGAGCAAACAAACATATTAATGTATTATTTATTGTAACTTTTATTTTATCAAATACCATTTGTTTGCAAAATATACATATACATATTTTTTAATATACATATACTTCCGAATATTGAAAAAAAATTTTAAATCTATTTAATTACTTACTTTTTACATGTAAAATCATTTTCAGCTAATATAGCATATGCTAAACATGCTTTTTCATAAAGTAGTATATTCAGCCGTTGTTTCCATAAAAAGCTTTCATGAGCATTAGGTGGATTATACCAAGTGGGCATAATTTCAGCAACAGACTTACAGAGTAAAGTGTTAAGACTAAAGACAGAAAAAATAAACAAAATTATTTGATTTTTAAAATGAATTCCTATTTTGTAAGTGGTGAACACTATCATGGAATACTTGTGTGTATAATTTAAATGTATGTATTAAATAATTTTACTTGATACGAAATTATGAGGTTACATATTTGAGAATAAAGTACCTATTATAGTAGTAAGTAGTATTTAATATTGTATACATACTTGGGTATTTAATATAGGTATAGTAATAACTAGGGAACTATGCAAATGTATTTATGTATTGGAATAAGCTATTTAAAATCTGATGAGAATTTTCCCCAATTTAGCCCTTACAAACCGACAAGGCACGATCGTGAGGGTATGTTTTTTTTTTTTGTTATATTTATTCTACTCTGTTCAGACCGGTCTCGCACGATTGTGAAGGTATTATTAGTTTTAGGTTTTTATCAGTTTAATATTATATCCGTAGTATTCAAGTTCTTTTCTCTGTGTATATTTTCCATAGCAATGATTTTGTTGTTTCGTTTTATTAATCATGAGATTTCAAAACGGTTTCTAACATCACTTGCTATGTAATATTCGTTTTGGTCGCCGTAATCGCACGAACAATATTCAGTATCACGTTCTTGAGCATCCGGTCTTTAATTTCATATTTGCGTCTACCATGAATGTCGATCAAATTTTAGATTTATTAGAAGATTCTGACCTAGCATTTGAAGACAACGACGATTATGATGCAGATCCAAGATTAACTTTACCTAATCAACATGGAAATATTATTTTGGGTGAGTCAAGTGATTCTGAAGTAGAATTAGACGCAGTGGAGGACGAACAACTTGAAACTGGCAGACAAGTAAGTGTCAACCACAGTGTTAACAAGGGTGACGAAAATGGTTCGATTTTCGAAAAAGTTAAGTGGCGCACAGTCATTTACATCTAAAATATTCTCCGAAAAATTTCCGAAAACCTTACCTGTGGGTACACCTATGGAATATTTTAAAAAATATTTTCCCGAAGAATTATATGAACTAGCAGCAATTATATGCACTAATCAATATTACATGGAAAATACGGGTAAAATATTAAAGACAACTTCTATTGAAATGAAACAATTTTTTGGGATTCTCGTTATTATTGGTTGTATTAAATTTCCTCGTCTCCGAATGTATTGGAGTGCTAAGTTTCGATACGATCCTGTTGCATCGATTATGTCATGAGATCGCTTTTTTCAATTAAGAGTCAATCTACATTTTGCAAAGTTGGTTAGTGATGAAGAAAAAAAAAATAACAAACTATAGAAAGTTCAGCCTCTCGTAGATTTTGTAAGGAACAGGTATTTATCTAATGAGCGATCATCAACTTACTATTCAATTGATGAACAAATGATATCTTTTCTTGGACGTTGTCGGGTTGTATTCACTTACCCGTGAAAGGTAAACCTAGACCAGTTGGTCTCAAAAATTTTGTAATTACTACGTCTGATGGTCTAATTATTGATTTTGAAATATACCAAGGACTAACCAGTCTTTTTCCTGACAAAATTTTAGGACTTGGACCGGCTGTAATTTTACGTCTTATTAATACAATACCAGAAAGTTCATCTGTATTTTCCGATCGTTATTTTACGACTATTCCATTGATAAAAAAATTAGTACAGCTAAACATTTATGGAACTGGTACTATACAAATGAATAGTCTACAGAAATTCCAATTAAAAGCAGATTCTAAAATGAAAAGAGGGGATTTCGAAGAAGTTGTATCTGATGATAAAAATATTTCTATGTTGAGATGGAAAGACAACAAGTCAGTAGTTACTACATTAACGTGTTACGGAGGTTTTCCGACAACAACAGTATCCAGATGGGATAAAAAACAAAAAAATATATTGACGTACAAATTCCTAATATGATATCAAAATACAATGAAAAAATGGGTGGTGTTGATCATTTTGATCAAATGATGGAATATTACAGAACTTGGTTAAAAACAAGAAAATGGCCATTTAAAGTTATACTACACTTACTTGACCTATCAGTAACAAACAGTTGGTTTGAATATTTAGAAGATTGTAAAATTAATAAAGTACAGAACAGAAAAATTAAAGATTTGCTCCAGTTCAGATTAAAAATGTTTGAATGCTTAACTATAGCAACACCTACATGTCAAGACACCGAAGAAGATGGAGAACCACCGATAAAAATAAAACCACCCGCACCTATACCAGGTGATGATGTAAGACTCGATGTATACCATCATCGACCGAGGGCAATGGACCTTAAAGCTCCTCTAAGTTATAGATACAAAGGTTATACAAGTAGGTCAAAAGTTATGTGTACAAAATGTAAAACATTTTTGTGCATGTCCAAAGGTAAAATGTGTTTTGAAAATTATCATCAACTGAAACAAATATTATTTACTATATTTAAAAATTTAAAAATAATTATAAGTATTAATGTTTTTTTTCTTTTAAATTAAGTTAATAAAGTTATACCTAAGTTTGTTAAAATTAAACGTATTATGTTACAAATTAAATAAAGTTTTTTTCATACCTATTTTGTATTGATAAACCTGTATCTATTTTTTTAGTAGTTTAGACCGAACCCTCACGATTGTGAAGGGGTAGTATTGACCTCCCTGGGGCGATTTTTTTTTTCAATATTTTATTTGAAATACTTAGGTATATGCAGAAATGTTATAAAAGTTCAATTAAAAAACAATTAAAAAAATTGCTTCGGTCTGTAAGGGATAGATCATTCCGATTAATATAACACTAATTGTATTTTGCATATTTCAATGTTTTAATCTTGTTTTGCATATTTAATGTATATTTGTAATATTTTATAGTATCAAATTACTTGTGAAAGTGGACATAATTATTAAATAATAGTGTAGACCATCGTTTCTCAACCTTTTTAGTATCGAAACCCCTAAAATATTTATAAAAAATGGTCAATCACTTCGCGATTCCCCCCCCCCTTCTACATTAAGTACAAATTTCAACAGTAAAAATATCATATCGTCGTTCATTAGCGGTGGAGTTCCTGTATTTATTGATGATATATCTACAATCTACATTTAATCGACTGATTATTTGTGTGCGTTGACAGTCGCGCGTCGTGTGATATTGCGTAAACTCGTGTGATATTGGCATATTGCGTTCAGGCAATCATAATTAGTTTTAAAATTATTTGTATTTTTGAAAAGAAGATATTAAGTAAGATATAGTGCATTTTATTAGTTTACTGCAATTGGAATTAATAATTATGGATAAATATATAACAAAACGAAACGCACCATCTACGAACCAGCGAAAAAAAAGATCAGGGCATACAACAACGAATATTAATTAAATTATGGGTTTATTTCACTGTACAGTAAGCCGCAATGTGTTGTTTGCTTTCAAGTTCTATCTTAAGAAAGTATGAAACCTTCAAAGTTGACTCGACATCTAAAAACAAATAACCCGCTTTTAGTAAAAAAATCCTCAAACTGTATTCTTAAATTAAGTCAGAATAACACCACTACACTTGAAGCATCCTATTTAGTAGCACTTAAGGTAGCTAGGGAGTCAAAGCCCCACACGATAGCTAAGAACCTCATTCTACCCGCTGCTATTGATATGGTTAATATTATGAAAGGACCGGAAGAAGCAAAAATATTAAAAACTATTCCACTATATTAAGTACAATAATAGATAAATAAAAAAAATAAAACAATATTACACTATATTAAGACGAATTATTAATGAAATGGCAACTGATATGCACAACCAAACTGTACAAAATCTAAAATCTAGTGAATTGTATAAAACAAATTCAACGATCACACTAATTATTTATTTTATACTGTTTATTATTTTTTTTAAGTAGGTATATCATTATTTTATTATAATTATTATTATTTTAAGTATTTTTCGTACTCGAGCCCTAGTCATTGCGAAACCCAGGTTAAGAAAAGCTGGTGTATACCTGTTAATATCGATATAATTACGACCGGTCTTTATCGTCAGAGATAAAAATACATACCCATATGAATAATAAATGTAGTTTAAGTGTTAGACGAAAACCGATCAGTCAGTGCGTCATGCGCCGTGAGTATTATGTCTACGTGTAAATTTGTATCAGTTTTCGTATTTAGTGATTTTTTATATTTTATTAATTCGTAATTTTAAAATGCCTTAAGTAAAAACACAAATTAGTTGTCGTTTACAAACATAAACACACATTTATGTTCATAAAGATATTTTTAAACTGATGGTTCAATTTTGTATTGCAAAATTTGTGAAATTTCGGGTAACAAAACTACAAAGTGTTTGGTAGACCAACGGGTCTAAACGGTGATAAACACAAGAACAATTTAAAACAAATAAAACAAAATTTCATTACTAATATGGACATGGATATCTTTAATAAAGATATCTGCTAGGCTTTAATTTTTGTAAATATTCCCTTATTTAAATTACAAAATCTCTTTTCATCTCTTCGCGCTTTTTTTGAAAATTATACTAAATGAAACAAACCACATAATTCGGCCTACTAAAAAATTATGTGAACAAATTTTGAAACTTTAAGCAACAGTATCCAGTGATAGTAGTACGGACTTGTGTTCGTGTTTTCTAGTCGTGCGTCGTTCTAAGTCGTCAACTAAAGAATCTACTGGATATTTCAGTTAAAATTTGATGAAATTTCACTCTACGCATGGTTCTTATCTCACAAGGTACACCCGTTGCAGTACACCTCAGTATATTGTTATATATAACTAGGGTACGGATTTTAAAGCAATAAAAAACTAAAAAAAAAAGCAATAAAGCTGACTAAATCTTCCAAAAAGCTTTAAAAAGCATTAAAAATAGATTTTTACCAAATTCTTTTACAAAATTGCGAAGACGAGCACTACAATTAATAATTTTCGGCATTTTGTAAGTGACAATCGGTAAGAATAACGAACTATACAGTGTTACAACGAAACTAAACTGTAATTCTGAGTAGATAATTTCCAGAGCAAGAGCTTATTTTTGTGTTTATTGTCGTTTCAAGATAAAATAATCTACTATAACGTATCTAAATTACATCGATAAACATATCCATAAATCAAACATAACGAGATAAAAGCAGATCAAAGATTTGTAAGATTGTTTTGAACAATCAAAACAGCTCATAAATGCTGCTAAACGTGTAAGCCTAGAGATTAACGCAGAGAAAACCGAGTATATGGTTGTGCAAAGACATGAACAAATAGGCTGTCGTAACGAGGTCCTAGAAGTCGAAAACTACAAATTCAAAATAGTGCAGCAGTTCAAATACCTCGGCACACTAATTACACAGCAGAATGAAATAGGTACGGAAAAGCAAGATTACAAGCTGCCAATAAATGTTATTTTGGCCTGACAAAGCTATTAAAAACTAGAGTAATCTCAAAAAATCTGAAGTCCCAAATGTACCAGACACTTATCAAGTCAGTGGTGACATATGGGTCGGGAACTTGGACCATGAGGAAAAAAGACGAAAATGCTCTTTTACTATTTGAAAGAAAGGTACTGAGGAAAATCTATGGACCATGTATAGACGAACCTACCGGTGAATGGAGAATACTTAAAAACAAGGAACTTCAGGATTTGTATCAAAGACCAAGCATTAAAGAAGATATCACCAAAAGAAGACTGAAGTGGGTAGGAAATTCTTGGAGAAAGACAGGGTCATTAATAAAAATAGTACAAGAGAATGCACCGAAAGGAAAACGACCACTTGGAAGGCCGAGGTTACGCTGGGAAGATAGGATCAAAGAAGACATAGAGAAAGTGAGACCAGGATTGGATTGGAAGGAGTTAGCTTTAGATAGGGAAAATTGGAGACAAATCTGTTGGACGACATGGTCTTGAAGGCCGAAGTCACGGAAGAAGAAGAAGATCAAAGATTAAGAATGTTATTGGTGAATAACGAAGTGAAAATGAACAAAATATCTTTTTATACAACTTAATAATTACACAATTTTAAAAATGTAATAATTACATTTTAAGAGCATATTTTGAGGATTTTTTGTGCATATAAATCCGTTCCCTATTTAATACTATACCTATACTAAACACAAAAGTATGTATACTAATAATAAACCATATAACATATAATAACCTGTGTATATGTCGCTATTGGAAAAAGTATATATGTCTATAGTGTATGCAGAATACAATATACAAAGTGATTTTTATAAGCATGCTCACCCTATTATTAAGGTTAAACTATGTATTTAGGCATTCAAAATATGATTTTTTGAATTTTTAAGTACACTTGAGGACCATATTTTCAAATTTTAGAGATTTTTTTTGTTATTTAAGGATGATCCTATGACAATATAAATTTTTTTTTTTAAAGTGGAACAACCTTTTTTAATTTAAATTATTCAGCCTGATATTTTTAATTTTAACTTTGATGTTTCAAAGATATATTTAATCAAAATTTGAACGAGTAGTTATTATTCTTAGTATAAACATTTTAATAACTCAGAAACTATTCATTAGAATTTTGATTAAGATACATCAAAATTCTCAAGAAAATCATCTGCCAAATAATTAACAGTAAAATATGGGTTTTTTTTTGAAAAATTGAAGTTTGTATCACTACAGGATACTATTTAATTAGTACAAAAAAATCAGGATTATGAAAATATGGTCTTTAGGTTTACTAAAAAATTCTAAATATTAAAATTTGAATAAATGCACTATTGAAGAGAAAAATGGGGGTGAGCATGTTTATAAAATCTCCCTGCATATTATTATTTTAGATAGTTTCTCCAAACTATTCCATAACTTTTATCTTAGAATATCATTCAGTCAAGTATTTGTATTAATGTATTATATTAACAATTCAATAGTGCATTATAGAGGTCATAGGTCACTATCAAAGAGCTCGACAATAGGTAATAGTGTAATACTTACATATTTTTGGACTCATCATCGTTTTCAACAACTACATTTCCTTTCATGTGTTTTCGATTTTTATTTTTAAAGCCTTTGTTAACAAAGTTTTCATCCCTTTTCATCTTTCGGCCTATTTCGGTAACTTTATATGGTGTAATTGCAGACGAGGAAGCTGATATAGGTTCATCTTCAATTAGTTTCTAAATTAATAATTATTATGTATGAAATTTAAATGCTCAAAATGTATTATGTATTACAAACCACATTTTCTTTATTTGTAAATTGTTGATTAATATCCTTTAAATAGTGTAAACATCCCAACCCGCAACCGACATTAAATAATGCCTTTCGACAACGTTCTTCTAATGTCATCACTATAGTTTCTGATGGAGGGAACTTGGGTTCTGAAGTACAAATAATATAAATATTAATTATCTTCCCTGAACATAATAAAACAGTTATTTATCATTAATATGGAGCTACTTTGCAATTTTTTTTTCTTGTGTGATAAACATAAATGATGTGTTTCAATAGAAAATATAGGTTCCTCAACATCAGAACTAGATGATAAATTCTCATTTGAATTAACATGAGACACAAAAGAGTTGTCATCCATATTAATGAAATCTTCTAATTTAGGTGATGTGGGATTAGTATTAA
The DNA here is from genome assembly GCA_022818045.1 of Neotoxoptera formosana. Taxonomy (NCBI): domain Eukaryota; kingdom Metazoa; phylum Arthropoda; class Insecta; order Hemiptera; family Aphididae; genus Neotoxoptera; species Neotoxoptera formosana. Next base: position 35,535,648 of record CM040630.1, read on the forward strand.
ATGGAATATAAAGATCGGATAACATGTAGTATATGGATGTTAAAATCTGTAAATCATAAAAGATATTAATATAAATTCAAATTTTGGCAAATACCCATAATATTTACTTGAGGGTACTTAGTTTTGTTTAATAATTTTAAACAATTATTCAGCAAAATTTTTATAGTTGCTGGAGTAGATAGTGGCTCGTCACAGTTATATTTTATATTTTGAGCAACACGATATAACAGCATAGCCACTGGAACAGTAAACGAATGTTGACCTTCACAGCATTCTTCGACTAATGATTCAGAACATAATGAAGACAAATCGTAAAGTTTCACTGCATCATCATTTTTCCCTGTGAATAATAAATAGAATGCAATAAAATATTTTTTTATAAATATTACAATCAACTTGTACCTTTAAATAACCAGTATGTATGTCCAGCTTTGATGGTATTTGACTTTAAAAATGACAATATATTTTGAGCGACATGTCTAATAACTTTAGGTGAATATGTAGAGTCATTCAAACTTGGTAAGTTCTCAGTCATCACTAACTCATACTTTTGGACAAAACCATTCAAATGATAAGACATAGCAACTTCAGGGACATAGCACATAAGATTATCTAACCAGTAGTCAATACCAGATAACACTCGTATAGGTTTTGACATACTCCTACATTTTTTTTACAATTTTTTAATTAATCACAAAACTATGAACTAAATTTAAAAATAAAAAGCTTACCTCAATTTTAAACTTAAGCAAGGATAAGTACCACTTCCAAAAATTGGCAAATCTGTACCGAATAACATTCCAAGGTCTTCTAAATTCCATAATACGTTCTGGTTGAACATTTTGTGAGTTGTAGGATCATCTGTGATCTATTTCAATTATATGCACTTCTAACCTCACCTATAATAACAATATTATAAATTATAATTATTATGTAAATAATATTCATATAATAATTTGTCCTAACATACTATATATTTTAATAGCAATACTATTATCTATTTTTATTTTATACCTATTTATGTGGATAAGAAATAAAATGCATATAAACAATTGAAAAATCTGTGTATTAATACAGTATTATTTCTTTAAACTATGTAAGCTATTGTAAGTTTTACTTTGATAGTAATAATTGTCATATTACTACAGGGTGATCCATTTATAAGTATCTACACTACCTAACTATTTAAAAAGGTATTATTTTTTTTTAATTTTTTTAACTTTTAAGAGATATATGCTTTTCTTTAACCAACTGTGTAATATTTTAATTTTTTCACAGTTATATTTATTGGTTAAGGCACTTCTTTGATTTTACTATGGCATCATATAATAAAAGTATTATAATTTATAAAACGATTCTTTTTATGACTTTGCATGTTAACATTTTTATTTTTCATTACTTCGTTTGCTTATTTTCTTTTGATACAGAACATCAAAATTTGGTGGTTTAAAGAGGTATTTATAGGTGTTATATTCGATGTTTAATTATAGTATTTCAGAAGTGGGTCGCACCAATTGCCCTAAAGGTAGTTAAACATGGCATTGATTATACTATTTTTCATTTGTAAAAACCAATAAAATAAGAAAATTCGATAACAGTGTTGATAATTTTTGTACTTTATACCTCATTAATTGAATGTCCTATTAATCATATAAGCTAATTTGACCACTAAACGATGTGACGTTGGACTAGGCTGTTTCATAGGATCCCCTACCTCACGACATGCCATCATGACAGCGTACATACCAAATTACCGATATTTGGCAATATATTATTACCTACGCGTGGGCCATGACTACAAGATAATAGCATTAATTAAATTCAAAATAATATATTTTTATATATTTAATCAATGATAATAGTCAAGATAATAACTATTAGCGCTCCAGTGAAAGCTAGTAACTAAATTAAAAACTATGGTTTTAAAATTTACCGGGAATTCCACCATTTTAGAAGTTATTAATAGAAAAATAAATTATTTGAAAAAATATTTATCATAAAGTAATATATTATACAGGATGATTCTTTTATCAAACACTCATTATTTCAAAAAGTGTAAATATTTTTGAAAATATTTTTTAACATGGTTTCAAGTAATTTACAAAACAACTTTTTTACTAAAAAATTATATTTTTTATCCTTCTGATTTTTTAAGTTTTTTACTTTTTGAATGACAACATGTAGTTTTAATTTTATATTCCAAAACTTCATATTTTTCTAAGAATTTTTATACATAAAAATCGAATTTAAGACTATTAGTTTATGAGTTATAAGTATTTAAAGTTTAGATGAGCAGAGTGGAGTGATACGGAGTTACCCCGCAAAATGTTTGTCCACTACTCCACTCATCTAGTCCACCCCTGAGGAAGTAGCAAATTTTTTATTTAGTTAACGCTTAATATTACAATATATTAATGACTTGCACGCTAGGTCACATTGTAATTAATAATAATAATAATGATACTAATGATAAAAAAACATTAATAATAATACAAAATAATAATATTTTAAAATGTTGACTTACTAGCACGGCAATTAAATTGTTTGACAGTTTTATGAGCTAGATTAAGTCAAACTGCAGTAGCGACGTTCGATTTTTATAAATTCAAAGCATTTCTTCACATAATTGTAAAAGGATAAGTTCATTATAGGTAACTTTTTAAACTAACTTCCACATTTTCCAGTACAAAACTCAGAGCACAATCAGCTGCAGTACCCAGGTAGTGTAAAAGATGTATAATATCGGTAAATACTTATAACGGTAAAAATGAAACATACAATAAAATCCACTACTTTAAAAAAGATGTGAAAAAGATGTGTAAAAAAAATATATGGTTGCTGCTCGGCTTCCCGTTCGTTACTCCAGAATCCCAGATGGTGGTCTTGACGACGGCTGCTGCGACGGCAACGACGGCGGCTGCGACGGCAACGACGGCGGCTGCGACGGCAACGACGGCGGCGGCCGGACGTCACTTGTTCGAGGTAAATCAATAATTTACTGTTGCTAACGGTGACGGCACAGAAGTACCCACCCCATTAAAAAGCGCGTCAATCGATCGGCAACGACGGCTCGACTGTTGTATAGTCTTCTACCATTATAATTAAAAACTCGTCATTTGCTTTTCCTTTTTAATGTTCTCCCATTCCCCAAAACCACTATACAAATTCTTTTTAAAATTTTTATAATGGTTATAATCAATATACAATTGATAATGTTTGCTCGTCGCTTAAATAACAATATATTGAACTTTAATGGGCTTGAGCCGGTACCAATGATCACGTAAAACAGGCTAAAAACTAGACTAAGCTGTGGGAATTGGGTTTAACAGATTTTAATTTTGAAAACTAATTGAAAATCTTTAATAACTCTACTAAAGCACGGTCGTGAAAATTTATCATTATTACAAAAAAATAATAGCGCACTTAAATATATAAAATACCAAAATTCTTATTTTTTAAATTGTTGATATCTTATTGAATAATTTGAATAAATAAAATCCTCTCTTCCATTCCCTAACAAGGACTAATTAATATCTATTTTCAATATTAAAGTCTGTCGAACCCAAGTCCTGCTTTTTTGTCTAGCTTATTGTCATTTTTGTAATTTAAATAGCATGCCTATATTTGATAAAATCTGTTTAAATGACAAGTGCCTGCGTGTGCAAAAATTTATCGGTGCAGCGGAGGTCCTAATTGAAAATAAACTGCCTGGATTCCTGGAATATATAAGATAAGAAAACGATTGCCGGCGATGGGCACAATTTTAATAAATATTATATTATTGTAATAATAATAAATATTTATAGACCGGCGGCGTACTTGTTTTGGTCCACCGCCGGTACGTATAAATGTGTAATTCATCGACGAGTACAAATAATATTCTTATTTTGATTTTCAATTAGTCTGGCGTCCGCTGTTGTAATTTTGAAATTTTTTTGTATAAAATATTTATACATATTTTAGATTCTGAGCGAAGCGATGAAAGTATTGATTCTACAATGATGTGTTTTTTTTTTTTTTATCTGTTACCACGATTAAGGGTAGTAAAAGTGTTCCGATTTTCTTCATCAGCATCTTTTCTGATGGGAAAGTGAATGTAGTTGGTACTTTGGGTGGTCAAAAGTAAAAATTTCTCAATAGTTTTTAAACACGCCGGGAAAAACAAAAAAAAATTAAGGAAAAAACGGGAACTTTTACGCAAAGCCAATTTTGGACAAAATTTTTTTTTTTTTTGGTGTAACAGAATAAATATTGACCGTAAATACATGAAAATTTCACAAAATGTTACCTAATAACCCAGCCATCAAAGTAATAAATTCAAATATTCAGGAAGCCAAAAAAGATAATATAAAAATAAACAATATTTTAGCAAGAAAACCATATAATTTCCCCCCATGGAACACAACATTGAATGTTAACATTACTCTTACTGAATTCAAAAGAGAAAACACAATGCCTTCCATATATAAAAACATATTGCAAGAACATCCAAACAGCGTGCACATATATACTGATGCATCCAAAACTAATGACGGAGTCGGTCTCGAAATGATAATAAACAATCAAACAATAGCATACAAACTTCCACCTCAAGCATCAATATTTACAGCAGAAGCGATGGCAATATACAAAGCTGTAAAATATCTTCACACAGAATATTATGCAAACCACCAAACAAAATTTATAATACTTAGCGACTCACTCAGAAACTTAATCGCCATCACAAATACACGAAACCAACCAGATATCACAAAGCTCATCCAAGATGAAACTTTTCTTGCAGGAAAAAAAAATAAACACATCCATTATGTATGGATTCTGGGGCACATGGGCATTCCCGGAAACGAAATGGCTGACCAAGAAGCTCATAATGCAATTGCTTCTACATCAACTGCAACCAGGGCCGTCTTAAGCTTTGCAGGGGCCCATGGGCACCTGGAGCTAAAGGGGCCCTTTTAGTAGGCCTACAAAAGTTGAATAAAAATATCAAAAGTTTTTTTAATATGATTTATTTAATATTAATTAAAAACTATGTACATTTCACTGAATAAAAAAAAAACAATGAAACTTATATTTTATTTTTATGTGTTTATTATTATTATTTATGTTTATATGTTTATTGTTTATGTGTATCGTTAAGTAAGCAACGGCATTTTTCGAGATTTCTGTTGTGCAAAATCTTCAATTATATCTTCGAAGTTTAGTTTTTGAAGGAGATCACTTTCTATGCACATTATTGACAAATTGGTTAACCGTTCTTGCAACATAGTTGTTCGTAATTCGTTTTTTATTCTTTTTAGTTGTGAAAATGAGCGCTCCCCACTGCAATTGGTGATCATGAGGCAAAGGAAAATCCTTGTGGCAACTTCCACGTTTGGGAATGTTTCTGCTAATTTGTCTGCTTTTATTAAAGAATGTATGTCTAAGATACTTAAGTCCATGGATTCATTTTTGAAGGTTTTCAAGTATTCCCTTAAATGAAAACATTCTGAATTTAACTCATTAGTGTTTATGTCTTCACAATAGAAATCTGCCAATTCTTTGCATTTTTTTTTCAAATGATTAGGTTCAATTGTTCGTAACTGAGTAAAAAAACTAAAACGTTCATTAATTTCTTTGTACGATTCCGATCGTTGCATTAAATGTGTATTTAGCGTGTCGATTATGGGAAGGAACGTTTCTACATAAAATTTTTCTTTACCACTCAACCGCACAGTCTCTGATGGATTTTCCAAAAAAGTAATACGTGTGCTTCGAATTCTTATTCTTTGAAATTTATCTTTATAGTCAGAATTTGGATTAATTTCTTTGGCGGCCGATTCATACTGATCAAAATTATTGCGTGCATTACAAATATACTCGCTAAGTGATGCAAACAGTTTTGTTGCAACATCCATTGTTATAGTATTATTCTGTAAACTTAAGCTTGTTTTATTTATAGCTCCTAGAAGGTCATTCCATGTCTCAGTTAGGATAACGGTCTCCAATTTTTCCATTTTTTTGCCAAGACTTTGTGCCTCGTTTTTCGTTTCTGCTGATTGATCGGTGTTTTTAGCAATTAATAATAAAGCTTCAAAAATATGATTATAACCATTGTGCAAAGCATTAATAGCATCAGCTCGTGCCGACCATCTGGTTTCAGATAAGTTTTTCAGAACTTTTTGTCCGCCTAAACATCCTTTTAATATCTTCCATCGATTGGTTGAACTTGAAAAAAAATTGAACAATTTCTGGACTAATTGAAAGTATGATACTGCTTCTGAAACACATCCAACCGCTTGGACCCCTACCAGGTTCAATGAATGTGTTGCACACGGGACGAAAATTGCAAATTTACATTGCTCTTTAATTCTTGCCTGTAGCCCAGAATACTTTCCTGCCATATTTGCTGCGTTGTCGTAACTCTGCCCACGACAATTTTTTATTGGAATTTTATGGTCTTCCAAAAAGTTTAAAACCGTATCTGCTATATATTGCGCTTTATGCTCTTCGATAGGCAAAAATTGCAAAAATCTCTCAATAGGCTTTCCGTCTTTAACAAACCGTACAATAAAAGTGAGTTGGTCCACATGAGATAGATCTGGAGTGGAATCGACGCTTATTGAATAGTATTTTGCTGCTTTTATTTCACTAATAATTGTTGTTAACACTTTTTTCCCCATTATATTAATAAATTCGTTGCAAATATTTGCAGACAAATATGATGTACTTCCTTTTCCACGACTTCCGTAGTTTTGTATATGATCAGCTAGAAAAGGGTCAAATTCGCTTATTAATTCTAAGCATCCCAAATAATTACCGTTATTTTGAGATCCCAACATTTCATTATCACCACGAAATCCAAGTCCCCTTGAAGCCAAAAACTTTACCACAGCAACAATCCTTTTGAGTACATTCTTCCAATAATTGATTTCAGCATTGTATTGAGAAATCAATCCATTATCCACTCGAGCAATAGTTTTGCTTCTTGAGACATACTTCATCATTGATTGCTTGTGTAGTGAACTATTCTCATGCTCCATTAAAAAGTTACTAATATGTTTCCAATCTTTGTATCCATTAGAAGAACTCAAACTGTTGCCTATAGTAATAGTATAATTAAAAAATACGACAGCAATAACAATATACAGATTTCTTCAACGGCGAATATATGAGCCAACTTCTTTCTACACACTCTCCATTCGTCAATTTGCGAGTGAAAACATTTCTAGTCAAGCTTCTAGTTTTTGTTTTACCACTTACATCTGAAAAACTTGTAAAAGTTTCGGAGAAGTCACTATTTTTATTCTGGAAAAACTCTGGTCCTTTGAGTATCCAAATATCGCGTTTTTCTTCAGTTAAAATATCATCACAGTAAGTACCAGGGTCGTGAGATATATTTTCTATAATATGTGTATTTGTAGTAAAATTTGGAGTTGATGAACTCAAAACAGTAGTTGTATCATTAAAAGTGGGTCGAATTTCTGGACGTTCATATTTAGAGGTACCTTGATATAACGAGGTCGAAAACTCATTCTGCCTGTTAGTTTCCTCGAGTGTAAAAAATGAAGTAAGCTTAGGCAATTTGTTAATTTTTTCTTTTTGGATCGCAAGTCTTTTTCTTTTTTCTGAACCACTCAAATATGTCCTTTTTGACATAATTAAATAAGACTACAACTCTATTACAGACACTAATAAAATGTTATATTTTATATTTTTATTATAGTTAAATAAACTAAACGAAACGGACAAACGGCGCACTTATACTGACAGTCAGTTTTATTGTGTATTTACTGAAAACGTTCAAAATAAAATTCCTATTCAATTCACTGCTTTGACATAATTAAGATAAGATAAATAATCTAGTACATAAACATAATGCGGGCAGGTGGAAACTGATATAGATTATTGGCACTGCAGTAATTGATTTATATATTATATAAAACTTGTTGTAGTTTCTTGCATTTGTGTGGGTAACCCCTCCCGCTCCCGATCGAAACATACTCCGCGAGTCGTTGCCGATAACCGTCGTAATCGTATAGGATCGGTAACGGCGAAAACATTACAATTTAAAATTGTAATTTCGATTTGGCCGGGGGCCCCATTTGGATGGGGGCCCTGGGCACGTGCCCCACGTGCCCATAGGGTAAAGACGGAACTGACTACAACCATAAATTCCATCACATTCACAGATGCCAAGAACGGAATTAAACTAATTCAAACTTACAGTTAACTTACTTAAATAACAAATAGCACTCTCACTGGCAAAAACTCCACACCAAACTCAATAAAATAAAAAAATAATATAAACCCATGGTAAAATCCTGAACTCAATAGAAAAGAAAAATGATTCGGTTCGATTAAAGTCTTATCTACTTCTGAACGGAGTGAGAAATGTATTGATTGTACAATGATGCGTGTTTTATTTTAAGTTATTTTATAGTTTAAAATTCATAACATTTGAATTATTTAAACCTAGCTTAGAAAAAATTTAACACAAGGTAAACCATGTTCTCCTATAATATTTTTAAATTAAAATTATATAAAACTACTATTGTCATTTATAAAAAAAAACTAAAAATATTGAAAATTTCAAATGTCTATAAATAATTTAAATGATTTGAAATATTTTGAAAATTTAAGCAGGTATAGAAAAGTCCAGTATAAACATTCAGTGAACATTTCATGTGTCTAAATAAATACAACAAAATTTATTACAATAATTATATATTGTATATTATATTATTACAATCAGAAAATAAATAGTAGGTATTGATACAAACAACTAAAAATATCATTTTAATAAATCATCTGATTTTGGCATGGTACAGCTCCGAGTCATACAAAGTAGTCAGCGCATTTGTCTCGAATTGCTGCAGCTTCTCTACTGTGATTAATACTTCCAATATTTCTTAAAATATCAACCATACCTAGATTTCCTTGGTCTGCTCTCCAAGAACCTGATGTTATAGATCCGTCTTCTAAATTTTCTGGATCGACCATTCCAATATTGATGTATCTTGTCGCCGTAGTACGGAGCCAATTGTGTAATGCACAGGCAGTTCTTATAATAGAGTCAGTTTTGTCCAAAGATGTTGATATTGGTTTTTAGAATATCCTGAATTTTGATACTAGTATTCCAAACGCATTTTCAACAATGCGTCTAGCTCGAGACAATCTTAAGTTGAAAATCTTTTGTTTATGTGATAATCGTCCTATTCTTGAGTATGGTTTTAAAATATTTTTTCGCAACGGAAAAGCATCGTCTGCTACAAAAATAGCGTTTTTAGGTAAATTTAACTGATTTGTACTGATTGCTTCGTTAAATGATGAGTTGTTAAAAATTGAGGCGTCATTCATGCGACCATTTGCTCCAATATCTATATAGATAAAACAATAATTTGCATCAACTGCTGCTAGTAGAACAACGCTGTATGTCCCTTTATAGTTGAAATAATTTGAAGCTCCGTGAGGGGGGTTTCGTATAAGAACATGTTTACCATCTATAGCCCCACAGCACAATGGAAAATTAAAACGAATATTAAAATCATTTTGGATTTTTTTCCATTCGTTTTCTGTACTTGGTACCTGAAAATTAAACAATTTCCTCAAATACTTAATATCAAATCAATAAAATAATGAAACATCCTCAATCTATCCTTTTCTGCGATTCTCAATCTGTTATTTTATCCACATTAAACTTATTCAATCAGGCTGGTTTCATAATTTAAAAAAAAAATTGTTTTTCTAGTCTTTCTAGCTTATTATATTATATAATATTGTAATTGTCAAAACTGTCGAAATTGTAATTGTTCGCACCAAGTTTCTAAATAAAATAAAAAATAAAAAGTTAAATAAATGAAACTACTATATTAGATTTTTATTAGATTTTAAATGGAGTGTTTTGACTGCCCAAAAAATCTTGAAAATCTAATATAAGGGGTTACTCATATTATATCACAGTACTAATCGTAATTATTTTTTTTAGATTTTACCAATTGAATCACAAGCAACTGAAGATATGAATACTAGTTATGATGAACCTGAACAAGATATATTAAAAACACCAAATATCGACGAAGGACAAGATACAGATATAATTCAAACATCACTTTTTCTAAGACTGAGAAAAAAATGAAGTCATCAAATTTGAAAATGAGATCAAAACTACCGAATATTTCTCCGATTGAAAAGGCAATTTCAAAATTAGATAGTATCGCTAAAGAATGTGCCGCTAAAGAAGATGATGAATTTGAAACTTTTGGAAAGCATGTGGCCAACCAAACGAGAAAAATACCACTTGAACGGGCTCTTATTTTGCAAAATGATATTCAAGGTTTATTGACACGAGAACGATTACATTGCTTATCAAATTCACAAACAATATCAAGATCTTCAACCCCGAGCTCGACTTTACTACAGTCTAATTCGACTTGGGATTATTCTTCAGACACCTGTTTCACCGAACAACCAACAACTCATATCAATAATATTGAAGAAATTCAGAATAGTTGTGAAGCAGATATATTAACGCAAGCCTGGACAACAGTAAATATGTCTGATTTCAATAATTAAAGTATCAAGAATTATAGAAGTCATAACACTCCAGTTCAAAATGTTGAAGAATAAATTTATGTTAATATTTTAATTTTTGAAAGGTTTATATTTTTTTTTTGTTTTTATAGGATTAATAAACTTGATTTTTTTTATGATACAAATATTTTTAAATTTATTTGATTGAAAAATAAAATATTGTATCTTGTTTTTTAAATATAAAATATACAATAAATTACCTTGATAAAGTTTTCCAATGCTTTGTATATTGCTTCTAAAACATCCAACAAAAAACATGATATTGTACACTTCGAAACTCTATACAGTGCTGAAAGGGAAGCAAAGCTATCACCGGTAGCTAAAAATTGTAACACTATTTCTAGCTTCAATCTTGCTGGCAGTGCTTCTCGCATATTGGTATTTTCCTTTTGAATATAAGGAGACACTTTTTCTAGAAGACTTAAAAATATAATATATAATATCTTCGTTCATCCTTAAATGATTATAGAATGATTTTGGATCTTCTACAGAAAGCTCTTTTAAAAGATTTGTTGATGCACCTAAAGTGTTTCTTCTTAAAATCCATTTCCGAGTCCACAAACGACGCTATATGGTTTTTTTATTTTTAAATTTTAACAACTCTTCGCGTAATAGATCACAAATTAATAAAACAACAACACGTATCGTATTAGACATTTTGTGTACACTGAAATGTGTTTTCCACTGAAATTTGTAGCCAATAAACAGTTGAACATGTAAACGATTAATACTTTCGATTGGGATCGACGCGTTGTCGTGAGGCGAAAATCGTTCGACCGCGATCGACTCGTGTAAACGCAGCATCATATCTCATTCTGCAATTAGCATTTTACGGAGACCAGCTAAGCAGTTACTCTAAACAATTAAAGACGCAAGTACAATATTGATAACTACCTACACCTCTAGTATTTGATATATTTAATATGTTACGTATCTTTGTATACCAATTCAATTTTAAATAAATTTAATGATTATATTATAATGTATTACTTGAAAATAATAATAACAAGAGAGTAAACTTCATAAAAAATTAATGCAGGAATTGATTTGATTAATTTTTTTTCATTATTGTTGTATTGTGTCTTATAAATATTGAAATACTATGTCTTATTTATGAATACTGAATGAGGACGACCATTTACAACTCATGTATAACGTTATATAAACTAATGCCTCTAATTTAAGTTATGTTTAGATGGCCACATACGTAACACAATATTTCGGGGGCAGCAGCAACAATGTTGAATGTTGGCGAGAAGAGGGGAGGTGATAACGATGGCGGTGGTGGTAAGAGGGGTCGTGGTGGAAGTGGTGGACGGGACAGCTTCGGCACCAACAACAGTAAGGATATTAAATAAATATTAATATGTTTTTATAGTTCTATATAGAACATTCCTTTAATGACTCACGATCTGCCGAATGAAATTATTTCTTCCCTTTACAGAAATGTAGGCTTCCCGAAATTGTTTAAATTAAAAAACCAATAAACATTTTATCAAAGATATCATTTAATTTAAATTCTTTTGATTTTATAGCATGCAATTATTGCAACAAAAGAGGCCACATGGCCGAAGACTGCTGGCACAATCGGCCAGCAGCAGCAGCATGAGGCTGCTTCTGCTGCGCTTGTAGGGGGGCCTACGACTGCGGAAAAAACAACAGCAACAGCAACAACAACAACAACAACAGCAGCCTTAATAATATAGCTAAAACCTATAAAATAATGAATATGTTGTTTTATTTCCTGGTCATCATTATAAATGTGTATTAGTTGTGTTTACTAATTTGTAGGTGTTTTGTAATTTAAAAATATGAATAACTTAAATGTTATGTGATGCATCATAAAATACAATTATTTGATAGTACCTAAATTAAATTTTTTTAATCTAATATTTAACAATATTAGGTGAATATTTTTAAATTACTCAATACCAAGTAACTAAGTTAGAATGTAAGTTAGTTTCTGAAATTTACAAAATTTCTTACTTTGTTAGTTGGAGGTTAGTTTGGTGAAAATAGTAATTTCGGTTACTAGAGTAGAAGTTGGTTTTTTTTTTTAGTTTAAAATATTAATGTAAAAATCCATTTTTTTCAGATGAATATATTACATTAACTGAAAAGGTAAACATATAAATATAATTTAAGATGATACCTACTAAACATACCGTTTCTTAGTTACAAAAAAAAACAGGTTACTAACTTCAGTGCCTCCACTATGCTATCACACCCGAGATTTATGTGAGAATTATGTGTTATATTCAATGAAGTACATTAGATGAAAATCAATGCTACTTGGATACGGCTCAATTAAATCTCATTAATTACTTCATTATGGAATATATTCGGAAAATGTTAAATTATTTAAGTAAATAAAGCAAACTTATTACTGCTGGGGAAAACTATAACTTTAGGTCTCAATGGACAGATATGGTAACAAAGTTTATCTTTTTAAATACTGATTCAAATTATCACCAATTATTCTAATCCAATTTTTATTTCAGAAATTTAACTTCATCAAAATGAAGTTTTTCAGAGAGGTCAAAAACTATGATGCGATGGCCATATTGATTGTAATTTTTATATTCGATTGATCGTTGTTGAAACGTCTAATGAGTATATTTTTAATCATTAAATATTAATTAAACAAAACAAAACACTTAATGCCGTCCCACTTTGAATCAGACTGCGGACTGTCAGTTATGCATGAATAGGTTAAATTAAAAGTCAGATAATATATTAAATGCATTACTGGTGTGGTTACAAATTGTGTTTTAAATCTATGTCTGATGGCTGTGATAATACATGCAAATTGCTGTTTAGGTATTTAACTTATCTTTTGTTAAAAGTTACTGTTAAAAAACTAGTTTGAAACAGTTACCTTACCTTTCTATGTTAAGCAATTTACACATACCTACTTTGAGTTACTTTTTTGTGATAATTTCTTCAAATAATTTAATTTTTTTCCCACATTAACGTTAGAACCGATTAAAAGTATAGCAATAGCAAAGCGTTGCCAGTTCAGCTATACATTTATAAAAAAAAACAAATCTTTGGCATAGGTCTTACGCGCCTCATGGGGTCCGCAATCCACCGCAGGTGGATTGCCTATCTAATAATTTACTGCTCACATTCATTTACTATCCAATTCAGTGGATTACCTTGGTGGTTTGGATGCATGTAAATCGCTTGAGGTAAATCTTAACTTAATATTTGCCTCAGGCAACGCTGGGTGGGACAGAATGAAACGGATCAGAATTTTCTAGATAAAACGAATAAAAATACATAATGACCTAAAATAAATTGAATATTGTTGTAACGATACTAATTAGTATATTTTAACCGTTATATTATAAAATAAAATATACTATTCATATAGATTTGGCATTATTAATTGTTTTTAATGGGCAACGAAGTGCATGGGATCTGCTAGTATACCTATATAAAAATGAATGTCTGTCTGGCTGTCCTTTATGCATTCCCAAACCGTTCAACCGATTACGATTAAATTTGAGACAGAGCTAGATAAGACCACTGGGAAGAAGATAGGCTAATTAAAATAGGTAGTGGTCTAGCCCCGAGTGGTGCTCACACTGGGATTTTGAGATTTACGATGGAAATATTTGTTTATAAATGGTTGCCATTGGTTACAACCTACTAACTTGGTTGTCGTTTTTTTTTTTAATGTACCTAATAATTCTGATTTAAGTTACTTACGCATCTCATGGGGTCCGCAATCCACCACAGGTGGATTGCCTACCTGATAATTTACTACTGCTCGCATATATTATTATCCACGATCCGATGCAGTGGATTGCCTACCTAGGTGGCTTAGATGTATGTAAATCCCTTGGGGTTGATCATAACATAATATATGGGCATATGATTCAGGCAACGCTGGAAGGGACAGCTAGGATAGGACAGCTAATATAGCTGACACTTCGTGTCACGAAGTGCACGGGATCAGCTAGTAATATATACAATTTGCATTTTAATTATTAATGTTAATTTTGACATTCTGTCAGATGAACTCTTGAAACATCAATTATAAAAAATAAAGTATCTCCTGCTGGTTAGTTGCAACTGAAAAATATTAATGGACAACAATATTATACTTTAATATTAAGCCAATTTAAAATTAATGTTAAATTTAATAAAGATTGTACTATTTTGACCAACAATGGAGAAGTGGTAAAATGTTTAAATATTATTCAAGCATCTGATGAAATATTACTAATTGGTAAAAAGTATGAAACATTATTACCATTTTTCACTGATCCTATAAATTCTACTATCTTGGAAATATTTATATTGGATAATTTATCAACAAATTTAAATTGTTGGAAGTTAACAAGCATTAAAAAAAAAATTATGGTTTTGGAAAATGATGGGATTTTAATAGCCACGCCTATTATACATACTATTGGAGTATTGGACACAATTAATAAATCAGTTGTTTTGGTAAATTAAATATCACAGGTTTTTATTAATTACTAATTTAATAAAAAAACCTTGAACCTTATCGCAATTACATTATCATATTAATTTTTTTATTTTTAGTAAAATGGAAAATTTCTGGAGTGTTGTGTATTTCACGGATGAAAATAGTGTAGAAGTCGTTCCAAATATTTGGTTTGACAAAAAACAAGAGACTTGCGCTTGGCCTGCCAAACCAAAATATGTAAAAAAATGTATTGAATCTCATCAAAAACCCAATAAAACAGATTTTACTTATCACCCTGCTAGAAAACTAGGGAAAAAATCTTACAGTAAATTTTAATTGTTTTTATGTTAATATATGATGTATAATTGTATAATTAATAATATATTTTCATTATTTAAATTATATAGCATCTTTAGCTGAAGCCAGAGCCAAATTACCAAAAGCTACTCAAATGTTTGATTTGTCTAGTACAGACGACGATGTTAGGAAAAGAAAAAAATTATCACTTAGTATATCTCCTGACATGTTTCAAACTAAGTTAAAAACCAAAAAAAGCTAACTGTTTATTTGACTATTTTATTATAAAACTTAAAATTGCCGAGTATAATAGTAGGTATAAAGTTAGAAATAATATTATAAGGTTGGAAACTTACTAAAATTATTAAAATATATAATACGTCGTCACTACATATCGAAATAAAAAGTTAAGCCTATATTAATTGTAGAAATTCTAATAATTGTTTAATGATTATAGTACTATAGTTTTTTGCAATTAATTTATAGGCTTAATTTTTTTTCATACGTATATACTGTATAATGACATTTAAATAAATAATAATAATTTTTGTACCAAAATGTAAATTAAAAGTTCCCAACCTTATTATACTCGGTTATTGTGAATGTTATAATAAAATGATCATAATAAGGAAAGTTATATTGTAGGTCATCAGTAGGTAAAAATGAGTTCCCCTAAAAGTTCTTCACTGTTACCTAAACTCTTGCAGATTTATTGTCATTGACACCGAAATTATAATATTTTAAATTTGGAAGTATACTTTTAGATTTTATAATATTGTATTACGTTCTAATTAATAATAAGACAAAGTGTTGATATCTTTTATTTTAAAATATCTAGTTCCTTTATACGTATTTCTTTAATATTTGCTTAAATAAATTGTAATAATAAATACCTCCCGACCCAAAAAAAAGTTGAGTAAAAAAAAAACAAAATAAAATATATATTATGATGATAATTATAATTTATTTTATTTTTTCAAACAAAGAAAATAAGAGTTTTTATTACGACTAATGAATAACAGCAATGAACATTAATGAGACGGTTGATATTGCTTTTTTCTAACAATTTCTTTAATATTCGGTTCAGTTTCGGCCAATGCACATCTTAGGTCGTGTTCCAAGTTTAATCAGTTTCTTGCTTTTGTTTTCATTGTTATCATTGTTGAAAATCCACTTTCACACCTGTACGTTGTGGAAAAGGGGATCAGTATTTTCAAGGCTTTTTCTGATAATAATGGATACTCGCCACCAATTTTTCGCCAAAATGTTGCTAGTTGTGTGTTTTCAAAATCTATTTTCCGTGTGTTGTCTTCATGAAGTCCTAAAAATTGTGATTTGGTTTCAATTTCAGTATCTGGAAATACATTTTCATCCACTGAAAAGGGTCTTAGCACCCAAGCATTAACTTGACGATTTTTTAAATCTGGAAAATATTTACTGATTGAATAATAATAAGTGAAGAGCTATTTGGTTGAATAATGAAAAACATCTTCACCGCGTGTGGTAGTACTCAGTGATTCTGAGAATAAGTATTCTTCTTTTAAGTCGTCACCTTTTATGTATCGAACATAGGCAAGTAGCTGGGAACAAGATGCAACGTCGGTCGACTCATCTAACTGTAAGGCGAAGAAAGGACTTGACTTTATTTCATTGAGCACTGTGTCCAAAATATTCTTGCTCATATTCTCGATAGTGTTGTTAGAAAGTGATATCTTATTTATCTTTTCAACATGTTGCTCTCCAAGAACAAGTTTTACTGCATCTAGTATACACGGTTTGGTGAGATTTTCTCCAATTGAATGAGGTTTCTTGTTTTTCGAGATTCGAAGAGCGATGCAATACGAAGCTTCAAGACCAGCTTCAGTTGACTGAAAAAAGTAACCGGATGAATCCATAAGTGCATTTTTTAACGCATCTTTTACGTTTGAAAAATGCAATATCTTTTTCTGCAAACTGAGAATGACTTCTCTCAAAATGTTCTTTTACTTTGCTTGGTTTCATACTTTCTGTTGTGAGAACTTTGTTACACAGAACACAGTGAGGCTTCTCGACACTTTAATCAACAAACTTAGTAAAACCCCATTGTAGAAAAGCTTCTTTGTATGACCGTTTTTCCCCTGTGACATGGTTCCTGATTCAAAGGAAAATTATTAAAATTCAACTTTTACTTCACGTCAAAATAATCAGAAAATAAACAATACTCAGATCGATATTCAGTAGACGGCACAGACAAGTACCCTAATGAACAAACAGTGAACGACTGACTGATGGTTAAAAGATTAAAACCATTAAACTAAATATCGATATCATTTTATATTTTTATAATAATTTAATAGAATATAAAATGTGTAGACAATTGTACAACAAAAATAATTCCAGGAAATTCAATATAATGTAATATTCTAAGTATTATTTGAAGGTAATAAAATTATCAGTGTCATTAGGTCATTAGGACATAAGATAAGGTATGTCCCAAAACTATTAACAACAATATTATATTATACAATTTCATTTACAGTCATAATACACATGAGTAAATGGATAATAAGTACTTAAAATACAAATAAATAGTTTAACTTTAACCCCCCAAAAAATCGTGTTTTTACCCCTTAGGGGGTAATTACCCCCAGGTTGGGAACCACTGATATTCTAGCTACTCCATCTCCAAAAAAATCAACTGCAGGCCATTCAAAAGTATTATGCTCTCCTGGTGCAAATTGGACAATGGATGACATTCATGAAAATATATTAATATATGAAAACGATGAAAATTGCGATGGTTTGAGAGTGAAAAGAGTATTATTCCATGAAAATAATAAACCAAAGAAATCAAGTATGTATTATAAGCAGGGCCGCCCTGATGGGGGGTGTAGGGGGTGGGCCACCCCCCCCCCCCCCACGACAGTTATAGTTGGGCCCAGTTGGCACAATGGATCATCGATAGGTCATTGAGTCGGCAATTTAATAATATTTTAAGTATTTTATTATAATATTTAACTATAAATTGTATTTATATTATACAATAAAATTCATAGTTTAAGTATTTTCCTATGAAAAAAAAAATATCTCTACTTTATTTATAATATTGTAGATATAAGAATATCATACAATAACTACGGGTAATATTAATATTATAACTGATAAGTAAAAATAAAAATAATAATAAAATGACAATGAAATACTGTCGTTCCGCGAAAGTGCTTACTGCTCGATAACATGTTATAAATAGATCTGGTGTAGCCTGTACAGTAGCCTGTATCGCCCGTATCGGCACATAATAACTAATGTCAAATCAAATATTACTCTTGAAAACATTACAAATTCACTCTCTTTATTTCCACTAGATAGTACAGATTCCAATCTAAAAGATCTAGATTTAGTCCAGGCTCAATTAGAGATATTATTTAACATGTTACCAAATGATTCAAACATTTTTAAATGTTTAATGGAAAAGTCTGAAGAAGTCAAACATATTTCACCATGTGCTAATTTATTATGTCGTTTGGCTTTAACTTCTGCAGTGACTGTAGTATCGAATGAAAGGACATTCAGTAAATTGAAATTAGTTAAGATATTTCTCAGATCGACAATGAATAGGATGACCGATTAAATTCCTTAGTTATATTAGGAATAGAAAAAGATATTGTGGACCAATTGGACATTAAAAAATTAGCACAACAGTGGTCAAAATTGAAAGAACGCAGAATAGAAATTTAACTGTTAAGAGGACGTTATACCCGCATGTGTTGTCTCCGTCTTACAAGTGTGTAACATGGCAAATTGTATTTTCCGCAGAACACGTTTATCTCCGTTAATTTAAAAAATAGAGTAAATTGATCTCTTATAAAATCTAAAGGTAAGATTATTATCTAGTCAACCTCATGGTTTTTTTTATTATATTTTAATTTTGAAGCAAGTTATGAGTATTTTAAAATTGTAAATTGTTTGTAGATTTTAAAATACTCATAACTCGCTTTAAAATTAAAATATAATAAAAAAACCCATGAGGTTGACTAGATAATAATCTTACCTTTAGATTTTATAAGAGGTCAATTTACTCTATTTTTTAAATTAACGTAGATAAACGTGTTCTGCGGAGCGTAAAATATACCATGTTACACACTTGTAAGACGGAGACAACACATGCGGGTATAACGTCCTCTTAATATTTTACAAGTTAATAAAAAAAAAATTTGTTTATGTTTTTTATTTTTTTTATATATATTTGTATGTTTAATATGTATTAAAATATTTTTATTTGAATACCTGTTCATCAAAATTATATTCTATTGTTTTATAATATCAACTTAATTAAAAATAATATTTTGGTGTCTATACTACTCTTTGTATTTCATACCAAAGAGAATAATAACAACATTTTCTTTTATTTAAATTTATAAAACTAAAAAAAGTATGTTTTTTAAACACAAAGCAAATAAAAATGATAAAATAACATTATAAGATAATATTCCTCGAGCGGAGCGAGAAAATTTTTTTGACTCCACGAGTTGGCAATTAGTTAGTCTACACCCCCCCATAGTTTTTTTTTCGGGACGGCCCTGATTATAGGTAGTTAAAATTAACCTAAATTTTTATTTATTTTAAATAAATATTTATATATATTATATTTTTAGAAATATTACAAAACGAATCGAATACATCCACACAAAATAATTTTAACATTGAATCATTTAATTCACATGCAGGTAATAATTAATTACTTACCAAATATTTTTATTATACTGAATTAGTAATTATTTTTAACAGATTATGAAAAATATATTTTTACAACAGTCACTCATATGAAATACGATATTAATAATATTATGATGAATGTTATTAATGTCATGCATACAAATATAGTCTCTGATGGATAGTTTAACTGGTAAATCTGTAGCAAACTGTGCGCTAACACGTGATAATCATCAGGATTTAGATTTACATTCTATATTTCCTATAAACACTGATGAACAGCTAACAAGTATCGAATCTAAAATTATCCAAGATATTCAATTCCGGAAAATTTAAATTATTATTAGTTTTTCCTTCTATATTATTTATATATTGTTAATTAAATGTAAACCAAATTTGTAAACATTTTTAATTCAATTATGCTCATAAGTCATAACTTAATTTTAATTATAGATATTTTTTGTTAATATTTTTATAAAACTAGTTAAATTTCAAAAAAAAAAAATGTTATGTATTTATGTACATATTTTATAAAATATTTAGGTTTCAAAACTATCTTTGATCGCAGTTGCTTCGGATTTGGGTCACAGCCTTCGAAGAATAGTGGCCAGAATGTTTGATGACGAATGTTTAGTAAATTATTCACTCATTGGGTTTAAAAAAAAACCGTTCACTAAGTTGATGCTGTATCGTGTTATTATAGATAATATTTTAATTACTACTAAACTAATTATGTATTTGTCAATTTGATATAATGTTATTTTAATTTCAAACAATTATACTAGATTCTTTAAGAATGCACACTAAGTATAAAATGGCTACAGATCGAGAAATTGAACTACCACTGGGTGTTTGGTTAGCACATGCACCGTTAAGATTGGCAAAAAAATTGAAATGATCATTATCATGGCCACCATTCACCAATATTGTTATTATCAAATCAATATTGTATACAACTATTAATAAATATAAAGAATATGTTTAATTTTTTTTTAAGCTGATTATTATTCATTTCAAAATTAAAACTAAAACAGCCATATTTTAAAAATAATACCATTATTTTATTATGTTAGTAGGTTAATAACATTTTGTTCATATCATATACTAATATTGTTATTCTTTAACTATCTATATCATCCAATTTTACTCACCATTTAAATAATGTATAATATTTTGAAATGTTTATATTATTTGATAAAAAGTGTACAAAGTCACCTTTCTAATAATATAATATTACACTATAATATTATTTTATATAAACAATATGACTGGGAAATTAAAAAGATCATATTAACAGAATGTTTAGCCAATAATATTATAAGAGTATTTTTGTTATAACATTATGATAATGTTATTTAACTAAGATTATTACAATATTATTGAATATTCTCAGAATATGAAAATTCTTGACAAAAAACTTTCTGAGAATATTACAAGAATATTTGAAAAGATTGATGCCCGGTTGCACAAACGACCAATAACTAGTTATCGGACCAATAACTAGGTTATCGAATCGATAAAAATTTTACATGTTCCACAAAGGACCAATAAGTTTTATCGATCCAATAAATATTGTGTTATCGGTTCGATATGTTGTGGACCCGATTTCGGTTCCATAAATATTCAAAAGAGTTCTATAACTTTATTGGCCTGATAAAATCGAATTATTTTCATTATTTTGTGATAATGTAATATTATTGATTATCACTTCACTTAACCAAATACTTTTGAAACTTCAGTTCAACTTTATTTTCTGCTACAAAAGTGTTTGGTAAGTTACAGTTTGTTAGTTTACTGTTTAGTTATTCGAATTTAGAAGTCAGTAATACGAATACCAGCGGGTAGCTTCTCCTCTTGCTATTGTAGTAAGTAGTAATGTATTTATCATCATCATCATCATCATCATCATCATCATCATCATCATCATCATCATCATCAAATTCCGACGAAGAATATGATGTGCTTGAAGTTTTAATAAACCTTCCTCGACCACGATTATACAGAGATCGTTTTAACCCTCTGGAAAATTATGATGATTTTGATTTCAAAAATAGATTCAGGTAAGTCTATTTTAGGGTCAACAGGGGTCCACGTAAATGGTTTTGACAGTGTTTTCCCTTATATAATGTGTTTAACATATATGTTGTAATTATATGTAAAAATTTCCAAGCAACCATATTTTGGGGTCAAATTTAGTATAAAAACATTATCCAGTTCACAATTTTAAATTTACATTTACATTTGTTTACAACAATCACGAAAGAATAATAAATGTAAAATGTATTGTTTTAATCAGAATGTGTTTTCTCAACAACTTAAGAATGTACCTAACATGTTTACATTTACCTAAATTAACTGCGTTTATAATTAATATTTAACTAATGTTGGGTTAGATTTCGAATAAAAATAATTATAAATTGTGTACCCCATAGGTTAACAAAGCATACCTTTATGATACTATTGAATGTAATTGGAAAGGACATAAGACATGATACTAATAGGAGTTATGCAATAAAACCAGAAGTACAATTATTAATAGCGTTAAGATTCGATGCGACTGGGGCATTTCAAGTAAGTTATCCAAATTTATTCATTTATGAGCCATACATTTATTAAATAACTATAAACAAAAACTGTAATGATTTAATAATATAGAATAATAATTAAAGAATTAAATATATAATATATACCTAATTGACATAGTTTGTGGTATGTCTCAATTATTTAGGCTGTTATAGGTGATCATATTCAAGTGCACAAATCATCTGTTTGCAGAATTATAAAACGTGTGTCAAAATGTATAGCTTGCCTTCGTCCTTTGTTCATAAATATGCCTAAAGCACAAAACGAAATACAAGAAGTTCAAATTGGACTTTATCGACGCAGCCAATTCCCTAAAGTAATTGGTGCAATTGATTGCACACATATTAGAATCCAATCTCCTAACAGCAATATAGGAGAACAGTTCAGGAATAGAAAAGGTTACTTCTCCTTTAATGTTCAAGCTGTATGTAATAGCAAAATGGAAATTATGAACATTGTAGCTAGGTAATAGTGTGATTGATATTTTGCAAACTTATTTTATGAGTATATCAGTTGTATTTAATGCATTATTTATATAGATGGCCAGGATCTGTACACGACAGTACTATTTTTGATAATAGTTTATTGCGTGCACAGTTTGAAAATAATGAATTTAAAGGATGTTTTCTTTTCGGAGATGGTGGATATCCCTGCAGAAAATATTTAATGACTCCATTGTTAAATCCTACCACAGCTGCAGAAAAAAAGTATCAAGTAATTCAAATTTATATTAGCAATGTAATAGTTTTATAATAATGGCACTGATTAAATTAAACAGTTTAATTTAATCTGTGATAATGGTGGATAAGTAAACAAAAATATTGAATTTATAGAAAGCTCAAATCGGAACCAGAAATGTGATCAAAAGAGTTTTTGGTGTTTTGAAACGCCGTTTTCCAGTTCTGTCTGTTGGATTACGTAATCAACCAAAATCAGCATTAACTACTATTGTTGCTACGGCTGTTTTACACAATATTTTGAAAATGATACAATGCCACAAAATGATCTGCAGATTGATGATGGTTTATTTGAGGAACTAGATGCTTTGCCAGTACAGCAAGTTGGAAATGCTGTAAGAAATAATTTAATTTAAAACTATTTCTCTTAATAGATGTATGAACATCTTAAAAAATATATATATACATAAAAGCTCTATTATTATATATGTTGTGACCGTTAATAACTGTATTTTACTATTTTGTTAAGGTTGATCCGATAAGAATAAAAACAAATTATTTTAAATGTGTAACATTTCTTTTAGTTTTAATAGCAAGTATATAAAAATTAACAATAACATAAATACTTTCCTTGGATAGGATATAAAAATGAACAATACAAATTATTTCTTTGAATAGTATATAAAAATGAACAATAACATAAATACTTTCCTTGAATAATAAATAAAAATGAACAATAACATAAATACTTTCCTTGAATAATAAATAAAAATTAACAATAACAAAACCTAGGTTTAAAAATTATTTACAAATTTGAAATAAACAATGTCAAAATTATGTTCCGTTTTCATTAGTTTTTAGACTAAGTTCTAAAATCTCTTCTTTCATTTTATTTTGTTTAGCTTGAGAAAGATAATGGTCACTATCTGCCTTTTGTTTTGCTATTAAAATATTTCTTTCTAATTCTGCTATGTCTAATTGAACTTTTGCTCGCATAAGCTTCATGTCATTATATTTATCAATAAAAGTTTTCTTTGTATTAGAAGAGCTCAAATGGTGTGTCTTTATATCTTCCAAACGTTCAAAAACCTTCTTAGAACGTTTTGTTGTACCATTAATTTTTAGAGGTGTAGAGGTTGTAGCAATAGGTTTTGTAACGGTTGTTTTTGGCTGCTGATTGATTGTTTTTAAGTTATCTAGTTACAGAATATAATTTTACAAAATATTAGACTTCTACTAAAAAATGTAATTTAAAATTCAGTTCTTAGTTCTTACCACTTATCACATCATTATATTCAATACAAATTGGCTGTACAACACTTATATTCTCCGAAGAACCTATATCATCTAGGCCTAGATCACAATTTAATAATAAAATAATTTTAATAAATATGTTATTTGGGAATATAACATTAACAATAAAAACTATTTTAATTTAATTTAATAATAACTTACATATTGAACCATCATTGTGAACAGTACTGACATTTTCATCTACATCGTAAACAAATTTTCGCTATTTAATAGCACTTCAACTGGATAATCTCCATTACAGTCATGAGGAGACTCCAGAGATTGAAATCTTTCACCCATCATACCAGCAATTTTACTACTTGTAGTATAGTGACAATAAAAAGTATAATGACAATTGGCTTGCCCACCTCCAGTTTTGTAGGTTTCTCTCTGAAGACAAATTATGATATAAATGTTGTTAAACACCATAAAAGAAATAATAATATTAATATTTACTTTTTCTTTATTAATATCTAATTTAGCCTTTTTGTTTAAATTTTCCTTGCACAATTTCAATTCATTTATTGATCTTTTTCCACTTGTTTTTAAGTCATTATACGACTCAGCAATATTTTCCCATGCTTGAGTTTGAAAATCCAAACTAACAGATTGATTCTATAAATAAAATAATTTTATAATTTCTGTTATAAATTGTTTTTGAAAAATTACATGAAATAAAATTATTTGTAAGTATAACATACAATTGATAGTTGATTTGATGAAATAAGATCGACTAATAATTCTTATTCTCGTTCAGTTTGTCCATTGGGTTGGAATAAGTAAGTATTAACCTAAAATAATAATATCATTAATTCATTGATCACCTAGTATACCAAAAAATTTGAACAAAATTATTTTATTAGGTCAATAACTTAACATTTAATACTTGTTAGTGATTTAGGTATATATAAAAATGGGATAACCAAGAGTTAACTAAAATAAGTACCTAATTCATTAAATGAATATTATTTTAATAATATATTTTTTACTTTTTCGCTGCTTTTGGCTTTCTTAGTATTGCGCTTCATAATATCAAACATCGCTTTTAATTGGCCTGTAGTTCTTATGCCAGTTGTTTGCAATGCATTGTAGTCACTTGTAATGTCTTCCCATGTCTTCCCTTTAATTTTGTTTGTAGTACTGTCAGTCTTTTTTAATATAATATGAAATAAAAATAATATGATCAATTTTATAATATAAACAGTTTTTAATTTTTTTAAGATATGAAATTGAAGATTTTTGGTTTTTTAAAATAGTTGAACCAAAAACATTGAATTTCGTTTTTTTTTTTTTTAATCCAACATTTATGATGGACATAACATTATGATAAACAATTTAATCTCTGTTGTATGTAGCCCTATACCCCACTGAAAAACCCATGTATGTTTAAGTAAGTGCTTACTTAATGGTAAGACAAATAATAGTTAATACTCTAGAGTTGAACATGTTAGTTACTTAGATCCTTAAATAATGTTTTAGTAAAAATATAAATTACAATACACACCTTAATATTTTCTATGATCGCAAGTTTAGGTTTAATGAGATTAATGAGAATCTCTTTCTCGGCGTCAGAAACATTCTTGCTTCTTTTTTTGATGCAAGACATTTTCACTCGATTTTAATTCGACAAGTAATTATTAATTAATGTTAAGTAATTAATGTTTAGTAGTTAATTAATGTTTAAAATATATCGTTATTATAAAAATGATAACAATTTACACTGATAACAGTAAACATATATGATAAAATGTTAATTATTTTTAATCATGGTATATAAACTTTGGTTATACTACTAACCATTAAAATGTTAAAGAATTGTTTGTGCAACAGTCAAGCAATTTGTGGAAACAATAAAGTTATTTATCCAACTGTTTATTGAACCGTTATCACAGCTTATTGAACTGTTTTTATGGATCGTTTGTGCAACCGGGCATGAAAGAACCTTATGTTAATCATTGAAGAATATTTATAGTTGATAGTTTAACATTGCTAGAATATTATTATAACATAATTTTGCTATCTGGGTGTTTATTATTAGAACTATTTTTTTATCGATTATATTAATATTAAATATATTTTTGTTCTTATTCTAGTTATCAAAAAAGTTACACATCATATACAAACATATTATATAAATATATAAAAATCCAATACTAATGAAGAAAAAAGTAAAAACAGAAATATAATAGTTGTATTCACAGCCTTAGAAGTGATATTAGTTTAAAAAAAAAATTATATATATTATATAATGTTCTGTAACGTATTTATAATTTTATTATAGGTAGTACTAGTACACCATTAGAAAAAATTGGTAGAGGTTCTCAAATCTGTTGCATTCCAGGTGTTGATAATTGTAAGTATAGTGTAGTATACTAATACCCACTAGAATAGAAGTATATTACTGTAGTCAGTAATAAGTATTCTATCAATATACTTGGACTATCATGTTATAAAATTGTGCATTATTAATTACTATTATTTATTATAATTTTATATTACAATATATTATGTCCTAGGGAAAAGTGACCGTCCAGCATCATATAATTTTTTAAGTTATGTGCAATTTAAAAAATTTTAACCAGCTACTGTAAATTATGTTATTTAATAGCACAATATAAATTAGTTTCCAAATAAAAATTTATAAAAACATAAATGTAAAGTTTTGAAGATATATCAGCAAATGTGCAGTAGGTTAAGATTTATTAATTTGTCCATAAGAAAAAATAATTAAAGTTTTATTTTTTGAATCTTCTGGTATACTTTCATTGAACGGCTGGCTATCACTTCCTCTCCCTCCCTCACCCGGGACACGTTATATGTAATGTCATAATATTATATGACATAATAATATCTATTTTGATAACTTATTACAATTTATAGGTACTCAAAAATTATTAAAATCAATATTAAGAAATATGGTATACCTCCAAACGGATAAAAACATTTAAGTATGCAGCAGAACAAAATATTATTAAAACTGGATAGCAGTGCACCAAACATGAAAAGCAACAATAAATATTCTTTAAACAATAATGAATTCTTCGATGATTTCAACTGACCAATAAATGATTTATTACAGCTTGAAATCATCGAAGAAAAAATAAAAGACATAAATATGAGTGAATATTTGGTATGTATTATTAATTTACATTTATTATACATAACAACAAACTAAATAAAAATATTTATATTAGGTATATGATTTGTCCCACTTGGGAGGAAAAACAGTGAAAGCTCTAATAAAAAAAATAACGTATAAATTATTCACTGATAATTTACTCTCAAATTTTTCTTTCACTGGCAAAAAGGGAAAGAAGATATTTTCAAAACTGAATCTATATACAGTTATTTTTGGTAAGAATAATACAGTTATCTAATTATTGATATATAATATAATTTGTACTAAACATTAAAAGCTATATAAATGCTACCACTGCTACTTATTAGGTAGCAATTCTACTACATTATACCTTTATTTTAACATCAATTATATATTATTATAATACGTTTGTACTTTCTGATAGATGCCGTTAAAAATCAATCCAACATTAAGAACATCGACCAAAATTATATGG
This sequence comes from Neotoxoptera formosana, assembly GCA_022818045.1. Lineage (NCBI taxonomy): Eukaryota > Metazoa > Arthropoda > Insecta > Hemiptera > Aphididae > Neotoxoptera > Neotoxoptera formosana. The sequence goes on from CM040630.1 coordinate 35,563,778, forward strand.
AGGAAAGATTAAAATACCACTTGGCTCAAGCCCCATTTAGCGTCAAAAGATTCAACGATAAACTAAATAAAAATATTTAAATTATTGTTTTTTTTTTTTTTAATAACAGTTATACTACAATTATTTTAATATTATAAATAATATAGCTCTTATTCAAGGTGGTATAAAAAAAATGTATTTATATTTTGTTATTTATCACATTATACTAATTATAATAATAAATTGTTCATACATTAATAAATAATAAAATGTGTATTTCTTAAACTCTTCAATTTTCCACCTAATGGCCAAGATATTCTATACAAAACATTAAAATGAATGTATAAATACGTATTTATAAAATGTAAGTTTAATGCAATATTTAAAATATAATATTGTTTAGATATTGGAAAACAATTTTAAATAAAGATTGATTTTTATCATTGGTGCAACATTACAAAAGGGTTCAAACAATGAAATTTAAACTTAAACTAAGCTTTAATAAATAATTATTTAATGAATTTCAAATGTTGATTAAATGTTTCTTATTTAAATTTTTAAAACCTAAAAACTTCTACAATACTTAATAATTAAGTATAATATTATTCACAAAATATTATACAGTATAGCTGCTGGTATATCACAATTCAGAAACTAAGGTGTGATCAGCCCCTGCCGATTTGTCTCAATAGTTTGGTAGATAGCCCCTAGCACTATAGTAACAGAAACAAGAAACCAGACGAGTTGCTCATCTATAATTTTCTTTGTCTGTAGCCTAAACAATAAAGATTTTTATTTAAAAACTTTAAAAAAATTAATTAAGTATGCATATGAACATTTTTTATTTTATATTTGTGCTTGAACTACTATGTTAAAAAAAAAAAATACCAGAAACAGTTAAAATTTTGAATTTATAATAGAAAATAGTTGTTAATATAAATTGTTTGTTTTTAATCATGTAATGTGTTAGTATATATGACATATATTTATTTGTACAAACTATAGACCTATTTACTATTTAATATCTATACTATAAACTGGTTTATGTATTTAATATACAGTGTAACAGTCTCTGCAATATAACATTTTAAATAAATACAAATATTCTGTTATTAATCTATCATACTTTCCATCAAAAATAAAAACAAAAAAAATACAAACCATTAAAAATATAAAAAAATCTTCTTTAATAATTTTAAAGAATATATTATATACATAATATACGTCTTATTTTATAAATTTGTATACAATATTATGAAGTGATTTTTCTTGAAAGCATGTTAATTGCATGTTGATTTCCTATTTTTTTTTCCATCTGAAATGTATACCTAAGTTTATATTATATTGTTTATTTAATATTTATTTTTTTCAAAAACCAATTTATACAAACATACCATTCTGTAATATAATTGAATGACATCCTTGAGTGATTGATTCTTTTGTCTGTTTCCTTGAAAGACCTAGTAAAATACCTCTGAACTTATGGTCAAGTTTTTTTTTATATTAAAATTAATAAGAGAAATGTGATTTACTATGAAATATATAATTACACATGAATCTTGAATAGTAGTCATGCAGTTTAAAATATCATAAAATATAAAAGAAATAAGGTTCGTGATATTATTTTAACTTTTTTTTAAATATTGAAACTAACTAATTTAAAAGAACAAAAATAAATTTAAAAATGTTTATTAGTTATTGCTAATAACTAAATTCATGTTTCTATTAAAAAATATCAAACAAATATTTAAAAAAATAAATAATAATAATTTTTTATGACATAATTAAATCCTTATCTAAAAAGAAAAAATATTATGTCTTTAATATGTGCACAGGTTATTTGATCAATATCAAGCATGTGGCATTTTACACTTTTACCAACATTTTTTTCAGTAAAGATTTGCTATTTATAGAAATTATACTTAATGATACTACTTTGAACTTTTCTGCAATATCTACTTATTGATATTACCTTACTCAAAAGTCAACATTTCATAAAACTTCATTTTAAAACTCAAAGGATACAAATTCATCACATCGTGAGGCTTAAGTATGTCTGATTTATTAACTGCACCACTCGTTATGATTACATTCTGAAATAAAAATACATTTTAATAAAAGTTATTTTAAATTAAAAGGTTTTTTATTTTACTTTTGATTTTCCTTTCATGTGAAAAAGATGAGCCAAACTTATAGTATCTTGACGAGCAACATAATTAACTAACATAGGTGAGTAAGATACTTCAAAATAAATGTTTTTTTCTGTTGCAATTGTATATTGTTTTGAAGTTATAGATGTTTTTAAACTACAAGTAATTATGTTAATAGATGAAGAATTCACTAAGTCCTAAAAATTAAAAAAAATACTAACAAAATATTGAGACACAGATACATGTGATGAGATAAGCATAATATATTTAATATATCTATGCAAAAATATAAATGTGTATTTTAATATATTTTACACGTTTTTTCAGACTTTTTCACAACAAAAAAACATAATGCTCGTAAATGGTAGTTCATATTTGACTCTTCTTAGACAATTTAATATAATATAAATAAGTATCGTAACTATATCCTAATTTATGATTTCTACAATATAAGTTATTTCTTTTAAATACATTTAGAGGAACCAATCTTATTTTTTGTGTCAACATTAAAATGTCAAGGCTCAATTATTTTAGATAAACAAATATATACTTTAATTTAGTTATATTGTATATGAAATTACTAGGTTAGTTATACATATTTCTTTGATAATATGTTTATTTAAGCTACTAATAAACTAATTTTGATATTACATATAAAAACAGAATATAGCATATAGCCACTACCAAATTATCAGGTGATGAGTTTCTCAAAAAATTATATTTCTCAGAAGCTGGACCAACAAAGACATCATATTTTTATTTAAATTTAATAATATTAAATAATATAAATATTTTGTTATTTTACTTATACGGCCAGAGCATTAAACAAAATGTTGCTTTTTACAATATTAAACAATGAACATATGAACAAACTTAAGATAGGTTCTTGCATAATATATTATGAGTATGAAAACAGTGCAGAATACAAAAAGTAATAAAATAAGAATAACAGTTCATACCTGAAAAACTTGATCATTTAATGGTTCTACTGCAAGAATATTATATGATTTAAAATTTTGAGAATCAAACTAAAATAAAAAAAAAATTATTTATATTTGTAAACAGTTCAATTATTTTAAATGTTAAGAACAAGTAGAACGTTTAGATTAATTAGGACAATGCGCAAATGATAATTTTAAAACCCTAATATTTTCTACACTTTCTTGACATAGTAAGAAAATTCCCTGGCAAAGTATGCTCTGCCCAGAATCTTGTGGACAATGTAAATTGAATCAAATTATTAAATGTTGAACAGTATTATATTATAATTTGTATAATAGCTCATTGTGTAATTTTTTATTTGTTTAATCCTATTTTTTAATGTTAAATGGATAATAAATTTCACAAAAAATGTAATACTTTTACATTTAAATGGTATATTTATAAATAAAGTAAAATATGACAGATAGTGATTTCTATTAAAATAATATTATTTGTGCTTACAGAAATATTTTAAGTTTGTTTTGTTAATTGAAATTAAATATTATTCTATTTAATATGATTTTGTTTTAATAATTCTAATCTTAATAATTCATCTATTTTGTCAACCATTATTTGGTTATTGTGCACAATGTAGACTTTTCCGAAGTGTGGCCACTAAATTATAGCACTGTGCTCATTGCTCAATTTTTATTTTGCCCGTAACATAATTATTACTTACAATTTTGTGCAGTTGACCAATATTTGTTATTTTTACTGTCAATCGATTGACTATGGTCAATTTGAAATCATCAAGCTAAAAAATTAGATTTTATTAGACATAATGATATCAAAATTGAAACAACATTTACCTACTCACTTTAATTGATTTCATGTTTTTATGTTTTAAATGTACTGAATTATAATAATTATTTATATTATGTCCATATTATTATAAAAAATACTATGATTGATAACAATATTATTTTAAACTTGTCATATTATTTACAATGGGTACTTCGATAATAGATATTATATTATATTATACTAAATATAAAATTCTTACATTTATTAACTTGGGAGTTGGTACCCAGTCGCTTTCTTCTTTGTTATCACCATTACATTCAACAATTTTCCTTTTTTTTCTATTAGAATTTCCAACACCTAATAATGAACAGTTTACTGTAGTATTTACAGCAATGAAAGTATACCCATCTAAAAAAAAATATTTCATACATTTAAAAATGTTCTCATTATATCAATTAAAAATGCATTAACAAAGTAATTTGAATATAACATTTTTTAATATTAAATTAAATTGTGTATTTAGTTACAAGTTATAAAGAGTATATGTCAATTGCACCATAAATTGTACGTAAAAAAAAAATATGGGATTCAAAAAGGTTATACATCAATTGCTGTGCTGGACAATATTGAAGTACCAAAAATGTTATAATTTAAATAGGTATAAAAGTTACTCAACAGCTAGTTTTACTTTAAGAATTAATTAATTAAATATTTGCTGATGATTTGTCATTTTAGTTAATAGTAAAACGACAACTGAAGTATATAATTTAGATAATTATCCACTAAATTTGTTATTTTCAATTGTATATATTATATCATGTGTTTATTAACGTAATGTCGATTAAGATTAAATAAATAAATAAAGCTGAACAATATTGAGATGTGTGCTAGCATATACATTGTTCATACGAGTAAGTCGATTTAGGGATTATCTTATTGATACAAATTTTCCACCATTTATTTATATTAATTAATTAATTAAATTATATAGGTATCTTTGTTTTAAATATTGTATTAATAACTTAACTTAGCATATATGCCAAGACACAACAATTAGTGAAACAATAAAAAATTACGATATTCAATTTATTTATAAATTGCTTTAACTTTGAAATATGTAGGACGTAGGTAGTAGGTACTCGACTAATCTCAAAACATAATAACTAGTGAGTAATCAAACTTATTAATTTTGACGGTATTAAAATATTTGCTTGAAGTCTTTAGGTATAAAAGAAAATTGTAGGTAGCATATACTTTAACAAAAAATGACACATAAGTAGCATACTTACAAGTAGGTACCAAATATTAATAAAATTTAAAAAATGATAACACTTTATTATTTATTTTACTATTATAATTATATATGTCTTGATCAACATTTTATCAACTAAAAATGTGAAGAAATGGTATACAATGAATGCTATCTATTCTATATTAAACTATTATTTAATTTAGTAGGTATTAAAATATATACAATATACATAATATGTATTACTATGTTGTACTATATATTTTACTAAAAATTAGAATATATGTTATTACCTATACAATTAATCAATTAAAAACTAAATTTTCTTCTGTGCCTGGATATAAGACTGGGTATTCAACCACTGTAAAGCATAATAAGCTTAAGAGGACGCCACACCCGCATGTGTTGTCTCCGTCTTACAAACGTGTAACATACCAAATTTACGCTATGCCGTTGGCTTAAAAATTAGAGTGAATTGACCTATGATAAAAATTGATGGTAAAAACTTTATCTGTGTTTTGTTGGAAATCTTTTTACTATAATTCAGTTTTTAAGTGAGTTATGAGCATTTTTAATTTACATTTATTATACACACATAACTCACTTAAAAACTGAATTATAGTAAAAAGATTTCCAACAAAACACAGATAAAGTTTTTACCATCAACTTTTATAATAGGTCGATTCACTCTAATTTGTAAGCTAACGGCATAAAACGTGAACTGCTGAGCGTAAATTTGGTATGTTACACGTTTGTAAGACGGAGACAACACATGCGGGTGTGGAGTCCTCTTAACAGTATATGTGTTTTTCATAGGGATAGTTATTAAATCCGAATATCTGGATATTCAAATCAGGATTTGAATCAATTTCTTATCCGGATTTCCCGAATTATTCGGATTTGCTTTTTATGTGACTTCAGACTTACAAATATTTTTAATGTATGGTAAAATAAATTATTTTATTATAATGAAAATTTAACAATAAAAAATTAATACTAAAGTTGTATGATTTACAGTATATTTATCATAATTTCAATGGTTATTTATTATTTGTTATTAGTTATCAAAACAAAAAGTTATTAAATTGTTGAGTTTATTTTATAATTTTCAATTGTTATATTATATCAAAGTTTGTATCATAAAAATTGTTTGAAATGTATACGTTTTAAATAGATAAGTATAGTGTATACCCAATTAATTAATCTTTACTGCATAACCTTCGGATGGTTATTGAAAAAGGTTTTTTGAAGATAACTTAAATTTACATTACAACAATAATTGTTATCGATATAATTGCTTACTCGCATATGTTCTCTTACAATTATCAAATAAAAATTATCGTAAAATATCAAGTGGAGACATATTTGTAGGAATAGTATTTCTGTTGCATCAAACGTTGCATCAAACATTGAATTTTACTATAATGCCTCCAAGTAAAATTTGGAATTTTTTTACGCGTGGCGAATCAAATAAAATTGCTATATGTTCTGTATGCAATAATGTTTTAAAAAATATGGGATCTACATCTATTTTGTGGACACATTATAATCAGTGGCATAAGCCCACTGCAAACGAAATTAATGAAGAACAGCACGCTAAAGAACATACAGGGTAAGCATGTTATTAATACTACAGTTAGTTATTATTTAATTTTAATTATTGAATAATTGTTATTATACTATATTAAAAATCCCAAAATATTTTTTTGTAGAGAAATTGATAGTAATGAGAGCAATAGCGATAATGAACAAATAGCTTCAACATCTTCAACTTTCATTTCTTCTCAGTCAGCTTCCTCGCCGTCAATCGGCCCTGCTTTGAAACGTAAAAAGCACTACCATAACATTAGTAAAATAAATTCAAGACCATTAGATAAAAATCAATGTGAAATTATTACGCAAAGTATTTGCAAAATGATAATTGTTGATATGTTACCATTTAGTACAGTAGAAAATAAAGGTTTTCGTTCATTAATTTCAACAATTGAGCCACTTTATACTATTCCATCGCGAAAAAGCATTACTACGCATATTGAAAAATTGTATATAGATAAATCACAAAGTATCAAAAATATCATAGAAAACATTAATTATACTTCTTTAACAACTGATGGTTGGACATCAACAGCAATATTAATTCATATTTAACATTTACTGCTCATTATTTTGATGATAATTGGAAATTGTGTAGTGTAACTCTTTCAATTAAAAGAGAGAAAGAGAAAAATATACCCTATAAATTAAAAAGAGAAATTAGTATTACTCAAATGGCTAGCATACTCGATCCTAGGTACAAAAATATGTCATTTGAATTTTCCGAAAATATTAAAAATCGAATTAAACAAATAGTACGTTCAAAAATGGTTTTGTTAAGCAGAAATACTGATGTACGTAAACCTACAGAAAAACGCACAGCACTTGATGAATTACTTGAAGAAGAACCAAATAATGATACTGACGAGTTTTCAAGGTATATGCGGAATTTCAAATAAATCATAATGCAGATCCATGTACATGGTGGAAAGATCATGAAAACATTTTCCCAACGTTAGCTATATTAGCTAAACAAATATTATGTATACCAGCATCTTCTGCTTCATCAGAAAGAGTTTTTTCAACAGCCGGTAATATATTATCCACAAAACGTAATAGAATTACACCATGCCATTTGTCAGCCTTAAATTTTTTTAATTAAAAAAAATAAATTAAGTAATATGCATGAATATGTTTACTGTTTTGTACGAATTATTGTTGTATTCTTAATATATATTAATTATTTAGTGAGAATAAGTACAATTTTTGAATACGTTTATAAAAATAATTTTTGCTGAGTTATAAAGTGTTTATTTTGTAATTTTGATTTTGATTAGATATTGTTTAATAATTATTAAATAAAATGTTATGTTACATTATTTGACATTTTTTTTTTTAGTATAAAAAATAAAAATTAATTTTTACAAATAAAAAATGTGCTTGTCAATTTCAATTAAAACATTTACATACTTAAGTAATTGTTTTTATTACAGCTAAGCGCAAAACATCACTGGTACTTAAAATGCGTTCGAAATGTTGTATACCTATGTCTGAAGATTATATTATAGAATTAAAATCTTATTAGTATTTAAAAATAAGTCATTGAACAGCAAAATCGAGTTGAATAATCCTGATACTCCGTGAAATCCGGATTTGACAAATCCGGATAATTCACTTCCAAAGGTAATATTATGTAGATTAGGTTGGCATGTATAGGTAGTATAAACTGTAATAACTAGATTATTGTATGAGTAGGTACAAATTACTAAAAACAAAATAGGAAAATATCTAAATTATAATAAATATGTATGCTGTATTATAATGTACAAGATAATATTACTTTTGTACGTCATCAATATTGTGGCCAATAATTATAATAACTAGGGCCCAGATTTATATGCATTTGCATGTTTTTTCTGAATAATCCAAAAAGTAGCTAGGTAAGCTACTAGTTTGATTTGTAATCTATATATCCGAAATATAAAGTTTTATTTTGCATATTTTGTCCTTTTTTGACATGTACTGCATATTTCTGTATTTTACGATTTTTTTTTTTGCATATATAAGGTTTTTAAACGCATATTTTTTATTTTATAGGGTATATTTCTATAAAATAAGAGCATAAATGCATATTTTATAGCATCTTAGGTTTTTAGAGCATATAAATCCGAGCCCTAATAATAACCAATACATTTTGATTTATAATACAGAAGCTTTAATGTATTGATTTTTTATTTCAGATACAAGTTATAATACTATGATAGTCAATGGATAAAAAATAAATGTATTTTGTCATAGTGAGTACAGGCTTATCATGATGACTAGAATATTAATAAAATTCATAATTCCTACTCTTCATGTATACATGGGCTGAAATCGGATACAACTATTGTTTGGGGGTAAGGGGTAATATGAAATACCAAAGTACCATACAAATGTTTGTAAAGGAAAATATTAGAGTTATTCTTACATTTGTTTTAAGAGGACTAAATGGATCATACTGATGCCGTGGCATTAAAATGCAGCAGGACACAATTTAACACCATCGTAGCAATATGTGTACCCTTAAGCATTGGGCAAAAAAAATTTATGAAAAAAACAAGTACAAAAAACAGAAATTGGTATTGAAGATAAGACACCAGACAATGTCTTGAAAAGAAAAAAAATGTGTCCACGATAAAATTAATTGAAGCATTATTAATGCCTCTGACCTCTCTATACACCGATACTGATAGATGTTCCATTAATTACACTACTGCTTAGGGTACAATTTTAAACGTTACTTACATTTAATGAATGTGTTGATAATATCATCATTAACTCGCTCAACGCGCAGGTCACAATACCCAAAAGGCACTTTCATATTTGTCATTAAACTAGTAGAAATAATTAGACACTAGATAGTTAGGTATAACATTGTAACTTGTACAGGTAGATATTTAAAATAACAGAAATACAGAATGATAACATATTAACATGTCTTAACTCTCAAGGTTGGGTAGCCAAAGACAGTAGACATAGCCCACAGCCGCTATAGCACAGAACAATATAGAAGCGACACTCTGCTTGGTAGCCACGATTTAAGATAGTACTATCTTAAATCTTGTTTGTAGCCGATTCCTGGAGGTTTGCGTATGATGTTGTGAACGATTTTTTCATACAATAACCGATGTCCTGGTTTGTTGTATGTTAACTTTTTACACCGGTAACCTAGTAACCTACATATTTAATCGTGGTTTACACTTAACACAGTTACACTTTCAATATTCTTAAAAGAGACATTTTTGTTAAACGGCTCGTCATGGTGTGTGCCGTGTGGATTAGATAGAGGCGGTCAGCGGACCCGTTGTTCGATTGCCGCACGCCCTCACGCCATGACGCGCCGTTTAACAAATATGTCTCTTTTCAGATTTTTAATATTTGAAAAACTAAACGTCATATTGAAATTCTGATACTTGTATCGTCTTAAACACATAAAACCACACATTTATACGAAAATAAAATGTTTAGGTTGGTAAATCGTTGAGTGATGCGAGGAACTTTTACACGTATAAGATAGGCAATTACGATGAGTAAGGCCCAATGATGTCAGTATGTCACTCGTATTTTTTCAATTGCTCTCATAAAGTCATAACTTATTGGATAATTTGAGTAGAAACGTAAAACCTATACCATTATTCTTAGAATCCAACATTCTTTCAAATAAAAAAAACCTATTTTTTGTGTTGTGTACTCCTTTAAGGCTATACAGTATACACCAATAAAATTATAAATAATCCGATGAGTAAATAAGTTTTTTACTAAACATTATGACATGTTTTAGTATTATTTATTTTAATTAAATAACCGAACACAACATAGACCTTTTTCACCTGACCATGAAATAACGTTTGATTCAATTTTATAAATTATTTAGTATTGTAATATTGTAGTGGTTTATAGACTTATAGCTATAATAACTAATAAATTTATTACAAATATTTAAAATCTTTAACTTTGATACAACTGGCGTACTCAGTGAAGATGTTTTGGTATTATTCCGAAATTGGTGTTTAATCTATTCCTAAAGAAGGTGTTTACATTATGATGTTCAAGAGGGCACTAACTGAAGCTGAGACCTACAATTTATATTATTGATGGATATAGTTGGAGATAAATTACATTAAATCATTGTATTATTCGCATGAACTAAGATATAAACTAAATGTAAAATGGCCCTCCGTTGAATAACTGGAACCCTGAATATTATGTGAAAACATGGCTAATTCATCATAGAACAGCTGAAGATTCAAGAACCAAACCGATTCAACCAAACAAACATGAAGTCAAAGAAGACAAAATGAGTTTGTGGAAAATATTATAGTTACTAGTTATAAATTATTTTAAGTTCTATTCTTTATGAATAAAATTGTCAATATGAAGTTTTATATTAATAAATGAAGTTACCAATCAGCTGTAAATATTTATCTAGATTAAACTATATTAACAATTAACATACAAACGAAAATACTGTGTGTAAAACAGAAAAATCGAAGATTATAATGCAAATTGTTGAATGTAGTTTCTAATATTATGTGTAAGTATCCAACATTTCGAGAACATCTTTTTTTGCAATAAAATATAGTTTAAAGTGCGTATACCAAACAATTTGTTTACTAATACACCACTGGGTACCTTTAATATTATTTACCTGCTATAAATTATAATTAACAACTTATGAGGAACTTTGTATTAAATTTCCAAAGAAACATATAGATATTAAAAAATACTTACATACAATAGTGATAATTATTATTCATATACATTGTCTTTAAATCTTAGGTAGATAAAGATAAAAATAGATAGGTACTACAACTCAAATGTATTCTATATTTCTATATTATTGCATTAGTTGTAATTTTTAGTAACATTATGAGTGTTAAATTTGAGTTTGGAATAATAATTCTAAAAGTATTTAATTAATTTATACAAATATCTTGAACCTATTTTGGTTACCTACTTTGGTGGAATTTTGTAGTTTTTAATTTAAGCTTTTTTTGAATTTTTCTAAATTTTTCTTCTGCTCTGTTTGGTACTCAATTATTTGATATTTGTTTAGAATCTGTAAAGTCGATTATAGATGATATATTTATTTTATTCTTTGAAACAACTCAAAAAGAAAGTCAATACAAATATTATACAGAGTGTCCCAGGTCTATTTGACTAATGCAATAACTTTTACAGCAGTAACAGTGATTAGCAAGAAATAATTTTGAATTTTAACACACTTTGAAAATTGTTAAAAAATTAATGACTTAACCAAATTAAAAGTTTTAAACGCCAAAATGGTTTTTAAATACTTATTTTTGAAATAGCTATCTTGGATTATTAGAAAAATATTAAATAAAAAATTTAAATTATTTATTTTTGTTGTAAAAAAAAAAATATATATAAGATATACAAATATTATAGCGCAGAGCTCTACAAATCATTACAAAAAAAAAAAACTTAAGAATATTGAATAGAAAAAAAGTTATTACATTAGTCAAATAGACCTGGGACACCCTGTTTATAATAATTTAAATAATTATTATTTATGTATTAAATACTGAGCGTATGATGTTTTTATATTTTAATTTTTTTGTGTCTGAAGCAGGGACTGGAACCGTACCGAAATTGACCGGTTAAAGACCGAAACCTTTTGAAAAACTTGGGACCGAAACCGGACCGGAACCCTTAAATACATTTTTTTAGTAACCGAAACCGAAACCAAAACCTTTATTTTGATGTAGAGGTTTTTACGGTTTTTTTCGGTTATTTCAGGTTCTAAAATCCAATAGATATTTTATAGTGCGAACATAATTAATATACACTTATTTTTATTTGTTATTACACGTCTCTATCTATTATGAAAATAAACTAATACTATTTTTACAAACAATTATTATATTACCAACGCAAATAATATGATATTAATATATTATCAATAACACAGCTGTGTTATTGACATCGTCGTCGGCGTCGTTAATAATAATTAATACCGCTAAAAATAGCTACGAATAATGTTTACTCTTTACTCTATGCTCTGAACGACACTACGACTGATTTCCGTCTACTGAATGGTTCTCCCGTTACCGTTACCGTTTAATTAATGTTTATTGTTAAAAACTAAAATTTATATTTTTATAAGGTGTAAAACTATAAAGTATAGAGTATAAATTGAAATATGGGTCGCCCAAGAGTGTCCACAATTCATTCTTATTTTATATTCAATAAAAGTTTAAACGAATCGGCGTGCAAAAATTGCGAATGCAAAATAAAAGTAAGTACCTACCTACAAAATTACTACTAAATTATAATAAATGTAACATAAAATAAATTGTTGTAGGTACTAAGTGATTAGTACCTAGGTATCTTAGGTAGCTATAATATAGTATATACAACATTTTTTTTACAACTGAGTTTAGCTACTTACATTTAGGAACCTACTTACATCATACTTTTAATTTAATTATTAATTAGGTATTTCATAATGCATAATATATATGTTATGTTGGATTTTATATTTAAATTCTTTCAAGTTTGCACTCCACATAAAAATCTTGAAGTAAGTACTACTTAGGACTTACTACTATTAGATTTAAGAATTTCACAAATAGAAAAATAATTTTTTAGCATAATGTATCTATGTATGTGATTGATTATGGTAGGCTCATATACTACAAATTTGTTGGATTAGTTTGGTGACAAATTAATAGTTAACGGTTGTCTGTTACTACAAAAAATTAGCCGGTAGTAAAATATTTCCACTAGATATTCGTTTGATAATAATAGCTAACCAAAATAATTATTTTATCATTATATAGATAATATAGTGTAAAGAATATTATATGTATTAGGTATTCTAGTATATTTTTTATATTGTTTTTTTTTTTATATTATAATAGGGAAAACATGGCACGAATCTAAAACGTCATCTTGCTTCCCACCATGATGAATTGCATGAAGAATATATGTCAAAAGAATTGGAAAAAAATAATTGTTCTAAAAAAGTTACAAAAAAAGAATCACAAGTTAAGCTATTCAACTTTTTAGTACTCAAAGTTAATGTACAACTCAATAAAAAGATAATATTAGATGCGTGTATTGATCTTGTTACCGTCAATGGACGTCCGTTCACCATGTTAAACGATACTGGCTTTCGTAAAATACTGGATCCTGTTTTAAATGGACTTCAGGAGAAAAAATTTACCATCAACTCTTACTCGATTAAGTATGAATAATGACATTTTTTTAATTATGTTGGCAAAATTAATAGGTAATCAATAATCATATATTTTACATTTTTACCTCCTAGGAAACATGTACATGCAGTCGCTTCTCATACAAGATGAAATAGCTAATGAAGTTTGGTCTAAACTCATTTCACTCAAACTCGATGGTGTTACTAGACTAAATAGAGCTTTTTTAGGTATAAATATGCAATATATAGTTGATGATTGTATTAAGCTCAGGACTTTAGGATTAGTAGAACTGACAGAATCCCATACAGGTAAATTTAAAATATTAAGACAATAGATACAATAATATTGTGAGTTGTGTGGTTTTCTTAAGTCTTTTATTTAATTAATTTCAGTTTATATTATAGTAGCCAGTAGGTACTTTACACTTTTACAGTTTAAGTGAAAATCATTGTTGAACTCATTGCAGGAACATATTTAAAAGAAACAATTCTTAATATTCTCAAAAAATTCAAAATTGAACAAAAACAATTGTATACAATCACTTCAGACAATGGTGCAAACATGTTAAAAGCAATAAACTTGGTCGAAGAAGAAATTTCAGCAACGGTTGCAGCTACAACAGAATTGAATAATGAGTTAAACAATGATAGTATTGAAGATACAGCTGATGTCAGTTCAGAATGTTCAGAATCTTATGATAGTAGTGATAGGTAAGACATTTTTTCAATTTATAATACGTTTCATTGTTTCATACCATCATTACCATCGTACCAAAATACCATTATATACTATAATAATATTAATAGGTACAATGTAATATTACTAGTATTTAAAAAAATAAATATTGTGCATAGGTATATTTATTTTTTAGTGCATCCCAGTATTATATATTATTATAACTTATTTAGGTCATCGTTTTTGTGAAAAATATTGTATCTATTCTTAAATATATATCTTAAGTTAGATTTTATCTTCTAAAAAAGTAATTTCAATAGGTACACCATTTGTTATCAGTTATCTCTATAAGTTCTTGCTAATTTGGATCTTTATTACCTACCTATCATGGTATTTTTCTATCACAGTAAAATAAATTAAATTATATAAATTATACATAATATATGTAGGTATAGTAAAATTATAGGAAAATTTGTAATACATGTAAAGTGTAAAATATATAAAGGTAATTTTTTGACTATATTACCTAAATGAGAAAATTGTATTTTCTTTTTGTTATTTCTGAAAAAGTTAGGTAATTTTCAACATTAAAACAATCGTAACCATATAAATATTTTTAATAAGACCTTATTACCTGATTGAATAAATTACGTCAGGTACACACAACCTACCCTTTGTAATGGAAATAATATAAATTATATTTTTAGAAACTACTAATTTATTAAAACTCCTGTTCATTTAGTACTGAAGCTGCTACAGTAACAATATTGGATGATGAACAAATAGCTAATTTGCTCAACGAAGATAGTGAATGCATTGATAAAGAGTATGAAAACACAGAACATGTATTAAATATAATTGAGTTAGCAAACCTTGGCGAGTGTTCAATTTTTAATGGTACGTTTATTAAATTATATTTTTACAAATTTACTATAAGAAACTGATATAAATACAATTTAATAGTAACTTACCTACTTAACATAATATGAGTGTTGACACCAAAACTTTGTCTATTTTTGTTATAGGTATTCGCTGTGTAGCTCACACCTTACAATTAGCTGTTCTTGATACCTTGAAGCACAACAGTATAGATAAACTATTAAGCAAAGTTCGCATACTAGTTAGAAAGTTGCGCAACCAAACTTATATTTATTTGATCAAAAAGGAGCAATTAAAATTGCCAATTTTGGATTGCCTAACACGTTGGCACTCTACATTTGACATGATAGAGAGATTACAACATCTAAAATCATTTATTCAAAATATGGCAGCAAATGACCCTAAACTGAGAAAAGTTGAGTTGAGTCATTTAGAATGGCAACAAGTAGACATATTATTTACAACTCTTTTACCCGCAAAAATTTGTACTAAAAAATTGCAATATGAGCAATTGACTCTTACTGATTTTTATGGAGCTTGGATTGCTTGTAGAATCGAAACAGAATCCTTGAACAATACATTTTCTAATAAGTTGGTACAGTGTTTGAGATCTAGGGAACTAAATATTATGAACAACCAAGTTCTTCTAGCAGCTATGTTCTTAGACCCCCGATTCAACATAACATTGACAGAATATCAATGTAATATTGCTATTACACATTTAATAAATATTTGGTTTCACATAAAAGAACTAGAAATGATTCAAGTTGTTTCTAACAATGATAATATAGAAAATGAAAATAGTATTAATGAAAATTTGACAAATAATTATGATACAGATATACTTGAAGATTTTCTGAAACAGAAAGAAAGTGATAACCAGTGCAGTTCAATTTCAACTTCAACTTCAAGCCAACAAAATTCTCAAAATTCACTTTCAACAAAAATGGAAACTTTATTAAAAACATACAAATTAGATGAAAAGAGATTAAGCCACAAGACAAATATTCTAGAGTACTGGAAGACAATGAAGACAAAATACCCAGAAATTTATCAGCTGGCACAAATAGTTTTTTCTGTTCCGGCAACCCAGGTTAGCGTTGAGCGCCTTTTTTCAGGCTTAAAATTTATATTATCGCCGTATAGATGCAATATAACACCTGAACACCTAGAAGACCAATTACTAGTTAGGACAAATAGATTATTTGAAAAAAATTATAAAAAAAAAAATTCTCAAGTGTAAATAATTAGTTGAACATAATATATTTTGGATATTATATTGATAATTTATATTATAATGTAATAATTATCTTAAGCTTAACACATATTATTATATATGCATTTTGTACCTATTCCTCTCCTTAATTATAATATACTATAGTAAAGTAATTTATTTATAATAAGGTTGATTATCTTACCAGTATATTATAATTATAATATTTACATTTTGTATGTTTGTCTATTAGTTAAAAATTTAAATATTATTAACTATTAACTAACAAAATAGGTACATACCTCGTGGATATCTAGTTATATTTTAAATATATTATTATTTAGGTTTTGTTTGCTAATAATGTTTTTTGAATTCTTACAATGTTTAGAATTCCATGGTATAGTGAAACTTCCATAAACAGTCAGTAAATTATTGAATATAATAGAATATTTTTTATAGTTTGAAATTTTTAATGTTAATATTATATTGTAATGATATTATATTAGCTAAATTTTTAAATGGGTACACTTAATTATAAATAGGTACCTATCATTAAATAGAAGTTCTTAATATATTAATTTTTTTATACAGTACTTAATTGATAAAAATAAAATAAAAAGCAAAAATCAAATAATAAGGGTTAAAACCGGTATTAACCGAAACTGAAACCGAAACTTGATAATTTTGAAAACCAAAACCAGAACCGAAACCGAAATTTTGGATTTTTGAGAACCGAAACCGAAACTCATAAAATGATAAAGGTTCCAGTCCCTGGTCTGAAGACATTTTTCGTAGTTCAATTTTAGTTTGGATCCAGTCGGTAGGTACTCTTAGAAATCCACAGTAGGTACTTATTTTTATTATAATCGGAACGAAATTTGTACAAATCGCAAATTGTTTTTTAGACATTTTATTGGCATAACTTGTTTTTATTAATTTTACACTCACTTTATTAAAATAATATATTCTACCTATATCTAGGTATTTAAATATTTTTAAAAACTTAAAATATTGAACATTTTTCTTCTTCGTACGTGTCTAAGATTGTTGTTACTAAAATATCTAATTAAATAAATAAATACCTTATTCAAGGCAATTGGCATTTATCAATCCATAAATAAATAAATACCTAATCCACACAATAACAATATGTTTAATATTTTATCTATATTCAGTTCTAACAATAATAATTGTCATTTATCATGAGTTTTTAATATTGTCGAAATAAGGTCAGAATAAATAAGGATAAATAAGCACTATAGCAGTAATATAATATATTAATTTATTTTATTTGGATTAGCAATATATATTTTTTTCTATTTAGAAATAAAACTGTCGAAATCTAATACAGCATTTTTATTGTTATTTGTTCCTACTATAATATAAACCTCATGATTTTTTATGTCAAAATAAGTCTTATCTGTAATATTTTAAAGTGCAGGGAAAACTCTAAAAATAATAGATAATATAAAATTACTTATTATTATATTATTGAATACAGGCCTTATACGTACATTATACGTTCTGGTGAGAAAATTAAATCTAGTTGATGCATTCGAGAGGTCATTTTGGAAAATTCCCGATAGTTTTCAAAAGCGTCTTATGCGTTTTATGAGCGTTTAGACATTAACAGGAATATAGGAATATAGGATTCCCCTGTAAACTAACGATTCCTCGTGGAATGGTTTTCATATTTTTTTGTAATTCAAAAACAAATCACCGTACATTTTTAAAATATTCGCCTAATGTTGAAATTATCATTTTCTTTACGCCATAAAATTATCAAAATATTTTGAATTTTTTTGAGGTAATTGTAGGCACTTAAAAATTTTCAATTTTAATTAGTTTTTAAAAATAATTGTCGTAATTATTGAGTTATTCATAACATATTTAATTTTTATATTTAAGATTTGAAAATTAAATACAAGATTCCTCATAAGTTTTTCTACCTGAAACAAAAAAAAAAGTTTACTGAAAAGTCAAATCATTTTTTTATGAGTGTTTGAAATTAGACATTGGATATTCACTTACGAGTGACTTACGATATTATTTAATTGTCTGCTTTTTGTCTGGACTAAAGAACACCGACGTTATTTTTTTGGCATTTCATAGAATGTCAAGGAAGTCCTACAAAGAAACATATTATTATTGAACATCGTTAGAATAATATAAAATAATAAAATAAATAATATTGTCGGCACAGCCTACAGTTCCAATCAGGGACGTAGCCAGAGGGGGGTCCATGGGGTCCGGACCCCCCCCCCACGAAATGTCATCGACGAACCTACAGTAAATTTTATTTCATTTTATTCTGTGCTCGTTTCTGTTTCGTTTTTTGTTTTTAAATAATCAAATATGAAGAGAGGAGCACTTGACAATTTTTTTAAACCAAAAAAACCATTTACTGGTACGCTTTTAAATCAACATGAAAGTCAAGAACTTAATCAACCAGTGTGCAGTACTTCAATAATTGATGCATCAAATGTTATTGTGAGTACTAGTATTATTGACATTGGTACTGTTTCAAATCGATTATTTCAAAATAAATCTTCGACTTCCAATAACAATATTTTTAAAAGTAATGTTTTAAATTCATTATTTATTCCAACTAAGTTTTATACTTTTCCTAGTCGAGAATTTAATAAAAAGAAACTAAAATTTCAATATTATTGGTTGGAAAAATGGGAATGGTTGGCATATTCTAAAGAAATAGATAACGCCTTTTGTACATACTGTGATTTGTTTGGTAAAGATTATGTTGGCAAAGGTTCTAATCAAAAAATTGGATCTCTAGTAAGTAAACCATTCATAAAATGGAAAGATTCAATCGAAAAATTTACATCACATTCAAATACCGATTATCATAGATTTTGTACCTTAACTGCAGATAATTTTCGTAAAATAGATACAGGAGAAATGTGTGATGTTGCTACACAGATGAATTCACATAGACAGCAACAATGTGAAGAAAATAGAGTGGCATTAATTCCAATAATAGAAACAATTATTTTTTGTGGTGAACAAGAACTTTCTCTAAAAGGTAATGATGACAGTGGATCATTAAATTTGTCAAAACCACCAAAAAAATATGGTAAATTTCGTGCTTTACTTCGTTTTATGGCAAATGTTGGCGACGAAAATTTAAAAAATCATTTAATAAATAATTAATCTACTTACATAATCCCGTCCATTCAAAATGAAATAATAGACATTTGTAGCCAACTTATTCGAAAAAATATTGTAACTAAAATAAATAAAGCCGGTTGCTTTTCAATTCTTTGTGACGAAACTTTAGATGTATCTGGTACTGAGCAACTATCTATGTGTGTCCGTTATGTAGATCTAAATAATCAGCTCCGTGAAGACTTTTTAAGTTTTTTACCAGTATATGATCTCACTGGGGAAAATTTAACTCGAATAATTTTAGAAGAATGTGAAAAAATTGGTTTGGATTTAAATAAACTTATTGGGCAAGGCTATGATGGTGAAAATTGTGGGCAATATGAGTGGACAGTTTAATGGTATACAATCAAGAATACGACAATTATATCTAAAAACTGTTTTTGTTCATTGTGCATCGCATCGATTAAATCTTGCTTTATCTTCGGCTTTATCTACAAAAAATGTTAGAAATTGTCTTGGTGTGATGAAAGATATTATTAATTTATTCAGGAATAATGCTTTAGCCGGAGAAACTCTTAAAAATTCCATTTTAGAACTTATTCCAGAAACCAAAAAAACACGTTTAGTCGGCTTATGTGAAACACGTTTTATTGAACGACATGAAGCAGTAAATATTTTTGTAGAACTTTTTGAACCGATTATAGTTAGTTTGAAAAATCTTCAAGAAACAGATCCTCCAATTTCAGCAAAGGCTTATTCACTTTTGGCAACTGTAGAAAAAAGTTGTTTTTTGTTTTGTCGTAATTTCATTTTCAACTTTAAAAAGAGTAAAAACACTACTTCGAAACCAAATTGGAAATTACCGTTTAACAGGGCTGACTCTTTTATCCGATCATTGGGAAATATCAGTTTCACTAAATGCAGTGTTGAATATAATGGCAAAATCAAAAAGAAAATTATTATTATAAATTATGACTTTATTATGTCTATGTTATATTTAAACCTACATTTTTTTTATTTATAAGATATTTTTTTTTTTACAATATGTACATAACATAGCAGTCTGTAGGTCATTATGAATTTAATTTTTGATTGATTTAATAAGAATGGTTAAAATTACTAATTTTTTTTTGACTTGACCCCCCCCCCCCCCCGAAATAAAATCCTGGCTACGGCACATATTTGATATTATTCACCGCCAATGGCGTAGCGTCATAGGAGACAAAGAGATGACGTCTCCCCGCTTAGAAATTAGAACACGGGACAAACAAATAATTATATTTTGTTTTATTTAATATTAGAAAATGTGAATTTTATTTTATATTATAAAATATATGATGTATATGTTTCAGTATTTGTTAAAATCGGTTTTTCGTTGTAGTGTTGTACAGTTATCAGTTATGGATTTCTTAAAATAGATTAGAAGCGCGCGATACGGGTCATTTCAAATATGGTATCCAGCGCGACGGAATACTCTGTTCAGGTTAAGAGTGCCCAAACTCGCGCATGCGCCATGCACACTGAGCCGCCGACAACTGTTAGACCTCCCAGGCGATATCAGACAGCCTGTGATTGGTCGGCATTGTACACCACAGCGCTCCCCGTGGCCCGTAGC
Source organism: Neotoxoptera formosana (assembly GCA_022818045.1). Lineage (NCBI taxonomy): Eukaryota > Metazoa > Arthropoda > Insecta > Hemiptera > Aphididae > Neotoxoptera > Neotoxoptera formosana. The sequence goes on from CM040630.1 coordinate 35,585,142, forward strand.
AAGATCCATGCGCGAACAGTACTAGTTTTCGTCCGAGCGACTGGGCACTCTTAACCTGAACAGAGTATAGTGGCGCGAAGCTAAGTAAAAAAAAAAGCGAAGCGGTCACTACCGTAGTATATTACACGAGCCAGAGTTTGCCCATTGAATGTGTGTAAATTTGCCCGTTTTCTTTAGCCAGGGCTACAGACCTAATGAATGAACGGATTGGTCTGTTCGTGGTATCAATAGATCGGGCATGATTTGTAGATTATACCTTTGTCATTTTCGAAAAAATTGGTTGAATAATAACGAATATATTAGCAAAAAAGTCAAGTATTTTTTAAGCAAAAAGATATTGTGCTCGACCGTTTTTAGTTATTACGTTTCACGCAGCAGCGCACGAGACCGTATTACCCCCTCTATTCCGTATACGTTTTCGTCGCGGTCGTACACTGGACAGCGGTTGCGACTTGCGGTCCCCGCTGTTGCCCGCGTCTTCGCTTATCGTAGGCGTTAATTGCAGTCAGTGTTGCCAACTTGGCTTTTTTCGAGCTAGATCTGGCTTTTTTCGATCTTTCAAAGTCGTGAAAATTCGTCACCTAGCTCCTGGTCTTTTTTCTAGCTTTTTATCATTAATAAAAAGCTTTTTCTGGTTTAAAAAAAAAAAATATGAACGTGTTTGTGTACGTAATTCTACAACTTTTAATAAATTGCTTTGTCTTTCTTTGTCTACTCTCATCATCGGATGATAACACATTATAACCAAGGTTTAAGATAGAATCTTAAACCATGATTATAACATTTGATTATTTTTATTATTATTATTATCAATACACCTTAATAGTGTGTTAACAGTTATCATAGAATATTTATTATTTACAATCTACTATTAATTAAATAATTATTATCCTCATAAATCATAATATATAAGAACATTTAGTCTTTACACATTTAATAATATTAATATTTAATAATTTGTAAACTTTTAACTTATTACTTCTTAATGCTTTAACCCTTTGGAGCATAGTGGTTACGCCATGAAACCACCTATGTTTCATATTTTTCTAGTAGAAGCATAGTGGTTTTTATTCGAAACCACCGTTCAATCTAATCACCAGAATACGATCTATTAGATGTGTATATTTTGTTTGATAATATTCTATTTTTAAAATTTGTAAATACGATTTATCGTCGGGTTCGGCGAAAAAACCAACATACATTCATTTCTGTTTCTGGATGTGTGCTTATCGGTTGTAAAACGCTGGAATCGTTATAAAACCTGTACAACATTGTGTCAAATACTCTAATAAACGTAAGTAAAGATATAATTGTTGTTTTAGTCTATTCGTGTAATAATTATTTACCATATTATTGGTGGTTATAAATTGATGGCTGATTTATTAGAATATGGTGTATTAGCTTGCGGTACAACAAGACAACACAGAATTGATTTTCCAAAAAACTTTTCTGATGATAAAAAATTATCAAGAGGTCAATATGAGTGGCAAGCAACAGTTACAGGAATTGTCGCCATGAAATGGAAAGACAACAAAGGTATTAATTTTTTGTCGAACTTTCATGATCCCACTCAGGAAAGTCATGTAAATAGAAAACAAAAAGACGGAACTAGTCAAATCATCATTTGTCCTCAACTTGTAAAAGACTACAATGCCCACATGGGGTATGTTGATAAGGCTGATATGCTGATGGCCTTGTACAAAATTGATCGTAAAAGCAAAAGATGGTATATGAGGATTTTTTTTCATTTTCTCGATCTCGCTGTACATAATGCATTTATATTATTCACTGTAAGTTCACACAATAAAAGAAAAACCATTTCACTCAAAGATTTTCGTTTAGCTGTGGCCACTGCATTGATTGGTAATACAAAGCCTTCACCACGCGGAGTTAAAAAACCATTAAAATTTGAAAATAATTATAAGCCCAAAGTATTATATGAAAAACGTTTCAATGCCGCTGAACATATGCCTATAAGAAGTGGATCTAGAAGATGTGCTTATTGTAGTTCTAAATCCGAACCTCATCGCAGTAAATGGTCCTGTTCAATATGTGAAGTTGCATTGTGTCTCAATGAAACCAAAAATTGTTTTAAAGACTATCATACTAAGTAAAATTGTTATTTGTAAAAACTATGTACTTTTATTTTATCACAGGTAAAATACCTAATATTATATTAATACATTATAACAAAATGTTTAATAAAAAAAAAAATTGTGTAAGCCCATAGTGGTTTTTACGGGTAACCACCTTAAAAGTAGAACTTTCAAAAGTTATTTTTTTTTTTTTATTATTTTTTTTTATTTCTATGTATAATAAAGAATCAAGTTTCAGTTGAATTAGTTTTGGATTATAATTTCTTATAATTACGTGCTTCAAAGGGTTAAGAAGCACGGGGAAACCGCAATACAATCAGGCATTTCGGTCTGAATGGCTGAAGGACAAACTATTTTCAGATTGGTTGTCCGAGTATGAAGGCGATCCATTAAAAGCGTTTTGCAAAGTCTGTTGTTGCCAAATAAGGGCTAAAAGAGCTGATTTAATAAACCACAGAAACACTAAAAAACACGAAACGGCCAGTGGAGCTATTCGTTTACATGCACCAGGCAGTATAAAATTAATAAAACCTAACAATAAGACAAACCATGCTGAAGCAGCAATTGCTTTATTTGTAAGTGCCCATTGCTCTATTTTATCCTCTGACCATTTAGGAGAGTTATGTAAGTTTCAATTTTCTGGAGCACATGCAGATAATATTCATCTCCATCGCACAAAGTGCACTGCAATAATCAATAATGTTCTTTAGCCATACTTTGAGTTGAAATTAAAAGACGATATTGGGAATAACAAATATAGTATTCTTGTTGACGAATCAACTGACATATCAGTTACAAAGTTTCTGGGAATTGTCATTATATATTATAGCACCTTAAAAAGCACCATAATAACAACTTTTTTAGGATTGGAAGAACTTATGGAAGGTAACGCTTTAGCTATTGTTAATGCTATAAAGTCTTGTTTAAAAAAATATTCTTTAAACATAAAGAATATGATAGGCCTAGGAACAGACAATGCGAGTGTTATGATAGGAGTCAACAACGGAGTACACAAATTACTGAAAGATGAAAATCCATACATTGTCCTTATTAAATGTGTATGTCATTCTTTACAATTAGCTACATCTCATGCAGTTTCTGAAAAGTTATCTAGAAATTTAGATTTTTTAATTTCTGAAACATACAATTGGTTCAGTAAATCAACTCTTAGACAGCAAGCATATAAAGAGTTATTTACAACTTTAAATGATGGATGTGAACCTTTAAAGATTGTGTAAGCATCAAACACTCGTTGGCTTTCCATTGAAGTGGCAGTTTCTCGGGTAATAGCCCAATGGTATGAACTCAAACTTCATTTTGAAGTTTCCAGATCTAAAGAAAAATGCTACCTTGCAGAAATGTTATACAACATGTACAAAGATGAACAAAATCTAGCTTACTTATTATTTTTAAAGCCAATTTTAAAAGAAATTCAACGAGTGAATAAGCTATTTGAATCAAGCAACATTGATCCTACTAAATTATGCAATGAACTAAGTTCATTAATTGCCTCAATAGGTAAATTAATCGTAACACCAACATTTCGTTTTGAACCTATTACAATAGATTTTACATCACATTTACACCCTCGTCCATATTTAGGTTTTGGATTTGAAAAAAAAATTTCAGAAATGATTAATGCAAATAAAATATCAAAAGATAATGAAAATATTTTGAGAGAACGTTGCATTAGTGAAACAACTACAACAAAGGCTGCCAGAAAATATAAATATTTTCCAAAAAACTGAATTACTTTCTCCTTCGAATGTTCTTAACCAAATAAAAGAAAATATTATTGATTTGTGCGAATGTTTTGGAATTGACAGTGAAGAAATAGAAAAAATTGAAACTCAATGGCGGAAAATAAATTTGGTTTCGTGGAAACATACAAATTCAGCTATCGATTTTTGGACTGAAGTCAAAGAATTTAAAGATGCAGCACAATGTTATATATTTAAAGAATTAGCTAATTTTTCTTTGACAGTTCTGTGTTTGCCATGGTCCAACGCTGCTGTTGAAAGAATTTTTAGCCAAATGAACATTGTAAAGTCAAAAGCAAGAAATAAAATGGGTACAACCTTATTGACTTCTTTACTTCAAATTCGTTTTGGGCTAAAGTTAAGCGATAAATGTTGTAAAAACTATTCATTGCCAGATGCTATAGTCAAACAAATTGGCACTAAAGAGATTTATAAAACACAAAATAATTTAGAAGAACTTAACGTTGATGAAGAATTGTTTATACTTTAAAAACCTATTAAATATACTTAGTATCTTTATTTAATTGTCAAAATGATGTACCTATACCGTTATATTTATGTTTAAATTTCGAAAATATATTCCGAACAAAACTCATAAATATGGCGTTCAATTTTTTAAAGTGTGTGGAAGTAATGGGTATACATACAAAATTATAATATACGAAGGGAAACAATCAATAAAAGGGGAACCACTATCTGAAACAATAGTATCTGATTTATGTGAAAATTATTTAAATGAAGGACGAACAATTGTCACTGATAATTTTTACACGTCTGTGCCTTTGGCAGAAAAAATGTTGTCAAAAAATACGCACTTAGTCGGAACTTTAAGAAAAAATAGGCGATTTTTACCAAAGACTGTTATTGAAAAAAAAATTAAGAAAGGAGAAATATTTGGACATCAAAATATCGAACATTTTCAAATTATTTTGTGATTAAAAATGTATAAAATGTTCAAATGTTATAATTAAGAAATAAAAATTCAAAACAAGGTTTTTCGTAAGTTGTTCTAATTGCAGTTTCAAAAACATTTAAGATACCAATGCACACTTTTTTTTTAAGCATTTAAAGTTCAAATTTTGATCAAATTCATAAAAGTCTCGAATATTTGCAAATTATTTTGTAGTTCAAAATTTATGAAATGATCAGTTTTTATAGCTAATTATTGAAAATTAAGAACAAGGTTTTTCATAAGTATTTAATAGTGAAACCAAAAAAAAAAAAAAATATTAAAAAAGATAGGCAAGTTGGTACCACTCTGCTGTACAGTATGTGTCGAGTGTATCACTTTCATGGATGTATTATATTTGAATTCAATGCTATAAATCATTGTATACAAAAAAAGATTCAGAGCGAAGACGGTCTGTCAGCCTACATAATAACTAGGCGTAATAACTAAGTGTAATTATTCTATGATATTGCTATTAAAATCATTCATATTACTATTAATAATACAGTCGGTTGAATTATTTTTTGCAGAAAATACCCGAAGTCTAATTTCAAAAGCTCATAAAAAAATAGTTTGACTTTCCAGTAATTTTTTTTTTTTAGAAAGGTAGAAAATTGTATATTGATCTTTGTGTTGAATTTTTAAATCATAGATTTGAAAAGAATAATTTTTATTAATTTCCTAATCAACAATAAAAACTGCAAAATGTCGTCATTTTGTTGGTTTTTGTAAGAATTTGAACTTCAAACACTTATAAAAAAAACCTGACCAACGATATTTGAATTTTTTTAATTTCAATAAGTAATGTAGTCTACTTATGATTAATCTTGCAATAAATTTTTAAAAATTGTGGTCAAGACTATAGTTTTAATCGACATTTTTAGAAAAAAAACATAAAAATATAGAAAATTTCAATTTTTTATAAATAGCTCAAAAAACGTCAAAATGTTTTGAAAATTATACCATTTGTAGGTAATGCTTATTTTAATGATTGGTGAAAATTTCAAATTTCTAATAATTTTAGTTTTTGAGTTACAACAAAACAAAGAAATCGGTTTTGTCAAAAAGTGATTTTGCGTAAAAATTCGTTTTTTTTTAAATTTCTGGTTGGTTTTTCCTGACGCTTTTGAAAACTACTTGGACTTCTCAACTTTTGCCCCCCCCCCAAGTACTATCTAGAGCGATTACGATTTACGATTGAAGCTAGGGGCAAAGTTGAAAATCGAAGCACTTTTACTGCACTAAAACGTGATGAAAATTAAAATAAAACACACAACATTGTAAAATCAATACATTCATCGCTCCGCTCAGAATATAAAAATTCCCAAATTTTTTCAAACTCATCGGGATAAACAACAAAAAAAGTTAAGAGAAAAACGGGAATTTTTACTCGAATTTACAACATGTAATTTTCAACAAAAACAAATGTAAGCATTTTCTATACACCATAAAATGTTCAATATATTTAAACTCTTTTTAAGCTATTTAAAGGCATGGAAAAATATCAGTAAACTTTTTCTTTTACGTCAAAAAATTTGAAAATCTTATACAAGGTTCTTTATAACTTGTTTTAAATGAAAATTAAAAAAAAGTTGAGCTTAAGTCTATGATAGGTTTTTATATGTGTCGAAAGTTAAAATTTCAACAAAATACGAAAAAATCACAAACATTTGTAGCTTATTATTTTTTTGATTAGGAAATTCATAAAATTTTTTTTGTTTAAATCTAAGATTTTAAAATTTAACACAAGATTACTATTTACCAGATTTTTATACAAGTAAAAATTGAGAGTAATAAGTTTACTTACTTCCTTTTTTTAACAGTCGTATTTCAAAATGACATTATTTGTGCGTATGCATATGGCTTCTTTTTGTTCCTCCTTCTGATCCACTTCTAACATTTTTTTCTTCTGATACGTATTTCAAATAAGCATCACGAACATGTTTCCACTTTTTATTTTTCAACTAATTTACTAAATTAAAAATTAATGTTTAGCAATTTAAAAGTTCATGTTATACTACGCAGGTACCTACTTAAACTATTATGTTATTTTTTTGTAAATAAATTTTGCAAAAATACCTAATTTTAATACAATATTCTAATAATTTTTGAATTATGCACATAATATAATTAATAGTTAATAATATGAAAAATACTTAAATATTTTATACTGTACAAACAAATTGTTGTTACATTTTAACAGACACTTATCAACTGGGACTCAATTTGATGCTTTGCACTTTGACTTTTGTATTGGAAAAAGTACGATAAATGGAATTGTCAAGGAAACATGTCAAGTTTTATGGTCAATTCTACAACCTACTGAAATGCCAAAACCTAATAAAGAAAAGTGGATAGATATTTCTAAAAAATTTTTTAGTAAAACTAATTTCCCAAACTGTCTTGGTGCTATTGATGGTAAGCACATTAGATGCAAAAATCCAGAAAACTCCGGCACTTTGTTCTACAACTACAAAAAATATTTTTCTGTAGTATTAATGGCAGTGGTCGATGAAAATTTAAATTTTATATACATCGACGTAGGAGCATATTGTCGTGAAGCCGATTCTAGCGTTTTTCGCCAGAGTATATTTGGACGAATGTTATACTCCCAACAATTACAAATTCCAGAATCAGTTGCATTGCCTTTAACTGAAAATAATATTCAGCCATTCGTTTTTGTCGCTGATGAAGTATTTGGTCTCCATACCAATCTTTTACGACCATTTCCAGGTCGTGGACTTAATAATACTCGTCGTGTATTTAATTACAGATTATCGAGGGCAAGACGTACCGTCGAATGTGCGTTTGGAGTTTTGGCAAATAAATGGCGAGTTTTGCACACGACAATTTTAGTGGAGCCAAATTTTTGTGATGATATTATTAAAGCATGTTGTGTTCTCCACAACTATGTTAGAAAAAGAGATGGGTATAATTACGACGAAGAAACTGATGTGCATAATTTGGATGATTTGGTTACACACGGAAGGAATATTAATAGGAATGGAATAGATGTCAGAGACAACTTTGCCGATTATTTTATGGCTGACGGGCGGGTTCCATTCCAACACGGGATGCTTTAGGAAAGCGTTTATACTTAATTTGATCACCATGTATTACATTTAATTCGATAACTTTTTATCAAATGTATTTTATATCATAAAATGTCATATAATATATAAATATACCTACTATTATTATAACTTCTAAATAAAAAAACTTAACTTTAATATTATTACTAACAACCTATAGATGAATAAATTGTCTTACTTTTTCCTTCTTTCTCGGCATCTTCTAAATTATTCCATTCCGGACAATATACGGCTTCGGCAACTTTAAACCAACATGATTTTTTCAAATCTCTATTCATGTATTCCTTACAGCTCATATCCCATATACATGGATAGTTTTGGATTTGAGATATTAATCTTTCAGTTGAATACATGATTTTTTTTTAAAACAAATTTTAGCTTACAACAAAATTATTAAACGGCAACCGATAAATGCACAATGTAGATGGCTCCGTACAAATGAATGTAATTTTGAGTACGACCGAAACGCATTGTCGCTATGAAACCGCAACAGCGTGCGGTTTATCTCAGACCGATTTCGGACGGTTCGAAGAATCTGCATAGTCTGGTCGCGATAATGCGGTTTACATGTTAATTATAGACGTTGCGGTCTTTTGCCGATCGGTCGCGTATTATCGGCAACCGATAAAACGCATAGTGTGATCCGGCACTAATACTGGCGAAATTCACAGAAAACAAGTTCGCGGTGAAACGGCAGGCAGTGATAGATATGGAACAGGCGGGGCGGAGGTGTCGAATATTCTAGACGCCGATAAAGTTTCGACGGTTCATTACGCTGATAAGATATAATGTCATAGATAGACGAGGACAGACCGCTTGAACTTGAAAACGGGACATGGTGGGCGTGGAACTCGTGATTAGCTTCAGACGGAAACTTAGCTATACATTAATATTTTTTTTTTTTTTAGAATACACAGAGAACGATACAAAATATAATAATACACAATATAATTATATATAAAAAAAAACAAATGAGAGTAAATAAAAATTCAAATTGGAATATAATGCGAATGCCAGGGCTTAAAGAATACATAATAATACGCCCCTAATTTTTTACGGCAGATTCTAAGGTGCGCCATCTTCCATGACCCATGACTACAGTGCCACGCGACAACAATATTAAAGATAAAGAACAGAGAACTGGGAGATATCTAAGAATGAGTAATAAGTTTAACCACTTTTACAACTGGACGAGTGACGATGCCTGTAGCAGTTCGGAGCCGGACGACTCGGACGACCTGGTCGGAGCCGGGTAGTACCTCGATCACGCGCCCCATACTCCATTTCAACGGCGAAGTGTGGGCGTCTTTAATCACAACCATATCATTGACCTCTATGTTGGGGGGATCGTTGGTCCACCGACTGCGAATACGAGGGTCGTTGGTCATTTTTTTTTCTAAGTGCTGAAAACGCTTCTCAGCTACAGCGCGCGATCCGCGAAAATTGCCCTCAGAAATTGCTTTACAGAATAGGAGCGGTACGCAAAAGTGACCAAAACTATCACGGGTACACCCCTCGCGAAATATGGTGACCGGTCAAAATATCTCCGGTCAAAATATCTCCGACAAAATATCTCCGATACAAAATATTTCTAGTCAAAAATATCTCTGATTTAAAATATCTCCAGTTCAAAATATCTTCGATTTAAAATATTTCCAGTACAAAATATCTCCTGTTAAAAATATCTTCAATGTAAATATCTCCCATGAAAATATTTTATAATAATATTATTTTTTTATAACAACAATTATTAAAAGTAGATAAAAAACTGATGTCTAAAGTGATTACCGAAGTAAGTATATTTTCTAGTAATAATGTTTAGAAAATAATCCGAAAGCAAAAAAATAACTAATCACAATATTACACTGTCACACTGAGCAATTTGTATTATCTGATATATTTTTCACGATTACGAGTGCGATTACTAACCATGATAAACGATTTTATCGACGTAACGACTGTATCGATACGACAGTTTGTCAGTATAGACACAGCTTGTATCGATTAACCTAGCTCCAGTTTCACTAAAATACAACAGATTTAAATTTAAAAATGCCTCTACAATTTATTGTAAGTCAAAAAGGCAACAAATTATTATTGTATAATGGATACCCTCATACGTTCTATAAAGAAGGTGTGAACAAATTCATTTGGTATACAACTACACTTCATGCTATACAACTACTCGAGAAGAAATAGGTAGGTAATTATTATAATCATTTACCAAAAATTAACCATAGAATCTACACATTACAAAACGTTGAAATTTATAATAAACTTTAAATTTTATAACGTCATAACTAGAGCGCGGATTTCTATGCAATTGCATATTTTTTTCCTTTTAATATTTTTGGATATTTTGGAAAAATTCAAAATTTATTGCATATTGAAGCGAAAATTTAAAAAAATGTATTGAATAATATTTTGTCAAGTAGAAAAATTAAAACTAAATTTCATAGTCACTAAATAATAATATATATATATATATATATACAGTGTGTTTCCTTTTAAAGGTAACACGAGATATTTCAATCCGGTGACCTCGGATTATTATGGGGTTTTCAGGAGGAGTTAGGGAATACATAAATACACATTTTTTGATGATTTTCAAATTTTTATATCTTTTAGTTTACGCATGCGCAATACAACTTGGTATTTTTTAAATAGCAACAGGTGTTTTAAATATCAAATTCGGGTAGACCAAATTTTTTCAAGTCATTTTGACCTCTTAACCATGGCTCTAAAACCAAAACTCACTGAATTACAACGAGCAAATGTTTTAATTTGAATTATTGAATTTTTCAACTACCTATGATTTTACAAATTCCACTTATTTTTTTTCACTCATATGTTTTAGACATAAGTTATAATACATACCTATTGTATTATTTCGTAAATAATATCAATTATAATATCGTTCAAAATAAAAATAAATCATAGAAATATTAACTACCTAGATTACGTCTTGTAATCTCTAAAAATTATTTTATTTTAGTTTTGTTAAATAAACAAAATTTTACTTATCAACTATCGTGCGCTAAGAATAACATTTATTATGTGACTAAATGTTTCCATATTAATGACATCATTAGGTACCAAATTATTTCAGGCCAATTTAAAAATAATAAGATATAGCATTCGATTAAACGTGGTTATTAAAATTCATTACAAGTTAATAACTCGTATGTGATACATATCATTGCAATTTCAATTTGACAATTATTATAAAATGCCGAGTAACAGTGAAAAAGTTGATATGATTTTAGTTTATGGTGAATGCCAGCGTAATTCTCGAGCAGCTGCTAGATTGTATGCAGAACGATATCCTGATCGATATCACCCTCCTCATAACTACTTTATTCGAGTTGAATCGTCTTTAAGAAATTTTGGTGAGCTACCAGCAAGACAGGGAGATAATCGGCGAAATCGAAGAGAGTTTGATGGAGAGGCAAACGAACCGGAAGAATTACAGGTATTAGCATACGTGCAATTAAACCCGCGGTCTTCCATAAGGCATTTAAGTAGAAAAATTGGAATTTCTTGTAAAAAAATTCATAAAATTTTGAAAAAAAATAACTTACACCCTTATAGGCCTAATTTAGTACATAAGTTAGTACCAGGTGACGCTCAGCGTAGACTTACATTTATTGCGTGGTTTATGACACAATTACAAGATCAACCGCAATTATTACGGTATATCTGTTGGACCGACGAATCAAAATTTACCAACAATGGTCTAATTAACAAACAAAATAATCGTTATTGGGCAGATAAAAATCCATACTGGACTACTGACAGAAATAATCAAACAGTTTGGGGAAGTAACGTTTGGTGTGGGTTACTCGATGGAAAAATTCTCGGCCCATATTTTTATGATGGCACGCTTACAGGGAGAAGATATTTGGAATTTTTGACGGATGTAATTCCCACATACATGGATGATATTCCATTAGAAACTAGGACTAATGTATTTTTCCAACAAGATGGAGCACCTGCACATAATGCAATTGTTGTTCAAGAATATCTGCAGAGTACATTTGGTAATCGATGGATGGGTACATATGGGGCAGTAGCTTGGCCCCCCAGATCTCCGGACCTTACGCCATTAGATTTTTTTTTGTGGGGACATTTGAAAAATGTTGTCTATTCAACTCCACCTTCAAATGTTCAGGACCTAAAAAATAAAATTGTAAATGCTTGTGCAGAACTTCAAAGAGTACAAATTTTAGCAGCTACTCAAACAGAAGTAATGCGGCGTCTGCAGTCGTGCATGGAGAATGATGGGCTAAATTTTGAACAATTTTTAAGATAGGTATTGGTATTAATTCATTTTTTAAATAAATCATAGAAATTATAAATGTTGTGTCAATTTATTCACATTTTTCCTAATACCTACTTAAAACAAATTGTGAAAAACGTATAGTTCAAGTCAAAATAAGTATTAAAAATAATTTATTTAAGACGACGTCACACATGCATATTTTTTTCTAATTTTTTCTAATGTGCTTACCTAAAATTTTGATAATAAGTCGATTTACCTACTCTAATATCAAAACTAACAGCAATGAACACACTATTAAAACTGGTGAACGAAAATATATTGCTATGTCGAACGTGTGTAAGATAGTGACAACATATGCCGGTGCGACGTCCTCTTGATGTCTAAAAACATGTTAAGTATGAGTGAAAAAAAATACGTAGAACTTGTAAAATCATTGGATAATAGTTGAAAAATTCAATAATTTAAATTAAAACATTTGCTCGTTGTAATTCAGTGAGTTTTGGTTTTAGAGTCATGGTTAAGAGGCCAAAATGACTTGAAAAAATTCGGTCTACCCGAATTTGATATTTAAAACACCTGTTGCTATTTAAAAAATACCAAGTTGTATTGCGCATGCGTAAACTAAAAGATATAAAAATTTGAAAATCATCAAAAAATGTGTATTTATGTATTCCCTAACTACTCCTGAAAACCCCATAATAATCCGAGGTCACCGGATTGAAATATCTCGTGTTACCTTTAAAAGGAAACACACTGTATATTTAAACCTTTATAAGATAAATAATCGATTACGACGTAAACTTAATCGCTCTTGCTGTGTCAGTCGGTTATCGACATACCACTTGGCACTCGGTTATATCGTTTTTCGTTGTCCGTAAATCGTTAATATGCCGAAAATAAATGTGTTTCTACCTATAATCTAAATTGCTCTTGCTGTATCAGTTATCGACATATTTTTTTGCATATTTTCATGATTTTTACTGTATATTTTTTGCATATTTTCATGATTTTTACTGCATATTTTTGCACATTTTCATGATTCTTACTGCATATTATATGGCATATTTCAATACTTTTAAATGCATAAAAATCCGCGCTCTAGTCATAACATAATGTACAACTTAATATAAATTAATACAACTTAACTAAATTAGATTTTTTTTAATTTTTAATTTAATTTTAGGGGATATAATAAAAGAATCTGTTCATTACTCACACGCACCAGATATTGCTAAAGTAAAAATTAAAGTAATTATTACAAATATAAAAGAAGAAGCAAAAACATCTGTATTAACTCCTAGAAATTTAGTAAGTCGTGCAGTTGAAACTCTCCCGACATCTATAATTGGTCAATTACCGAACATAGAAAAAATATCTAAAACAATTCGACGAGAAAGGATTAAACAACAAAAACCTCCAGCTAATCCAGTAAATGTCGGTGATTTAATAATTTCTGGTGAATATTCTGTAACAAACAAAGGTGACATGTTTTTATTTTACATTAATAAAGTTCAAAAGCGTATATTAATATTTTCAACTTTAGAAAATTTAAATATGTTAAAAGAATGCTCGAGTTGGTTTGGTGATGGCACATTTCGTTCAGTGCCAACATTTTTTTCACAACTTTACACTATACATGGTACAAAAAATAACCAAAGTTTTCCTCTGGTATATATATTAATGGTAGATCGTTAAAGATTCATATATTGAAGTTCTGAAAGCGTTAAAATCTGCAGTTTCCAGTTTAACGCCCCAACGAATTATGGTTAATTTTGAAATGGCCTTCATATCAGCTTATAAAGATGAATTTCCTACAACAGAAATTAAAGGTTGTTTTTTCCATTTTCAACAATGTTTATGGCGGAAAATTCAAAGTTGTGGTTTACAACAAATATATGGTGATGACGTAGAATTTTCTATGCAAATACGATCGTTGAGTGCTTTGGCGTTTATTCCAGCAATTAATGTTATTCGAACTTTCGAAGAACTTATAGATTCAACTTTTTTTTGGAAAATGAAGAACTATTATCTCCAATAATCAATTATTTTGAAGATACATGGATAGGGCGACCAAATCGTAACAACCGGAGACGCTCGCCCCAGTTTGATTTTTGTATGTGGAACTGTTATGATTCAGTACTTAAACATCAACCACGGACCAATAACGCTGTTGAAGGTTGGCATCATGCATTTAACAGTGCACTTGCAGCAAATCATGTTACGATTTGGAAATTTATAAATTTTCTTAAACAAGAACAGTCATTACAAGAGGTATTTTATATAATATTTATGTATTTAAGAATATATTATTAAATTACATTATTTTTAGGTCAAAATGGAACAATCTTTGTCGGGTGAACCAAGTCCGAAAAAAAGAAAAAAGTACAATGATTATGATGAACGACTGTTTAAAATCGTAAGTCAATATAACGAAATTACACCAATGAATTATTTAAGGGGAATTGCCCACAATCTTAAATTTTAACTCATATCTTGATCGGATTTAATATTTATTTATTTAACTTTTTTAATTTTTATTACATTCATTACCTGGTACTCAATTTATTTAATTTTGTTTAATTTTATTACGTCACTCAATCGTCCACATCATTAAATTATAATTTGATATATATTTTTTGTGATAATTTTGTTTTTATTATCTGTGGATTATTTTCTGTTTTTGTGGCAATCATTATTGTATGCACGTAAAACTCACTATATTATAAATACAGTCGATTATATTATAATTGAAAATTTATTTTGTACTTATAATAAATAATAATAATTACATATTATTTTAAAAATTACATATTATGATTACAACAACATATTTTTAAATACTAATGTACTTACTTTGGTAATCACTTTAGCCATCAGTTTTTTATCTACTTTAATAATTGTCGTTATAAAAAAATAATATTATTATAAAATATTTTCATGGGAGATATTTACATTGAAGATATTTTTAACAGGAGATATTTTGTACTGGAGATATTTTAAATCGAAGATATTTTGAACTGGAGATATTTTAAATCGGAGATATTTTTGACTAGAAATATTTTGTATCGGAGATATTTTTGCGGAGATATTTTGACCTGGAATCCGAAATATCGCCTCACACTGTCCGTCCTGCGCAAATTCTTCAGGTGCCACTTCTAGTTCTTCGAGCGCCCAGGATCTCTCTATCAACCTTTCCACCCATGTAGTAAGTGATGTGTGGCATGACACGGAAACATAAGATGATGAAATTGGAACCGGCCCTTGAACAGTCCAGCCGAACAAAGTTCCGAAGGCTACTGGAAACGCGTGACCGACCGACCTACACTTTCCATTTAAAATTTGGGCAAACAGGTCCGCGTCCAGTAAAACATCAATGGTACCAGGGTTAATGAATGATGGATCTGCCAAGGCAAGATGTTGATACTTTTCTTCAATAGAACGTGATAGTGGGTGTCTCGGCATCTCAGCCGTTATCGATGGAAACACCCATGCATCAAAATTGAAAACTGGTTCCGGTGAAAATCTGGGCTGTGCTTGGCAATGGACAATTCCTAAAACATTTTGTACCGAAACTCCACCAATACCAGTCACGGGCGCTGTCCACTTTTGCATCCGGAGTCCCAAACGATTTTTACATTCTGAAGTAATGGCACTAATTTGTGAGGCTGAATCGATCAGCGCTAGCACCGTATGCATTACACCGAAGCTGTCAGCCATGTGTATAAGAGCTGTCCCGAGGATGACCGAAGGCGAAGTATTTTGACCCAGACATGAAGATGTAGTGGCAACATCCGATTGCCCTTCCTTCGATGGACCTTCTTCTCTGGAGGTTGTTGCAGGTCCAGCTGAATGTAATAGTGTATAGTGCCATCGGGAACATTGACCGCAAACATTCGACGACTTGCACTTGGTTACCCAATGTCCCGTACATAGGTATCGAAAACATACCCGCTGATCTAGTGCCCAATTATTACGCCTTTCATTCGTCCAACCCTTGAACTTTTGGCATGATGTAAGACCATGCGTTCCATTGCAACATTTGCAAGACTGTGCTGCTGCTTGTAACCATGGGAGTGTGCAGCAGCAGCTTCTTCGTATTATATGATGCATTCTTAGTAGTTTTGTGAGAGTTTGGCTGTTTCGATGTAGGCTCTCTTGGAATGCATTCTAAAATAGCTACGCGAGATTTCACAAACCTCAATAAATCTTGAACCGTAGGAAAACCGTTGGCTAATTGGGCTTCGAATAGCTTGATAGTATAGGTAGGCAAGCACTGGGAAGCTATGGAGAATAATATAAAATCGCCTAAATTAGGTATATTCAGGGACTCGAGCTGCGACACACCTTCATCGAAGACTACCAACAATTTATTCAACTCGATTAAGCTTTCTGAAGAAGCTCGCGATGTACTTAACTATTTTTCCACTAAGGAGCGAGCAACCAGACGTGGTTCGTCAAATCTTTCCTCGAGAGTGGACCACGCCAATTTGTAATTGTGGTATGATACCGGGATGCCTCGAATAGCATCTAGCGCGATCCCTTTGCAACATCCCACCAAGTAGTAAAATTTATCAATATCGGACAAATATGTTCTGCGATGCACCGTTGCACACAGTGGGATATTGTCATAAAAACTTGGCCAAAATTAGAAATTTCAAAATGCATTTAGAATTATAATTGTTGATAGTTTATTTAATAGAAATAATATTAAAGTAATTACGTAATATTTTACGTTGTTATCAGTATTAATTGTATTGCAATAATACCTCAGAGTATGGCATTACAGGTGCGACGTGCACGTCGGTATTATTCTGTACAAAAAGTTTTGTTAGAACATAGCTGATATTTTGTGTTGTATAGTTATTTTTACGAAAAAAAAATGAACTCGTACCTGGAGGTATGTATATAGTATTTAAGTTTAATAAAATATAAAATCAATTTATCTTTATATTTTTATATTTTTATATACAACTTTAATAAAAAATACAAGAATTAAAATAAAATATACAAACACAAAATTTATCATTAATTTTAGTAAACTTCCGAGATAGTCCGAGTCCATACAATCTTATCTTTTTTTAGTGTATGTTATGCAGTTTCAAAAAAATTAAAAAAACAATTGCGCATACTTGCGCTTTATTGTGTAAATTACTTTTGATTCACACACATGTGATTAAACGTATTAAAATTGTTTTTATTCAAACTACACTTGGTATTTTTATACTAATGTTATAATATTATAATATTTTAGGATTTGGTGATAACCATATGTCTTTAAGTCGGAGAACATTATTTCATATAATGCAAGAAATTAATGCTAAACAATTTACTGTACGATTTGACCATTTAAAGAAACGTTTAGTTACATTAAAATTCCTTAAATAAATTATTATCATACTTCATTAGTGAGTTTAAATCTAAATGGCAATCATCACAGAGAAAAAAGAACATATTTCTATTTAAAAATAAAATCTGGTTAGACTCTGAAATACATTTTCCTTCAAAGATTTCAACTCAGTCGGGCAAATCTAGAGGTCGGTCTTCTACATCATTTTATGATAGTAGTGATCGATCAAAAAGAAGAAAAACGGAACAATTACGTACCCAATATAGTCCAACTATGCTTTCATAGGCTGCTCAAATGTCTCTAAGAAAATCTGGAAATGTAGATGGTGCTTACGTTATAAAAAATATTACGTGTACAACACCTACAGGAGCTTCAAACTACAAAAAATCTTATAAAGACAGTAAAAATAAAATTAAGGTTATTTGTAATGACGAAGCTCTTTCTTTGCTTATTGAGGCTCAGTTGACAAAGCATCAGTACAATTTAATTAGGACACAGGCAAAAAAACATGGTTATAATATTTATCCTGCATATTATCTTTTAAGATACGCAAAAAATGAATGTTATCCTAATAAATCTTGTACAATATACTAATCGGCCCAGCCGTTCTCAATTGATGAATTGTTATACATTTTTGGCTCAATTTTTATATATATAGATTAAAACAAAATTAATCAAATATACACTCAACAACCAATATAAGCTACTCTTGATATCAGTTTGTAGCTAATTAAGAATCTCGATTTACTAATAAACTCAAATATCTAATAAATATTATAATAATACACTTTGCGTTGCAGTACACATAGTACCGTGCATTATTCAAACGTCGTCGTTTATCGTTTCTGTTCCATCCGGCAATAAGTAATAACCTGAGATAAAATATTACTTCTATAGAACATAAAGACATGACTAAAGGATTGATATCAAAGAAAAAACAATGTAATACAATAAGATTTATTGAATCAAAAAACAGCAGTATAATTATATCTGTCTATGTACAATGTGTACCTATATAAATCTGTTTTGAATCCCAGAATATTATAAATAAATTTGTATTCAGTTAATTATTACAAAAAGCACAATGTAAACTTTCGCTACTGTTGTATATCGTACATCGATATACAGTACAGTCAATATAACAATAACATTATCTTCCTGATTAACCTTGTATGATAATAATATACGTGGTGGGGACTGTCCACCGCGTACGACGCCGATCGGCACGCTCGTGCCAGTCGACTTTTAGAGGTCACGATTAAATTATATACGTCTTTGATACTATATATATTTGTGTTTATTCCTGTAAGTAGGATACAACAAGTGGCGACGAAGATTTGGCGACATCGTTTATATTCACTTTTCGTCACTCATACATATAGCACATTCTATATATTTCTGTTCATATTTGCCGTTAATCATGCCACAATCGGCATCGACTAACGAGCCACCGGCCGTGAGAACGATCTACTCGCAAGTAATCGGCAGTCCTGGAACTTTCGATCAGGACATAAATGTAAAAATATATTTCGCCCGGATAAAAAATTTTTTTGCCGCCAACGGAATCACGCAAGAAAGTAAGAAGAGGGCAATTTTGCTAACCTCGATTTCGGAGGAAGCCCATAAAACCCTGTTCAGTTTGTGTTTACCAGAGGACCCCGACAATAAGACTTTCGAGTCGTTATCGGACATACTGCAAAAACACTATGAGCCGAAAAAGTCGTATTTCGCCGCCCGTCACCAGTTCTACTTAGCTCGTAAGAATCACGACGAAAGTGTGTCCCAGTGGGGTGCTCGCGTACGTGAACTTGCTTCGAAATGTGGTTTCGTGCCAGATCTGGAGATAGTAGTGAGGGACATATTCGTCGTTGGAATGGGTTCCGGAAAGATCCAGGACCGGTTACTGGAAGACGACGCGTCAGTAGCATCAACCATTTTAGTAAAATTGATGGAAGTGGCAACCACCAGAGAGGCCAACATCAACGCAAGCAAAGAGTGGTCGAAGGAAACATCCGGGGCGTTCCATTTCACCAAGCAGGAAGGTCCTCCAACACAGACGACACCAAAGCGGACAAGTGGACGGGGCCAAACCAACGGGAAAGAGAAGTGCCAGGTATGCGGCCGTTCCAACAATGACACCGGACTATGCAGGTTCAAAAATTATTCATGTAATACATGCGGGGTAGTGGATCATTTGGCACCTATGTGCAAAAATAAAGGTAATAAGTCGCAAAATAAGTTTTTGATAGAAAATAAGCGGTCGGGCGATCACAAATCTAGCGTAGAATTAATTGATTCTTTTTTTGCAGTTAACGATATTTCCCGAGATAAGCTTAACCCGTAACTGGTACAGTGAAAAATAAAAACGTTAATGGTACAGTGCGGTGTGACATACCTCTACATTTAATAACAATATTTGGACCTTTTTAGATTAAGTTCTTAAATAATTTTATTCGTATTAATAATTGTTATAATATAAACAATCATTCTAAATTTTTTTTTTTCAAAAAAACTATTATTTCTTAGATTTTCAATAAATGAATTGTGAATAAAAAAAAAATTCTAATGCAATTATTTTTGAATCCCTTATTTTGTTCTAGAATTTTTCAATATCAGTTTTAAAGGTTAAAACCTGCATATAATAGGAGAAGACATACTATAGAACAAGATTTAAAAAAAAATAACGTAAAAAATCATTTTTTAGGTAAAAATAACTTAAGACAAAACTCCAATTAAAATGTTTTATTTTAATAAATAAACAAAATGTTAAACCTTTGAAAACAAAAATAAATATAAGAAACTTCAAATATAATAGTAAACATAAATAACAGAATATAATATATAATAATATAACTAATATAATAGTAGTTAAAAATAAAAATAACCATTTCTTGGTAACAATTTAGATGTTAAAAAACGAGAACATGGAATTAATTTGATTAGCATCCCATACATTTTAAACAAACTGTTTTACAGCATTGTAGACATATGGGGTCTCCACAAAGGTAGCATTGGAATGTCGTTTTCCTTTTTAGTTTAGGTGGACATGTGCGGCAAGTTTTTTGTTTTTTCAATTTACCTTCGTATAATGGCGTGTCTTTTAGATTTTTTCTCATTCCTAGAACTCTTCTTATACTAAATCTTATGTCTCGCAAAATGCAACTATTTTCGTATCTCCGTTCTAATTCAGGCTTCACTAGCTCAAATGCAAGTTTTTTCATAAAATCAGATCTTGATAATATAGGGTTATTTTTGAATGAATTGTGTAAGACAAATGAGTTTACACTAGAGATATCTAAAAGACGATAAAATATTGCCAATGGCCATCGGCGAGTACGACGACCGGTACAGTACACCGAACATTTTTCATCTAATGCATCCACACCTCCCTTAGTTCTATTGTAATATGAAATAATTTCTGGCTTTTGTACATCTTCATCAAATTCTTTTAGATGGTGCATAGAAGATATTAATATAACTGCTTTACTAGGTTTAGTCACGTGCGACATAAGTGTTAAATCTTTAGTAAACCCGTATGTCGTTGTACCTACGATACTTTTTTTTTTTGGTAGAAATTCTGGTGGTATTTCTCTCTTATTTTTCCTTAGAGTGCCAACATACGTTAACCCTCTTTTTTTTAAATGTTCGACTAGTTCAATGGAACTAAACCAATTATCTGTTGTGATATTTCGATGTGTCCCTTCTATTAGTTTAGACAATCTCAAAACTGCCTGCGTAGGTTTTGGAAACTTTCTTTCCGCCGGGTCTAGTGTAATTCCATCAGTGTTTTGACCAGCATAAATATATGCATTATGTAAATAATGAGTTCGGGAATCGGTTAGGCACATTAATTTTATCCCGTATTTTGCAGGTTTATTTGGCATGTACATTTTAAATTTACACCTCCCACGGAAGCTTATTAGCATTTCATCTATTGTAACACATGAGCTTAGCGAATAATTTAATTTACAATTATTTATAAATTCATTAAAAATTTCAGAAATAGCAGCAATGGGATTCTCTTCTTTCCTTTCGTCTCTTGTATTCGGATTATCAAAACGTAAACAGTTTATTAAAAATAAAAATCTTTTTTGACTCATAACTAAACGAAATATCTCACGACCAGTCCCATCAGTAGCAAATAAAAGTTCTGAACTTTCATGGTTTGACTTAAAAACAGCAGTGTAAAATAATAATCCAAAAAGTGATCGTAGCTCGATTTCGTCAACGTTTTTTGTAAAACTTGACATTTGTTTATATTTTTCACGGACACTATCAATTTTTACATTGATCCAGGTCAAAATTTCACTTATAATAGAATCAGTAAAAAATGTATTCCAAATATTTGAAGGATTTGCAGTATCACCCATGTTTTTTACAGGACCACGTAAACCAGGAATTTGCGTAATAATATTATGACGAGCAGTCCGAGTATTTTTTGATACAAATTCATCTGCTGACCATTTATATTTATTTTTACCATAAAAATATTTTGAAATTCGCGTAGATTCATCATTATCAGACCTATCAGACTCTACATCGTCACTTTCAATTATATCATCAGCATTCTGGTCGGATTCAGAATCATGTTCACTTTCTATGAATTCGGAAGTATCATCATCACTTACCTCAGCATATCTTCTAAAAATTTTGAAATTACATTTTCAAAGTCCGGATTAGTAACAGAGATTTGAGATGGACCGGCAGTGTTCATTGTGTAAGTTTAAAGTAAAATATTAATCATACAAAAAAAAACATAAAAATACATTTGATTACAAAAATGTTACGCCAATGGTACAGTGCGGTGTGAGATACCGCTGAACATTTTATATCAACAATAACAAGGTATGATAGTGAACATAACCTTAAAAACCCATATTATCATATATATTTTACCTCCATACAGAGGTATACGTAACCTCCATGTAATATTATCAGTATTGTAATTGATATGAAGGACAAAAAAAATGCAGCGGTGTATAACACCGCACTATACCAGTTACGGGTTAAAGTAGCTCCGTATCGTGTAAAATTAGTTATTGGAGGTAAACCTATATCATTCGAAATCGATACCGGTTCGGTGCATAGTATTATTTCCGAGTCGACGTTTAAAGCGCTAATAGGTCCAAAGGTTATAGTAACTAACGACGTTGAGTTATCGGATTACGTCGGTAATAGAATTACACCGATAGGGAAGGAAGCGCTCAAGGCCATATATAATAATAAAACAATCGAAATATGGGTATGTTTAGTGCCAAACGGAGGACCACCAATACTCGGTAGGAACGATCTAGCAACGCTCGGTATTAAAAACGTGTTTGAATGTAAATTTACCGGCGCAGAGGATAGCGTTAAAACAATTTTAAAGAAGTATCCTAACGTATTCAGCGAAGAGCTAGGGACATTTAAGGGGTATGAAATATCCCTCACAACAAGGCCGGGGACTACGCCAAAATTTTTTAAACACCGATCAGTTCCCCTAGCGCTAAGAATAAAAGTCGAGGCTGAAATAGATCGTTTGGTGGCCATCAACGCTCTGATACCGGTCGACCACAGCGAGTGGGCAACTCCCGTAGTTCCAATTTTGAAAGAGGACGGTAGCGTCAGGCTATGCGGAGATTTTAAAATAACCGTAAACCCCGTATTGGTCAGTACAGAATATCCCCTACCAAAAATCGAACACCTTTACGCCAGAATAGCGGGAGCGAAATATTTTTCAAAAATAGACCAGAAAGATGCTTATCTAAAGAAAGCAGTTGGTACTCGACGATAGTTCACGCGCGTTAACGATAATAAACACGATAAAAGGTTTATTCAGGTACACGCGCGTTCCATTTAGACTGAAATCATCGGCGAGCGAATTTCAGAAAGCCATCGAAAGTATCACAAAAAAGGTTGAGGGGGTCGAGGTATTCATTGACGATATAATAGTATCAGGTCGGACGATACCCGAACATAACATACGTTTGGAACAACTTCTAAAAGCACTCGGCTCAGCAGGGCTGAGAGTAAGAGAGCGTAAGTGTACCTTTATGCAGACGGAAGTGGAATATTTAGGTCACAAAATAGACGGACAGGGTTTGCATACATTAGACAAACACACAATCGCGATTAAGCAGGCAGCGGCGCCCCAAGACAGGGCGGAATTAAAAAGTTTCCTAGGGTTGGTAACATATTACACCAAGTTCGTGAAAAATGCGGCACGGATACTAAAACCGTTGTACGATCTTTTAAAAATGGGGGCGAAATGGTCATGGTCCAAAGAAGCGGACGAGGCATTTGATAACATTAAATCAATATTATCGTCCAAACCCGTACTCGACCACTACGATCCGTCGATACCGATTAAACTAATGGTAGACGCGTCATCTTTCGCTATCGGCGCGGTCATATCACAGGTATACGGCAACGCCGACAAACCAGTAGCCTATGCATCGCGTGTCCTATCAGAAGCGGAACGCAAATACCCGCAAATTGAAAAAGAGGAGTTAGCGATAATATACGGTGTTCAAAAATTTTACGATTACTTGTACGCACGAAAATTTACTTTAATCACCGACCATAAACCACTCTACCATATTTTCGGAGAAAAAAAGGTATACCAATTTACGCGGCTAATAAACTACAGAGGTGGGCGTATGTACTCACAGCATTCGACTTTGACATTTCGTTCGTTAAATCAGGGAAAAACGCAGCGGATTTCTTATCGCGCATAAGAATAGGCAAAGCAGACAGAGTGTCTACGGCGCCGCAATGTCTAAACTTTATATACGACAACTGTCCGTTTAATGTTAATTGGGTCAAAATAAAAACACAAACACGAACCGATAAAATCTTATCGCAGGTAATTAAGGCTATCAACACAGGCGAATGGCCAACAGGCGCGGATAAAAATGAATCGCTTAAATCATATTACACGCGACGCCACGAAATTTCAACCGAACAGGACTGTTTGATGTGGGGGTACAGGGTGATTATGCCAAATAAGTTCAGAGAGGACCTGTTGACAGAATTGCACTCCACGCACGCGGGAATGAGCTGCATGAAGGCGATCGCGCGTTCGTATTTTTGGTGGCCAGGGATCGACAATGATATTGAAAACACGGCGCGCAATTGCGAAAGTTGTTTACAGGTTAGACCCGCACCACCAAAGGCGGTGCTAACGCCATGGAAGTGGCCGGAACAAGTGTGGACGCGCATACACATAGACTTTCTAGGGCCTTACCAAAAACAATTTTTTTTTAATAGTAGTCGACGCGACTTCAAAATGGCTCGAAGTTTTCGAGGTAAACACGAGCACGGCATCAGTGGTAATCGTAAAAATGCAAGAACTTTTTGCTCGTTTCGGGGTCCCCAAGTCCATTACCACCGACGGAGCCAAGTGTTTCACAGGTACGGAATTTAGTACGTTCTGCGTCAACGGGAACATAAAGCCGGGTACACACATGCAACATTTGTGCGTAACAAAACGCCGTAACGTAACATCTTTTGATGCGATCGACATTTACCAACAATCATGGAACGCGAGAATGTTACGCGCGAATGTTGCAAGTGTGTACCCGGCTTAAAACACTTAGTGGGAGCTCCGTTCCACCCGGAAACAAACGGGGCAGTCGAATCAGGGGTTAAAATAGTGAACAATTTCTTTAAGAAAAACCAAACCACCAGCACGACGCTATTACAGAAATTCCTGTTATTTTACCGCAATACACCGCACTCGGCAACGCGCCAGACACCGGCAAAATTATTACTAGGACGTAGAATACGAACACAGTTCGATATGTTGATTCCCAGCACAAAGGACGTGGTTAGTGATCACCAAGATTCCCAAATCAAACGTCACGGTAAACGACAGCAAGAAATCCAACAGGGAGACACAGTGGCCGTGCGTGATTATCGGACGGGTGAAAATAAGTGGTCGATAGGGACCGTTACAAAAAATGTGGGAAAACAAGCGTTTGAGGTGGATACTGAGGCGGGCACTTGGAAGCGACACATAGACCAGACCATTAAAATACCAAATAGGGACTCAGGAGTGCTGGAAGTCGAATGTAGCGAAAACACATTCGACCCAAGGGGGGACTAGTTCCAGAGGGGACCGGGAAGGATACAGACGGGCCAGACAGGGAACCCGAGACAACCTCAACCGGCTCTCGCCCTACTAGAATGAAAAGGTCGCCCGACCGCTATACAACAGTAGATTTTAGGAAATAAGACCGATACTACATGTTCATATATATTACCTATATATTTATATTTTTTTTCTTTATAATATAGATAAATCAGCATGTAAAATATGGTATACACAAAAAAAAATAAAATATAAAATGTAAAATTAGATGTAAGTTCAAAATTAACAAATTATTTAATGTTAGGAGAGAGGTGTTGTATATCGTACATCGATATACAGTACAGTCAATATAACAATAACATTGTCTTCCTGATTAACCTTGTATGATAATAATATACGTGGTGGGGACTGTCCACCGCGTACGACGCCGATCGGCACGCTCGTGCCAGTCGACGTTTAGAGTTCACGATTAAATTATATACGTCTTTGATACTATATATATTTGTGTTGTTTATTCCTGTAAGTAGGATACAACAGCTACTTCTCTTTTAATGCAAGACTCATGAATAAAAAAAGTGAAATATTTGTCATTAAACGTATTATACATTTATTTTATACATTAGAACCAATTCATTTAAACTATATTGCAATTAAATTGTTTTTTGAAAACTTAAATAAATCAACGAAAATAAAGATATATATTGCATACAACCATAATTCGATTTTTTTAAATAGGTGTACAGAACGCTTCTGTTATTAAATTGTTATCATTTTACACCTATTGACTATACACATGGTAAAGAAAAACCGGTGATGGGGATTGGGGTAAAATGTCCCCAAGAAAAAAACGGAGTCCCCAAGGATCAAAATGTCCCCGGAGAACAAATTGATCCGATGGGCACATTTTGATCCGTTCATAAAATTCAATGTTTTGATAAAATGGACCAAAATGTCTCCAAAAGGATCCAATTGTCCCTGGATCAATATGTCCCGTTACCTGCCAAGGTAAATTAGTTTGGACATTTGCTTATCTGGCTTGACAAGTCAAATTACATTTTAAGATACACTGTAAATTTACTTCAATGCTGTTGCTATTAATTTATAATATTTTATAGGACCGTCAAAGAAAGCAGGCAAACGTAATTGTTGCATCGCTGCAATCAATGATATTTGGTGATTTGACTTCCAGAAAGTAATATTGATGATCCTTTAACAGGTAACACTTCCGGATGTGCAAACGCTGGTAATGAAAATGTTAACATCAATAATTACGAATGCTATTTGAATAATTCCAAATCAGAAGAAGGCGTGGATGGGCTGGAGTGTGAAAATGTAATTATATATTATATAAAACCCAATACTAGAGCGTCTATTAGGAGATATTATATACGATATTTAATTAAACACTTTGAAACAGAATTTGTTTCACACTACCTATATAATAATATCATATCTTTATTTATAACCTATCAACCATCTTTGATTTAGATACCAATACCTTTATTTACCTAACAAAATAGCAATTTTAGTATAAATTCAAGGTCATGTTAATTGTATTTTGTGATTTTTAATCTGATACACACAAACACAAGTTCTGAAGTATAACACAACACGCTATATTTTAATTTTATAATTCAAGCCCTTTTGCTTTTATTTTAGGCTGCTGATTCGAGACGATTTCCGGAACACTCGGAAACGTGGAACCCCCGCCATGCTTTTAAGCACGATGAAGCCCGGCCTTCTATTTACGACTTCGATGATACAGGCATCGTCGTATGTATTTGATACCACTTGTTCGAACTTATCGAAGGAGTTACATTTACTGGAAGAGGTAATATTTTTTGTACCATTATAATAAACCTATGCTTAGGCTTTAAAAAAGAATATCATTGGAAGGTTTGAATGCCAAGATTATATTAATATAAATAAAAAAAATCCTAATACTAGTTAGTTTTTAAAAACCAAAGTTTAGTAATATATTTTGTTTGTTGAGCAGTTGAGCTAGAATAGTTATTTACTAGCAGCTATAATAAAAAAAAAAAATTATTCACATATAAACTTACACAACAAATATTGATTGAATTAATAATAATAGTATTTATATTAAAAACTATATATTTAAATTTAAATCAACTTTATTAAAATATCGATTTCAAATCGGTATACCTGCAATATGTCTAACCTGTTCGTCAAACTTTTTTCAACGGGAGCAGTTTGGGAATATGCAAACAATGGACGGGAGCCGTAGGATACTTACCTATACCTTATTTACCCAACGAAATAGCAATTTTTATACAAATTGAAGGTTATGTGTTAAATATGATGAAGCCCGGCCTTCTATTTACGACTTTGGCGATACAGGCATCGCCGAATGTATTTAATACAATACCACTTGCTGTATCGACGGAGTTACATTTACTGTGGAAGAGGTAATATTTTTTGTGACATTATAATATATAACTTATTGTTTAGGCTTTATAATAAAATATAGTCGGATGGCTTGAATGCCAAGATTATAATCATAATATTGTAATTATTTTAGTAAGAAAATATAAAGAGATTATACTGATTTTATAAATAGGTTAAATTAAAGTAATTTTTACAAGCACCGCATGCTCCCAACTGCCGGGTCTGTGTGATCCGACTGCATCAGTCATGTTCATACTTTATACCAGGGATATCCAACCAGCGGCCCACGGGCCACATGCGGCCCATGATAGGTTTTGATGTGGCCCTGTCGTACATTTCACCATTAATTACTTATGTATAAAATAAGAAAAAAAATTATTAAAAATAAAACCTATTAATATAAGGTGCTCACAGCCCATACCTATTATATTGATTAAATATAGTATGTGAATGTGTTATCGAAATTACAACAATGGCGATGGCGAAAAAAAAATGTAGGTATTATTATAAAAATGTATGCGGCCCACGATAACTTCTACTTACTTAATGTGGCCCGGTCTTCCCAAAAGGTTGGACACCCCTGCTTTATACTATAGATAAGGTTTATTTTTTTTGTAACGCCTATTAATCTATCGCGAGGTATTTCAAAAGATTTGTGGATTGATAGAAGGCTCCTTCCTACCTTACTAGCCTTAACAAAGTTAAGGGCTGGCTCAGGACCTCTAAGTGAAACTCAGATATTGGATATCTGAGCCCAAACTCCCCCACCACGACAAGGTGGGTCCCATCGAGGGAGAATACTGATGAAATGTAAAGCAAGAACGCCAAAAATGATGATACAAATTCTAAGATAATTATTGTCGTATTTATCTGATTATCTCATCTTTTGTCGTAATTTTGAATTCCTACCATATACTCACATGCATGTAGTTGAGTTACCTACTAATATCTGCTGTAATAATATAATGTATCATTTATTTTAATTCAAACGCAGGCCGAAACGTCCACAAAATTGTATTCGATCGTCCAAAAAGGTTCTATCAATAAAATGGCAAAAAAAGATGAGCTACTCAATAATAAAACTAATAGTTTATATAACAATTTTAAAAATAATAAGACCCCCGACGAATTAATTATTTTAAGTGGACTTAGCCAGCCTTATAAACCTAAGAAATTGTAAAAGTAATATTATAATCTCGTTTTATTTTTTGACTGTTGATGGTATAAATTAATTAACATATTAGGGTATTTTTGATATTATTATTAAAAACTCTTAGCTCAAGCAAAATTAAATTACTTTCAATTTTATTTGTAATACAACCACTAAATTAAAGTATGCCTAATTTGGCAACTTCGCATCAAGTTTTACTAGCAATCGTACATATATCTTACCCAAAATGTATGTTCTATTGTCCCATTAAAACGTGCGCAATCGTATTATGAAAAAGGTAAAATACGTATTTTGCCGTAATATACGGTGTAAATAGCCTAATATAAATTGGTACCTGACAAAGGTATGATCATAGATCAGTAAAATCATGATTAACTAACTAGGTATGTCAGGAACTTGGTAATACGCATCATGCCTGTGGGCGGCTGTGGCAGTGCGGGACGCGGGTTGAACGTTGAACACGAGATATTTACGTTTCGGATATTGTAAATACTAAATTGTAATTGGTGACTATTTCAGTGTATTGTGTATAGTTTGTTAAAGTTTTTCGTTTAAAATATACAAATTTAATATGAACAGCTACTAATAAAGTAAAAGGTGGCGCAGAAAAAAAACGTTTTAAACGAGCGGCAGAATTAAAGTCTGCAGCTTCAGATCCAAAGCAGACCAAAATTTGTTTTAGCAATGTTAGCCAATCTAATGCTACAAATTCCATTGCTGTAATAGAAAATGTTAGTTATATATGTTTGTAACCAGAATCTTAGTTTCAACCTTAATTGTTGAAATTAGTGACATAATAAATATAGTCATATATAGTATAATTATTAAAGAGTAGATGGATGTTCAATGTTCATGCAATTGTTTTGTATATTTTCTCTGTTTGACTATATAAATGCATACCTATTTTATAATTTGTTATACTTTTTTTCAATTATAACGTTTAATTTTGACTTTAAATCAGACTATTATATAATATAATTATTATTTTTAAAATTATAAAATTTATAATAAATACATTTAACATACAAAATATTAATATATATATACTTATTTATTAATACATTTATTTAATACATTTTACTGAGTTCATTTTTCATTTATAGTTGATTAGGTACTTTAATTTAGAAAGTAAAATAACTTAACTTCTTATGTTTGGTGTGTGATTTGCATATGAATGAATCAATGATATATAAGACAGTTAGTTCAAGTATTTGGAATAGTTTCAGGTGTTGTGGTAGAATTAAAAAATGTTAGTTACAAATTACAATTTATTCAATAATATGATCACCATTACTGTATCTCAGTTGTGCATCAGCTTATTTTTTTATTGATTTCTTATTATAAAATATTTTTGAACATGTGAAACAAAGCTCACCATTAATGAAAAAAATGTTAAGTTAAACATCTAAACACATTCAATTGAAAAAAAAATAAAAATATTATGTTCATAAGATAAATAAAGTAAATTGTATTTTATAAAGGTATTTATTTAAATTATAGTAATAAAACATTTATATTATTTACAAAATCACAACTGATATAGTAATAATATTGTAAAATATTTAGGGCCTCTAAGCTGCATTTCCCCCTGGGCCGACAATCTACCAGTCCGCCCCTGCATGGTCTCGCTGTAAGTAGTAAGTTCTTACCTATTTTAGACTTACGTGTTATACCATTTTGGTTAACAAATAATGTTAAGTAACCAATTTATTGTAATGAAATATCCAGTGTACCAAAAAATCTATCAATATAATCAAACCTAATTATTTTTTCAGACATTTGTCTCTAACCACTTTTGAAGTTAATTCCTATTGTACTTAATATAAATATTGTACGAAATAGCTCGGATGAACTTAAGGTAGCAATCATTGAAATAGCATAAATTTACCACGCAATCAATCATCATCATAGCTATTTAAGTATGGACTGTGGAATAAAATTGAATACTTCTCTATACGGAGATTCTGTTATGGCAAAAAAAGTTCACTGTGGACGTACTAAAGCAGAAGCAATAGTCAAAAACATTCTCAGTCCTAATTCAATAGAACTAGCAATTCAAGACTTGAAAATGGTTACGGCTTTTCAAAATGGTAGTTATTTTTCTATTGCTATTGATGCGTCTAATAAGGGTTCCCAAAAAATGTACCCTATTGTTGTTCAGTATTTTCACATTCAAAAAGGTATCCAAAATAAACTAATGGATTTTTATGAAGATCCAGATGAGACATCATTAAAAATTTTCGAAATTATTGAAAATTGTATACAGAAATCAAATTTAGATGTTGAATTATTATCTGGATTCTCTGCCGACAATGCATATCAGTAAATTACGGCATTCGTAATTCGGTCTATCAAAAACTTCTCGAAAAACATCCAGAAACTAAAATAATAAAAGCAAATTGTAATTGCCACGTTATTCACAATACTGCTAGAAACTCTATGAAACAATTAACATATGATGTAGAAAACTTAGTGTTAAAAGTGTATGCCGAATTTTCAAATAGTGCTAAGCGCGTAAAAGAACTTCAAATTTTTTTTGAAGAATTCGAAATTGTATACAGAAAAGTTCTTCGACATGGACCAACAAGATGGCTAAGTTTGTTTAAAGCTGTCGATAGACTGATAATGTCTTGGCCTGCTGTTTCATCTTATTTTAAATACCGAGGAGAAGAAAAATGTCATCAAGTCATATGGATGTTTGTCAAAAATATTGACACGACAGAAATGACTGATTTGTCACGCAAAGTAACATTACCAGAATGCTTTTTGTACTTTATTCACCACTACATGAATATACTAAGTGAGACAATATTAATACTCGAAACAAATTCTGTAACATCTGTTGACTTACACAATGTAATGCAAGGTCTAAAAGATAAAATTGAAAATCGATTGAATGATTCATTTTATGGTGCAAAAGTTACGAGAAGTATTTCATCACTTCAAGAAAATGAGCGAGTAATGTTTAAAAAAGAAGCTAATGAAGTGTATAAAAAAACTATTGATTATTTAAAAAATAATTACGACTTCAACGATTCTATTTTTAAGATGTTTTCAAACTTTAATTTAAAAAACAAAACAATTGAGTATGATGATGCAATAAAATCTGTGAATCTGTTAGGATTAAACAATATTGAAGAAGACCGACTTTACGACGAAGTAAAAAATGTGCAAGGAGTTTGGGCAGAGCTTTCAAAAATGAACTTATCTTCAGACTTAATGTGGTAGAGTTGTTCAAAAAAAACAATTTCACTGAACTTCCAAAAATTATTGGAAAAATATTTTCAATTCCCATAAGTAATGCTTTTGTTGAACGAGTATTTTCATTGATGGGAAATTTATGGTCCGATGAAAGAAATCGTCTGTCAGTGGAAATGGTTAAATCAGAACTCTGCGTCAAATTAAATTACAATATGAACTGTCAAGAATTTTTGTACTTTTTAAAAAATCCTGAACAAGAAAAATTATTGAAATGTGCAACAAATAATGTTAAGTATGATTATAAATTTAAATAAAAATATATTATTGTAATTTTGAATAATAAAATATATGATTATATTAATATTTTTTTGCATTTCATTACTTATCTTTTCACTTCATAAACTAAGCTATAGATTATACTACATACTGGTGTATACTGGCTGATGACCTTTTTTTTTTTTTTTGCTTATCGGCCTGTCTCCGGGGCTGCTATCTTTCAAAGGTGGCAACCCTAATTACATGTCATGTCTCAAATTAATCTTTCTGTCTATTGTTTTAAATTTTAATTGGCTTATTTCGGTAAGTCAATTAATATGCCATCTATTTTATTGTATGTTTAAATATTATCATATTCATTAATACTGTATTTTAATTTTATCATTATTATGTAATCGTCATATATAACTGATAATTGCATGTAACCGTTGAGCTATAATAGTATATTTCTAAAAGCTAATAAAAAAAAAAAAAAAAACTAACTTGATGGAGAACAATCGATGGTACTTTCGATAGAGACTCGATAGTAGAATATCACAATCGATGTTACTACTATTACTGCCATACTTAAAATAAGAAATTATATTTTGTTTATTATTGGTTTTATTAAAATACATAAAAAAATACTAGACAGTTATTACACTTAAAATTTCATTTATTTATCTCCAATATAATACATAACACTAGATAGTTAAAAA
Organism: Neotoxoptera formosana; assembly: GCA_022818045.1. Classification (NCBI taxonomy): domain Eukaryota; kingdom Metazoa; phylum Arthropoda; class Insecta; order Hemiptera; family Aphididae; genus Neotoxoptera; species Neotoxoptera formosana. Next base: position 35,618,494 of record CM040630.1, read on the forward strand.
TTAATATTTAAATTGTAAGTACATCACAACTTCAGTCTTTAATTTGTATTATATTGTATACATAAAATCATCCTAATAATAATAATAATAATAATAATAGGCACATTAGGTAAAAATAGGTGAAACTCTTAATAACAATAATAAATAAAAATACATTTTTGGTTTATTTTACTTGATTAAATTTTCCAGTGATAAGTTTTTTTTTTTTATGTTTTGTGTGCCATATTAAAGCCAGTTGTTTGATAGGATCATTTTCTCCCAGCTGTAATGATCTTTTACCAAGTAAAATACGATCAACTTCAGTACAAGGTGACAAAGTGATGCTGCAGCCGTTACTTTACCATTCAATTTATTAATAATGTAGGAATCGGCAAATTTTTCTGAATTATTTAATCTATTTTTGAATAGTTTTTTCTTAATGTCTGACCGGCGTTGTTTCTTAATTAGTTTATTGGTGATTGAATACAACTTTTTACATCGTGGAGTAAGGTGTCTGATATTCCGCACACCGATATTTGCTAATAATCCTATAAATATACCAATTTACATTAGATAAAGTAGTAGTAATGAGTATTGGAACTGATTCAACAAATTAGTTTATTTGGAAACATTAAATAAAGTAATACTTGATGGATAAGTTCCAACAAATAATTTATTCAAAAAAAGTTATTGACCCGTTTTATTATTTTTCTTTGGGACTGGCCTTAGACAAGTTTTGGAACTATCATGATTACTAATATCTACATTAATATCTACATGAGAGCAAAAAATCAAAAATGTACATGCAATGTAATGTATTTAGTGAAAAAGCATACAACAGACAAAACTACATTTAAATCTAAACTTACTAATTAAATCTGGATCAGCTAATGGTGTGTTAATGATACCTGACATCGTTGATGTATCTAAATCATAACGGTCATCTTCATTGTTTTGAATACTTTCCACAGCTGAAATATAGTCATTAATATACAATTGTAGTTAGTTATAAATAAATAAATATAATGCATTATACTTACTGATGGTATTATTATCTGTTTATGAAGTATTCAGTTCAATAATACCAGACATCATGGAAGCATCCAAATCAATTAGTTCATTCCTATTGCTTTGTATACTGTCCACAACTAAAATATAGAAATTAATACACTTATACCTACGTAAATAGTTTATTTGTATAAATAAGTATAATGAATTATACTTACAAATGGCATTAGAATTAGCTTGTGAAGTATCCAATTCAATAATACCAGACATCGCAGATGTATCTAAATCAAAAAAATCATCTCTATTGTTTTGAATACTTTCCACAGCTGAAATATTGACATTAATATACAATTGTAAGTAGATATTTTATTTTTATAAATAAATATAATATATTAAACTTACTAATGGCATTAGGGTCTAGGACATCTCGCCGTGGGACTATTCGCCGCCGGACCTATTCGCCGCAGACCGTTTCGCCGCGGACTGTTTCGCCATTAATAGCCAACAATAGCAATAACAAAATGGTGATTAATGATATATTTGTAGTTAAAATATATAATTTTTTTTTTCAATATACGGTTTCTTATGCTGAATTCAAAAGTGTTTGAAAAAATTTCCGGAAACTATAACCGTTCAAAATTTCCGGAAACTTACCGTTCAAAAGTTATGGAAATTTAAAGTTTCAGTGATTACGCGTGTATCGGCACTCGTCGCTACGCTCCTCGGCGCCGTCGCTCCGCTCCGCAATTCGAAAATATCCCTCGACTTGTGGTGAAACTCGGTTTTCCTTAATATTGTTTCGCCGGCGAATAGTCCAGCGGCGAATCGGTCGCAGTGAAAGGGTCTGCGGCGAAATGTCCGGGTCCGATGACATTATTATCTGTTTGTGAAGTATCTAGTTCAATAATACCAGACATTACGGAAGTATCCAAATCTATTATTTCATTCTTATTGCATTGAGGTAAAAACAGTGACGGCAACGCATTTGCGTTAAGTCGTTTGGTGCCAGTACTCGATTAATTGCTAGTGAAATGTAGAGAACAAATATACTTTTTGGCATAAACGAAATTGGGATCTTCGTATTCTAATCCAACAATTTTCATCCAAGTTTTAAGCCTTTCCATATCTGTACGTGGATTCGGAATCCGATGACATATCACATCTAAATGAAGTTAAAATAATACTAACTTAACATACCAGGTTTGAAAAATTATAAAAATTATGTACCTATATCCGTTTTATATAATATTTGGAATATAGCGTATTATAAAATATTACTTAATAAATTATAGTAAAATTTAACATTAATATAGTTTGTACATAAATCGAAAAAGTACATACCTACCTTTTGATTTACAATCACCCACAACACATCTAAAGGCATTCTTCGGAGGCATTATTAAATAAAATATTTAATATTATACCTAATGATACTCAGCAAATAAATATTGTACTTCGGTAACAAGTAATTAAGTAACTAGTAAGTAATAAAGTAAATATAAAACTGAATTAATATTTAGCAACAACAGAACTCATGAAAAACACGTGCGTGGCACTCGCAAATTTCGACAAGTCGTAATCAGTTACCGCGTACTGCGTAGTCAATAGATGATAATGAGCAGTGCTGTGCAGCGCTACCGGTGGTTGCGTAGTATAAACTATATGGTGTAAATACCCCCTATAGAGTTGCACCAGCCTGGGTACGATATCGAAGTAACGATACCACGGCGGTAATTGTGTTGATATATATATATATATATATAGTAAGGCGTCGCTGATTCCAGTACGATGGTGAAAAGTTGTCGCGGCGGCGGCGATGAGAATAAAGGTACGGTTTCGTTTCTGCAGTTGACTACAGCAGTGACCGCATGTAGTCGCTGTTGCGTCCGTCGCATGTAGCAGCACTGGTTTTGTTTATGCAGTTGACTGCATGCAGTAAACTAAAAATTTATTTCCTAAATAGCAGTTAATCACCAACTTTCAACCATGGATGACGTTACCAGGATTGTTCTATTGCATATTCTTGAAGAAGAAGAACGAGATGAACAAATCATAGATCTGCTGTTCACGAAAAAAAATAAGAGGAAAAAAGTACACTGTACACACTGTTTACAGAAAGGCGTAATGAAGGAACATTTGAAAATTTGGTTATGAAACACCTCATCGATGATGAATGTAAATATCAAAACTATTTTAGGTTGACAAAATGTCAATTTGATTATGTTTTATCTGCCATCGCACAATATATTTTTAAAGCGCCAACAACTACTGTGAAGTTTCCTATAACACCAAAGGAAAAACTTGCAGTAACTTTAAGGTATTTATTTAAGTATTAATTATTTTTCAAAATATAAACTTATATTTACCCAAAAACAGAGTCACATGAAAATTAAAATAAATCCCACGTTGCAGTTCAATTCGCTCAGGGTTTATTAAATTTAAAGAGTGAAAACAAACTAAAATGTTTTCAGTTAAATAAGGAATTTAATCAAACAATATAGTATATTATAATATCAAGATAAAAAATTTAAAAAAAAGTACTGTTAGGAATTTAAATACTTATAGGTAAATGGTGTGAACTGATATGTACACTAAATACAACAAGTTCACACATTCAACATTTGAATAAAATATAAAACTTAATAATAACTTAAAATATCAAATAAAAAGAAATCAGTCACTTCTTTATGACACTAAGTCAATATGGAAGATCCTCATAAAAGGATTGAGATGATGTAGATTGAGATGGACAACTTTGGTTTTCTTGTTGATCTAATGGTTGGTATGTCTGAGTCTGAGTCTGATGAACTAATGAATGCTCTGGTATGTTTTGTTGAGGACAAAAATATGGTTGCTGGTATTGTTATTGACTGTGCATGTATTTCAATTCTATAGAAGTAAACTTTGTAAATGTTGCATCTTGATTTCGGATCTCAGTAATGGCGGAAGGCGTTTTACGGAAAGAGAAATACTTTTATAAAATGCATCTACTTCATCTTCTTGTTTTTGACCGGCACCTTTCAATGTTTCTATTAATTGCAGTCTTGACTCTATTTTCAGCTAAAATGTCTGATACTTTTTCTATTTTTCTTTTTTTTGACTTAGATGCATCTGTATTGCTTGGTGGTGGAGTTTGAACGGATGCATTACTAGTATCAAAACATTCAACATCAATATCTTGATCTTCCAATGTACTGTCATTACTGATCTCTTCGTTTTGTCCAATATCCGATAAATTAGATAGGGTCCTATTAAAAGAGTTATTTATTAAAAACGCCTATAGAAACTATAATTGAAGTCTACACATTTTATATTACCTCCTTTCTTCTGGAACTTGCGAAAGGAAGGATACATATTTTAAGAGTGGCCAATTAACTGGTTTACGAGCAGCAGATCCAGTTCCTAATTTTCCTTCTCTTTTAAGACGCTTAAAATGGTTCCGAATCGAACGTCATCTCTTTTTACAATCTTCATCTAAAAATAACATAAATACGAACATATTTATCCCGTTGTTATCACACTCCGGACGGTTTACTCCATAATATACAGGATGATACTTTTGTCGTCGAACACTCATTATTTCAAAAAGTATAGACTTTTTTTCAAATTTTTTTTTAAAAATAATTTTAGTCTCATGCTTTTCTACATTTGTATACATTTTTAATATTTTTCACCCTTATATTTATTAGGTAAACCAACATCGAATTTTGATTTTCAAATGTCAACCTATATTAATAATTGCATACATTAATAAAGCTATATTTTTCATGGATTTTCACGTTAAAATTTTCAACTTTCGTCAGCGGAATATAACGAAAAATGAAAATTTAAACGCGATAATTCTTAAAAAAAAATAGCTTTATTAGTTTATAAAACTTTTAGAATAGGTTGCCATTTGAAAATCAAAAGTTGATAATGGTTTACCTAATTAATATAAGGGTGAAAAATATTTCAAATGTAGAAAAATAAAGAAAAGCATGAAACTAATATTAAAAAGAAAAAAATTCAGTTGTGGCTCTGTGGTATTTATTCGGGAGAAAGGTTACCAAATATTCTAATATTTTAATAAAATGTTTAGGTACCTAGCAACTGGGGAATCATATCGATCATTGGCGTATAATTTTCAAATTTCACATGGTGAAATATCGAATATTATAAAACAAGTATTATCAGCTATATGTGAAAATTTAATGCCCATACTTTTACCACAACCAACCGAAACTGATTTCAAAGCTCGATCAGTAGAATTTTGGGAGAGGTGGAATTTTCTGAACTGTGTGGGAGCCAAAGATGGGAAGCATGTCTGTGTTGTATGTCCAGAAAAGTCAGGATCTCTTTACTACAATTACAAAAACTATTTTTCAATTGTGCTACTAGCGATTGTTGATGCCAAGTCTAAATTTTTAGCTATTGACGTAGGGTCATATGGGAAAGAGGGAGATAGCTGAATATTTTCAAAATCTGCAATGGGAAAACGGATTTACTCAAAACAATTTGGATTACCCGAAAATACTCAACTCCCTGGTTCTGACAAAAGTTTACCATACGTCATAGTTGGAGATGAAGCTTTCAGGTTACATACCCACATTATGAAACCTTACAATAGATCGCAAGCCAAGGAAGATTTTGAAAAACAAATCTTTAATTATAGATTATCTCGAGCAACTTGCGTGTCTGAAAACGCATTTGGATTTTAAAGTCAAATATTTAGAGTTTATTACACACCTATCGCAATCAAGCCGGAAACTTGCGATTTATTAATAACTGCTACATGTTGTTTGCATAATTTAATTCGCGATGGGTATGAAGAGCTCCATACACAACAAATTGATCAACAACCAAAAGATACTACACAGACAAATATGTTGCCATTAGTCAGATACGGAGGGTATGGAAATACTGAAGGATTTGAAGTTCGAGATGCCTTTAAATCATTTTTTAATGAAGAAGGAAAATTAAATTGGCAAAATCAAATAGTTTTTTAGAACATCATAATCCTATTCATATTTATCACTAGTGTTTTCCACTATTTCTTAAAATATTATTAGTTACTAATGTTTAATTTTAGATAACAACAATAATAATTATTATATTATTTTTTAAATTCTTTAAATATTTAAGTTGATTTTTTATTTTAACTAAAAATGTAATATTTAATGTAATATGTATCCATACATTTTCCATAGTAAATAATAATGTTAAAAACCTTAATAGCACTAAAAACGTTTTATGGTATAAAAAAAAGTATTAACTATTAAGTGAATGTCAGTGAAATGCGGATTTTTTATTACGATTTGTTTATATTAATCATAACATGACGGGAATGCATGTAGTACAAGTCGACAAAATGTCAACTATTATGTGTAGAAAACACTAAACAGTTTTCCCAAAAGTATTAGGTATACAAAATAACACAGATTTCGAAAATTCATAGGTACCCCAAAGTAAAAATATTGGTAGAACTTCAAGATAATCAAATTAATTATTTCATTAGTAATATTATATTCACTATAAAATGTTCAATGAATAATATTAGATACTATTAGATACTTGTAACTTGTATAAGAATTTATAAGAATTTGATGAGAATTATTATTATATTTAGATAGATTATATATAGATTAGATATAGATTTAGATATTCACTGTGACTATGTAAACAATGTTGTTCACAAGAAACGCGTTGATTAAAAATAACTATGCATGTTGTAAACGTTTGAAGTATACGTCATATTAATCATATATTACTAATTTTATTTTATTTTAAACTCATATACATACTAAAAACTAAATTATTTTAATTTATAATAGTAATGAAGTAATAAATAGTAATCAAGATATTATATAGGCACTTACCAGTTTTTTTCCCCAATGAAGTCGCAATTGTTTTCCATATATTATCTTTTAATATGATATCTTTAAAATCTTTATGACTTAAATCATATAATTGTGGGTAGTTAGACACAAGTTCGCAAAGTTTTGCATCGTCGTCGTGAGTAAAACTCATTTTGTTGAGGGAAGAAGGAGACAAAAATTTTAAAAATTAATTTGGTCTTTGCGACTGTCTGCACACCACTGGTCATAGAACCAGTCGTTGCAGTCGACCGCATGCAGCAGTCACGCCTGTCGCGATAACAAAACTGTTTCCGTAAAAACCCATAAAACCACTCCATGCGACGGTCGCTGCAGCGACTGCATGCGGTCACTGCTGCAGTCAACTGCAGAAACGAAACCGTAGCTTAAGATAGCATGACAGCGATTATGACGGCGGCGGCTTACAATATAATAGACGATATCCCTCTCGTTCTTAGTCACCCGGGTGTCTTGTATTAGAATTTAGGATACGTTCACGCGGTATTGGCGAAGATGCGCACCACAGCACTAAATACGATAGGCGAACGATTTCAAACTTCAAATTACCATTAACGGCACTCCCATAGAGGCGGTGAATAGCCTAAATTACCTCGGCATCACTCTGGACCCCAAACTGAGTTTCTCCGCCCACGCTGTACGCGCATCCGGAAAAGCTTACAAAGTCGTCACTAACCTGTCCAGGATCCTCCCAAACATCAGTGCTGCCACCCCCGAAGACGAAGACTCCTAGCTAGTGTAGTGAATTCTATTCTTTTGTATGGCTCCCCTATATGGGCAAGCCGGATCTCCCGTTTTGGCATGACGGAGCTTGAAAAGTGCCAGCGTAGGATTGCGCTGAGAGTGGCATCAAATTATTGTACCGTTTCGGCGGATGCAGCTTTGATTCTAGCCGACATCCCTCCTGTATCGTTACTAGCCAAGGAGCGCCGCGACAACCTCGCTGCCAAGCAAGCCGGTACCACGACGGACAAGGATCGTACCACCCTGATCTCTTCCTGGCAGGATCTCTGGAACACGTCCACGAAAGGTAGGTGGACCTTTCGTCTAATTCCAGACAACAAACCTTGGTTCCAGCGTAAGTTCGGTGACACAAACTTCCACCTGTCACAAGTATTATCCGGGCACGGTTGCTTTGCGCAATACCTTCACCGTTTCGGTAAGTTGGCCTCACCAACATGTTGGTTCTGCGACGCTCCAACAGATGACGCGTTCCACACCGTTTTTAACTGCGATGCGTGGCACATGCACCGTACTCGCCTGTCAGTCCTCCTTGGTGCCGAGATCTCCCCGGACAACCTCGTTCCACTCATGCTCCGTTCCATTGAAAACTGGTCGTACGTGAACGAGTTTGCAAACAGCGTCATGCGGCGGAAGGAAGCAGAAGAAAGGAGGCGCCAAGCTGCCCCCAATTGATTCTGCTTGTATAAATTAGTTCCTAAGTCACTATAATATGTATTTTCGTATAAATAATTATTAGTAACATTGTGTCCGCCGAAGGCAAACCAGTTAAGGGATTCGTGTCCCAGTATGTAATCATATTCTGTATATGTCTGTCACGTTTGTTATCTCTTTAATAAACGATGGCAGTTGAGGGGTGAAATGACTTGCGTCGGTGCCACCCTCAGCCGCCGATACCATGTAAAAAAAAAAAAAAAAAAAGCCCCAGCGCAAGGTGCTCCTCCGCAGCACGTGTGCCTACCGCACGGTATCAGCCGTAGCGGTGAACGTCATATCATCAACCCCACCGGCTGATCTCCTGGCCAGAGAGCGGGAGTCCCTGTTTCGCTGGAGACGAGGCCTGCCCAACGCCGTGGCGAATAGCGACGTAAGAACCCGAACATTTGCCAAATGGCAGACCATCTGGGATTCAGCGGAATTAGGAAGTTGGACAAGGAGACTCATTCCGAACGTGTCTACGTGGTGCTCCAGACGATTTGGCAGAGTCGACTTCCATCTCACCCAATTCCTGTCTGGTCATGGCTGCTTCAGGTATTAATTGTGCCGATTTAAGAAAGTCGACAGTCCCAATTGTATCGACTGTCAGGCCTTGGTGGACGATGCCGAACACGCGTTCTTTCAGTGCGACAGATGGTGGCGCCTAAGGAGCGAGCTGAAAGCTGAGGTAGGTGGCGTTTTCACTCCAGAATCAGTGACTAGGATAATGTTGTCCTCAGTGAGGAACTGGTCGGCTGTAGCAGGTTTTGTCAACGTCATCCTGGCAACCAGAGAAGAGGAGGAACGGGAACGGGAGCGCGCTCCAGCAGTACCAACCCCCTAGTTAAGTGATATACATTATGTAGGCCGAAGGCCAAACTTAGGTGGCGTAGGGCCACCGTTTTTTGTATGTTTTTTCTTTTTAAAATCAATCATGTATGTAGATATGTTTTAAATTTTTGTTATTTGTTTGAAACAATAAACGATGCAGAGGAGCTGGCGAATTGCCCCACAAGGTATTTCCGGCCCTCTGCGATACCGTAAAAGAAAGGTCCTGTGCCTTTGCAGGCCGGTGGGGAAAGCTATATAAGTCTAAGCTATAAGATGTTCGTCATTCATATCATAATAAAATTTAATTTAATTAATTTATGCTTAACACTAAAAAATTTAATTTTTGGATAGTTTAAACTTGAGTTAAAATATTTTCGCGGTTATTTAAAAATTGAAAAATTATTGAACTAAAAGAAAATCGTATTTAAATTGTTAAAAAAACTAATCTATAATCCTAATATTAATATGTATGTATATCACTAATTTATAACTTAAAATAAAATATTTTGCGATTATCAAATAAAATTTTGAAAAAGTATTGAACTAAAAAAAAAAATCCTATTTAAATTGTTAAAAACTAATTTACAATCCTAATAATAATATGTAAGTATATGACTTAAATTAAAATATTTTTGCGGTTATTTAATATCGAAAAATTTTGAAAAATTATTGAACTAAAATTCTATTTAAATTGTTTCTTTAAAAAACTTAATCTATAATCCTAATATTAATATGTATGTATATCACTAATTTATAACTTAAAATAAAATATTTTGCGATTATCGAATAAAAATTTTGAAAAAGTATTGAACTAAAAAAAAAATCCTATTTAAATTGTTAAAAACTAATTTACAATCCTAATATTAATATGTAAGTATATTACAAAACGTTGCTCACCTTGGCGTATACGTGTGTAGACGCGCGGTTATCAAAATTGTACCACGCGGCACAAACAGCTCTATGTCGGTAAGACGGAAATCGGACGCGTATGTGTTACTCACCGGTATACATACACACAAAATTGCGTTCTGGGTTCTTCTACCCGAAACGCGCACAATTGTCGTACTTCACTTGTACGAAAAAGGTGTGTCGAAGGAATCTCTCCCAGACCACACAAAAAAAAAACAGTTGTACTTCTCGTACCGAACACTTTGAAAAATTAAACCGTGCCAAGGTTGAGGTACCAGGGTACAAAAAAAACAACAAAAAAAAATGTCTCCGACCGTGGATAAGTAACCCCGTTGGGCGCCACTCTGTGGTATCACCCGTATTGGACAATACGCGGTAAACCAACTATACGCCTTACCTTCGTATGCTCTAAGCTAATGACTGTCTCTAGAATAAATTCAGATTAGCACTGTTAACTTTTGAGCCACGATGGTATGCGTTTAAGTCGATTCTACGTTCGTTTCCTAAATTGGAATGACTATTAGGACGCCACAACCGGAGCACTATTCAGTTTGCAATAAACGTCATTGACTATAATAGGTGTGTGGGTCTGAGCACTGTTCCAATATTAAAGGTAAGAACGAAGAAAGACTTTGCAATAATATTTAACTCGGGTTTTCAGGTCGGAAACACTTTTATTATATTAAAAAAACAAACATAAAACACTTAGCGAATTCAGACCGCCTACGTCCTCGCCGATTCACTCAGACGACAACGGGACTGCCGATTCACTCGGACTCCCCGTGCCTGCGCGTACGGCGGTCTTATATAGTAATTAATTTTGCTGTCTCGGCACATATTGCTTCACTGACCTATGTCAATATAGTTTTACAATAAAAAATTGTTCCTACCTCTATTACATATATTAAACATCTTGACGACTGTCTACAGTATACGACAATATTTAGATTTTTTAGTTGGCGGTATTTCAGTCGATAAACTATTTTCTCTGTCACTAAAAACGTCATTTTTTTCTTGATCGTGAGTGGTAACCATTTCTTGAACCTCAGTGACGTTGGAAGTTGATCTATTAATTTAAAATAATATAAATAAAATACTCTTAACATTTTAAAATTGTTTTTGTTTTTAATTTTGTTTATTAAAATGTGGGTAAGCGTTAGTAAAAAACGTAAGTAAAAATTTCTCAATAGTTTTTAGTCGCTTGGGAAAAACAAAAAAAAAAAAATTAAGGAAAAAACGGGAATTTTTACGTGAAGCCAATTTTCGACAAAATTGATTTTTATTTTTGGTATTACAGAAGAAATAATGACCGTAAATACATGAAAATTTCAAAAAATGTTTATATAAGCAATTTCAATACACAATAAAATTTCCAATATGTTATGACTTTTTTTGAGCCATTTATGGACATAATTAATTTTTGATTTTTTTAATTTTTTTTTTATTAGTGCCAATAAAATTTTTTTTAGTCGGTCAAAAAACTTGAAAATGTAATACAATGTTCTTCATAACTTGCTGTACGTGAATATTATAAAAAAAGTTGAGCGTATGTCTCTAATAGTTTTTTATAAGCGTCTAAATTTAAAATTTCGACAAAATACGTCAAAATCACGAAATTATGCAGTTTTTTTTATTTAGGAAATTCATAAAAATTTTACTATTTAAATCTAAGATTTTAAAATTTAACACAAGATTTTTTATATATTTTTCTACCCTTCTAAAAAATAAAAAAATTACCGGAAACTCAAAACAATTTTTTATGAGCTTTTGAAATTAGACATTGGATATTCACCAGTTTTCATACAGTTTTTATAGTCGTAGTATATAAGTCGTCAGTATCTTCTCTTATATTTTAAAAGCTATTACGTCAAATGTACCAATATTTTACACACTGCCTGCTGCCACATGTTCTTGCAGGTCGAATCACTGTAGCGACAGGCACTCGCAAGTCAAATCGACTATGGTGTCGAACGTGTTTTGGTATTGGTAACATACCTACTAACATTTATAAACAACATTTATTATGCCCCTGTATGTACGTTACATTGTTACTCTCTTGAACTTTTATGAATTAATAATATTTAATAATATGCATAAATCGGGGTAAAAGGGTTTAATACCCATTATTACTTAAGCTCGCTCATATTCAACTCGATCCAAAAACCAAGGTGAGGTGCCAAGTTCCATTTTTTTTAGTCGCTGCTGATCCTGTTCCCGCCTTTCTCTTATTTCCGAAATATGAATCGCGAATATTCTTCCAGCGCTTTTTTGTATCGTCTACTAAATTATCAAATTGCGTTCAAGTAAAGTAATTACATAAAAATTGATAATTTTTTTAATAATTAAAAAGATTGAAATTTTGTATTTACCAGATTTTCCAATCTTGAGGGATATTTCCTTCCAGATACTATCCTTCATTATTATGTTTTTGTAATTAGCATCGCCAAATTATACAAAATAGAATTGTCCTGTACTTCTTGAATAAGAATTTCATCCTCCGATGGAGAAAAAACTATTTTTGACGCTATATGATAAATTTGTATAGACAAATTAGACAAATACGATAAATAAGACCATAGGGTCGTCACGAAGTGTCGCGCGGTACTGCTCTATGATGAGTAGTGTCGTCGGTCGCGGCGACCCAAAGTTCAGTCGCCTTACAAAACAGTTGATACTATTTTCCTATTAACAGATATTGACGACATGTCGAGCCTTGGAAAACGTACCTTAATCGTAAACACTATAAGCGGCAACCACTGTATTAATTTTTTTTTTGCCAAATTTTCAAATTGTATTATAAACTTTTTGTATCATCAATTAATATGCTCTAAAAAAAGTAAAATTAAGAAATATGCTCTTAAAACTACAAAATCACTAAATATGCAAAAATATGCACTGTTAACTTATAATATTTTTTTCGTGGTATCGTGAAATTAATTTCAAGCTTACTTAGCAATGAATCTTATTGCCAGAAAAACATGTAAATGCAACTTCCGAGCCCTAATTATTCCTAACATCAATGCCCACAAGAAATGTCCAGTTTAGGTATTCCGTGTTCAACAAACCAAATGGCAGTGTTGCGCAAAGATAACTAAATATTTATCTAGATAAAGATAAAAGATAACTGGTTAAAATTTATCTAGATACAGATAAAAGATGATTAATACCTTAATTATCTAGATAAAGATAAAAGATAAACACTATTTATCTAGATAAAAAAAAGATAAAAATTTTAATAACTGAACTACACTAGTTGTCAAAACTACAATTTATTTTTCAATTATAATTATTATTTAGAAATATAGAATATATAAAATACCTATATTGTTTCATTCAAATTTTAAGATTAAATTGTTGTATTGTTATAATTAATTCATATTTATTTTTATTTTTGTCTAAAAATTATACTACTTTGATTATTTTTTTTGAAGTTTGGTTTACCTACCAATTACCATTTATAGATTTTATACTCACATAATATGGTATTATACTGATCTTCTTATTTAATAAATTATAAATCTATAAACAATGTAGATCATATTTACAATAAAGCATTATTTACATTTATGTATTTTTATATTTATCAAATAATAGGTACATTACAATTTACAAAATACAATTAATATTATACTACATGTGTTTATATTAATGAATTTGATGTGTAATATTAATGAATAACAGAGCAATTAAAAAATATACATAATTTGTTCATAAATTGTTAATTAATTAAAAAATAGTCTTTATTTCAAAAGTATGTTATATATGGTAAATATGTATGATATTAAAATATTAATAAAATAAATAAAACTTTATAAATATAAAAACATAGACATATTAATAAAAAATATAATAATAACCATTTAAGTACCTGCCTACCATAACAGTATAGTATTACCACAAGTCAAATATTATATATTATATAAATGCATATTATACTTTACAAATCAAATTAAAATAATAATAAAAAAAACAAAACTTTATAAATATAAAAATGTAAATCATATTAATAAAAAATATAATAATAACCATTTAGGTACCTGCCTACTATAACAGTATAGTATTACCACAAATAAAATATTATAAATATAAATACACAATATTATACATTTGCAAATCAAATTAAAATATTAATAAAAAATTAAAAAACTTCATAAACATAATAAAATATGGTAAATATGTACAATATTAAAATATTAATAAAAAAAACAAAACTTTATAAATATAAAAATGAAGATCATATTAATAAAAAATAAAATAATAACCATGTAGGTACATGCCTACTATAACAGTATAGTATTACCACAAATAAAATATTATACATATAAATGCATATTACACATTTACAAATAAAATAAAAATATTAATAAAAAATAAAACGTTATAATATATTTTATATATTATTATATTAATTAAATTCTTTCATTAAGCACCTACAACAAAGTAACATTTCAAATGTCTTATCCTGAAGCCTATTTCTTCTTGGTGTTAAGATTTGGGACCCACTACTAAAAAGTCTTTCCACGGGTGCTGAAGACGGGAGAGTAGTATTATATTTAAAAAAAACTCTTTTGACAGTCGGAAATTGGTTTAACATGTCTAGGACTTTATTTTTCGAATCTAAATAAGATAGGGCTTGTACAGTTGCATCATTACTATCATCATTATTCACACTTTCAGCAACATAATGATCTAATGAATATTTACTCTGTGTTAAAATACCATAAAATTCTTCATCGCTATCAGCAGAATCTTTTTCATTTTCATTATCATTAGAATCTGAATTAATAACTGAACTCATAGATTTACATTCGGTTAAAAAAATATTTTTACACACAGTTAAATATCTAGCAGGAATCCATAAAAGCTTAAACTTTGGATGCGATATAGAAGCAATAATATATGGCTTACTTTTAATATTTTCAAGATCAAATATAAAATTAAATCTTTTTTCAAGACTTTTAATAATTGATAACGCTAAACATCTGCAATATGTTAAATTGGTTTGTTGAATTAACAAAAGTCTTAATGATATTATGGTAGGTGCAACATATCCCAGAAAACAAGATTTTTCTGCGTGTATCTTGTCAAGGGAAATGGCAAGCGGTTCCATAACCAAACAGTACTCCTCTAAAAATGACCAATCTTTTTTTTTTAGTTGTTGAAGTTTTAATTCATTAAATGAAGATATTACAGTTCCTTTATGGGCAATTATTTTTTTAACTGCGTCAAACGATGAATTCCACCTTGTAACAATAGGTACAGGAAATTTGCAACCACAGATATCATATACCTTGTCTGAGGCAACTGTACTTCGACTTAAAAGATTCCAAAAACTACATAACTTACTAAAAGCATTTTTAGAATTTATTATATAACACTTATCAGAAATTTTGTCTACATCAACAGTTGCAATTAAGCCGAGTGTGTGTGCACAACATGTAATATGATCTGGTAAGCATATATCATCAATCTCCATATCTTCAGAATTCTGAAACACTGTGGACCAATCTACAGTATCAAAATCTGCACTAAAATTATCAATTTCTTCCCCAGTATTATGATCATCATCATATATAGTTTCATTGTCAAACCAGTTATTACTATTAGTATTTAAAGACTCCTGACCAATAGATTTCAAAGAATATGTTCTGAATGCCTTCCCAAAATTGCTAGCATTATCAGTTACGGTATGAGAAATTTTAGAATTTGGAATATTATAAGTTTGAGTTATTTCATTCATTATTTCTGTTATATTAACATATGTGTGACTACCTTTAATTCGTCTACAACCAAGAACATATGAATACCTAACATAGGTATACTCATCAATGAAATGACAAGTCATACCTAAATAACTTTTGTTAATACAAGACCAAATATCAGCTGTAGTACATATAAAATTTTGTTTGGCTATTAAATCGGTTATAATAGTTATGTATGATGTATACTTATTATTTAATTCCTTAGACATAACTCTGCGATCAGGTAATGATGTTGAATCATCAAGGCCACATAAACCTTTTACAAGACGTTTGAATGCCGGTTTTTCGCATGTCACTAATGGCCTCATTTCTTCCACAATATATGCAAAAGTTAAGTCAGTAATCTGAAAAAATAAATACATATAGTAATTACTAATAAATTACTAACATAATATATACTAACAGTTAAAAATAATAAAATACATTTAAAAAAAAATGTTGGCAATGTATAAATTAAGTTCTGTATATTTCTGACTATTAAAAAATATTATTTTAGAAAAACTTTAGACATTAATTTATTATAATTCCATCTACCCTTAAGTCATAATACATGATTGCTTATCTAAAATCATTTATAATAATTTATGTTTAAGTGTTTAACAATTGATGATCATGTTTTATTTTAAAATATTTCACTGGAAAGTAAAATATTGATCTAGGTATTTTATATTTTTCTACGCTAGGGGCTTGATAAGTAAATTTACCACCAATTTTAAAAATAATCTCAATTATCTTTCAATTTCTATTACTGAAAAGTGCAAGTATTAAATAAATATGAAAACTGTTAACAAAATCTATAACTTTTCATTTGAATAAATAAAAATAATTTTTTGAAATATTTAAAAATGTTTTGAGATTTTTCTCATAAATTTTCTGAACTATTAACATAATGACATTTTTAACCATAAATCATATTTGAACACTTCCTATTTCAAAATAGGAACTATTTATTTTTTAGGTAACTCTATAGTACCTACTTATGCAGGAGCGGCTTAAGGCGTAGGCGACGTAGGCACGAGCCTACGGCGGCATTAAGGACACTTGTGTTAAAGAGGCGGCATTTTTTGACATCATTATGATAAAAGGGCGGACAAATTAAGTTTTGCCTACGTATAAAAAATCACTAGGGCCGGCCCTGTACTTATGTGAAATACCAACCTATATGTCTATATAATATAGTGAGGTAGGTAATAAAATTATCTTTAGGTAAGTAAAATTAAACATTCAAATGGTTAAGTATAAAATCATCTATTTAGGACAAATACTTACTTTTTGTTTTGATATTTTATGAGAATGCAAGAACGGCAAGGTTTCTTGTTTTTTCACGGATTGTAAATCTTTTTTAACTGTTTTAGCAGCTTTAATCTGTTCCATCAAATGTGAATGTTTAAACTAGAACAGTAAATAAATAATAGGTACTTAACTGTACGTCTATATGTATATAATGGATGCAAAAACAGTTATTAAATCCGAGAACCTAATTTTAAGTCTCGGGTTGATAATTAATTAATTTTAAATAAATTATAAGTAATAATCTACCTTAATGTGACTTAAAAAATTCCCAGTCGATGATTTTTGTCCATTCACAGTTTTATGACAATATTGGCACTCTGCGGACATTTTATTTCCATCATCGTCTTCATTTACTATTTTGAAAAACTTGCCATCAAATAAATAACATTTTGATTTTATTTCCATAGCTTTCAAATTGTCTTCACACACAACTTTTGGTTTTTTTGTCGTGCTTCGGACGATGAATTGTTCCATTTTGATAAAATTTTAAATTATAATTTATAAATTTAACCAAAACTGTAGAAACAAAACACTGCACTTTCGTAGACCGTTGTCACACGTCATAATCACACTGTTGTTTGACGTTTTTCATATTATGAAGAATATTGATATTAACAATTTATTATTGCTAGTGGAATGGGTATTATTTATTAATAATTGCGCATGTCGTTACTCGTTAGGTGCCCGCACCCACATCGTTTCGGGAAATCATAAACATATATTTATGTTATTTATATTTAGAACTTAACGGATAATTCTGATGGGCTGATTAAAATAACATTGTTGTTTTCCGACTCATGTAGTTATGTCTGCGGTGCGCGTGTGTGTGTGAATGTTACAATACAATATCATTAGTCACAAAATATTTCGTCTGTATAATAATTATTAATTACCCGTATCCGACCGTATAGAATAATTAGAAATTACGTAAATAAGCAATACGAAAAATTATTACTATTTTAAATTCAACGGTTTATTTCTCAAAATAAAAATTTACCATACCTTCGTTTTTGAGGCTCTATTTAAAAAAAAAATTGTACCTATAATTTATTTATCTAGATAATTTGGGTTAGATAACACAATTATTCATCTAAGATAATTCATCAGATAATTAATTTTTTTATTATCTAGATAACATAAAAGATAATTATTTATTTATCTAGATAATTTATTTAGATAATTTATCTAGATAATGCTCAACACTGCCAAATGGCACGTTTATTTTTAGGTACAGAAATTGATTAAGCAGAATACCTGTGATTATTTTGGTAGAACGTTTTATTGACATTGATTTACCTATGAGCCTTGTCGAGATTAAGTATTTGTCAATGTACCTGATGATACACAACTTAACCTATATATTTGGAAAGCAGACAATTTCCGATCTTAGTACCTGGAAAAAAGTTCTCATAGCTCTATGACTTTTTACTTCTGTAATTAAAATTCTTCAATTGTTTAAGTCATTCTTCAATATTCTCAATTTTCGTGGAAACAGCCACTGATCAGCCAACTGACCAGTTGCTACTAATTTTGAAAGCTTAATTTTTTTTTCATAGTTGAAATTATGTTTTTTTTATATCTAAAACAGTTTTAATGCTATACAATTAATGGTATTGAAGGATAAGTTTCACTAATAAAATATCCACCAACAATTTAGCAACTGAAGCTTTAAAGTTTTTATTTCATGATTTTTAATTCGGTGATTTACATTTTATTTCAACTCAAAAGCCTTCTTCCACATCATCAAAAGCATTCTAAATTGGTGAATTTTCAACAGGCACCATTGTATAGCTTGGATTTTTATCTCAGTCTGCTATAAATCGAGAGTATGTAGAACAATATGTAACTCCTACAACTTCCAAGCCCTAGTCATAACTATACAAATATAATTTTGATTCATACAATTTACACAAAATCATACTGAAACAAAGCAATTTTACATTGAATAGGTATCTAAGAGAATATTTTGCCCACATTAAATGACTTTATTTATAGGAAAGGACTTGTACAAGGGATGAGTGGTGCACGCGGTCAAAGGCCTTAGACAATTCAGTTGAAACGGTTCGTCCGGGCGGACGATCCGTGTCATGAATAAATAACTCTTGTGTTGTTTATGGTAATCAGCCTTTTCTATTTTTATCGAATTTATACATATATATATACAAAGTAGGGATAAGTAAAGCGTCGATTTGTGTCGACCAGACTTATGTAAGTGAGTCGCACAATCGGGGGCGCTTGGGTATTAGTCGGGTAGTTACCGGACTCTATCAATACAATATTTGGACAGTATGATCTTACAGTTATTTAATTACAAGTATTGGTCTCGGAGTCGGCCGTCATCGGTACAAACTTATGCAAGCGGTATTCCGATGACGAACCTGGCTCGGGAAGGTCAACTTAAGCAAGTGCCTTGAGTGGTGAAAGAGTTGGTCCTGAAAAGGACCGTTTTATTGAAATGTTGTCGGGCACCGCGTGTATTATTGTTATTGGAGAGCGGTTCAACGTCGATCCTATGGCCGGGTCGTTGGTCGGTCTCCGGACGGTGCTGTTGGCCGCGGAACGGTGGGTCGGTGTCGTGACTTAGGTCTGCACGGGTATATGCCGTGGAGTGGTGGTTGTACTGGTATTCGTCGGTTGGACGATGCTCGGAGCCGTGTGTCGTCGTTGATGATAATCAGTGGTGTGGTCCGGTTCTTCGTTCGTCGTACTATAGTTGAAGTAGTTGTTGAGGGCTTGAAGATGTGGAATGGACTGACTAGATTGTCGAAAGTGTCCGGTATTTATACCCTTTTCGACAACCTAGCCCGTTTCTGATTGGTTCGCGTATTTTGTTCTGACAGATGAAAAGCACACCGCCGTATTGCTATTTCCTTTTGTTCGGTGTGGTTTTTATCTGTCAAACCGTTCTTCTTTACCCAATCGTTTTACTTGGTGGTATGACGGTTATTTGTTCCGTAACACAGTACATATTGGATCTACCTGAAAGTTGTTTCAAAGGCCTCAAAGATGTAATAAAACATAATATGTATTGATATATAACTGTAATAAAAACTGTCCACGTATGATGTTGGACACCATACAAAATATGAAACAGAATGTTGAAAATAAGAGAAGACCACCAATAATGACATTGTCATCTTCTGTCTTGATGATGTACATTAAAAAATATCTCAATAAAGCATTGGGTAGTACAATAGAAATATATTTGCATTAAATTATACAATGAAACATTTTTACAGTACAAAAAAAGGTAGCAGTCCATTGGCTTTTGTGGATAACATACGTATAGGATAAGTTTTAAATATATTTTTAGCTAAGACATTTAATTAAGCATGTTTATAATGGTAAATAATATTTTACCTCAAGGTAAAATGTGGTAGTAATTGAGTCTTATTAACCATAACTCGTGTAACCTAAAGTATTTTAAACAAATGAAGCCACCTGACGACGTTGACGCATTCTTCTTACACACAGTTGTGACTGTGACAAAGAATAATTTTTAGCACCTTCTGGATTTCTAAAACAATTACAAGATTGAATTAATAATTCAACAATTATGAACAATTTTTATTATTTTATTTTTTAAGCCATAAATGCTCTGGAGTATTTTTTTCTAAGATTTATGTTTCCAGCCATTCTCATTATTTACATGATTATTTCTTGGTTGTACAATTGTTTAATTGGTATAGACAGTGATCCACATCTAGTTGCATGTAGACCAATAGCTCTTCTTAAATTGACCATGGAAATGTCCACTTGCCTAGGAAAGTGATTATGTGGCCCAGTTGTTTTTATTCTATTGTTATTCATATCTACACTTATAGATGCCATAACTGGACAGAATTCTGTTTTATTCTTTTGATTTTCACATACTAGATATCTAAATAATTAAAATAAATTGTCTTATAGTGAATAAAATATTGAGATTTAATATAAATAGTTTTTAATTAGTAATACTTACATTACATGGTTCCGACTTGAATGTTTATAATATCTGTGGTGTAAATTGTCCATGTAAACTTGTGAGTTTAGTCGGACACCAGGCAATATGGAATATGTAAGAGGTACTTTGTATGTTTGAACTGTTAAAAAATAAATTATATCAGTTATAACATAATAATTAATAATGTAAATAACCAGTGCCGAGTCAACCACCTCAGCTTACACACGCGTTGTACTCTAGCGTCAGGCCCGTATTTAAGGGAGGGGGGAAATGGGCAATTACCCTTCTTTGTGAAAATTTTGAGGGGTGGTAAATTGTTAAATTGTTATATTGACTCATTTTTTGTACTTAGCCAACTTGGAATAATTATAGTAATGTTGTATTGATTGTTTTTTTTTTCTATGTATTGTTTTGTCGATTTATCAGTGGAAATTTAGCTGGTTTATTATGGGATATTCTCTCAAATCTATTTTATATGAATATTGAAGGATTCCTTGATTTTACTGATTACAGCAATACAACATTACACATTTATACATTACGCAGAATGCAGCTAGCAGTTTAGCGTAGTTGTTAAACACAGTTGTATAACACAAAACAATAATATTTTTATTTTATTCAACTTTTATGTAACTAATTATTAACTGTCTTATAGCTTCATAAACATTAAATACTATATAATGTGTCAAATGAGTCTGTATGTTTCATTTAGTTCTAATTAATTTATATTCATAACAAAAATACTTAAGTAGGTAAGTGATTTTGAACTTTATAGTTTTATGTTAAAATGGTTAATGTTTTACAAATTTGTTATTGGTATTTAATTTATTAAATATTTATATAGTTATATAATATATATTATAAATTATAATTAAATTATAACAATTCAATAATATTGGTAATATTAATATAACACGTTAAGCTTTTTCATTTCTCATCTTAGTTTTTAAAATGTATCTTTTAACTGAGTTAAAGACACTTAATTAACATAAGCTCCTTTTAGTTTGAAATTATGGGTTCTAAGCTTAGTGGCTGTGTTTGCCAAAAATTGGAAAAATAAAAAGATACTGTGAAAAAAATTGTTAAGAATAATATGAAAGTTGATGACAAGTTCCAAAGTAAATTTAATTTATTTATAAACTAGTAATATTAAGATTGTGGTATATTGCATACTTATATTTTTAGATCCTAGTTGGCTAGTTCCTAAGTATAAAATATGTATTATTGGTAAGACACATCAATTAAAAGTAGCTACCATGTTTTTAGGAGTGCAATCAGTGCAGGTGCAGATCCAGGGGGGGGGCTGAGTTGGGAGGCCAGCTGACCCACAGTTTTTTTCTTAGTAAAACGTGGCCCCTCAAAATGACAAAGTACATACTACATTTTATTTGAAAAATATGTACAATAATGAATATTGAAATAATATTAAATAATAATAATTTAAAAAATGTACATAAGCTCAAGTATGTTTCTATGAAAATATAATTATAAATGTATAAGTATAGAAATAGTATACAAAAAGCACAGACAATTATTATAATGTTCTTAAATTTTACTATACTTTGTTACTTTTATTTTAATGTATTTTGATAAAAATACAAACTTTATAAATGTATTATTTTTGTACTAGATTAGAATTTAGAACCACCTTTTCTATATCAGATATCTATTCTGAAATTGAAAGCAGTCATTGAAAACTAAAATAAAATAAACACATAGCAAATAAACATATTATACAAATAAAATATTAAATATGTATAATCCCTTCTCAAAATTATTTTAATACTCCAGGTAAAATGTGTTAATTGAATATGCATTTTAGTGCAACAATTGATTAATAATACCTAAAGCTTGTAAGTAAGTTTTAAATGTTACTTAAAATTAAGTTATGGCTTATGGCATATAGTTATATTGAATATTGGTACCAAAATATTATATAAATACCTAACTAATAACCAGGGCTCGTAAGTTCATGCATTTGCATATCAATCTTCCTAAGTTGTATTTAATGCTAGATGACATAGAAATCCATTTAAAGGTACCACGGTTAAATATGTGAAGACTTATTTTGCATGTTTTTTGCATATTTAGAGGTTTTTTGCCTTTTTGGCATATGAATGCATATTTCTATTTTATCAGGTATATTATACATGGTTTTGATATTCCCATTCATATTATTATATCAATATTTATTTTTTTATGGAAATGCTATGAAAGAATCAACATTTGACGAAAAAAAAATGATCGTTTATAGTTTTTCATTATAATCTTAAAATATTATTGTATATTTAATATTTATATAAAATTTTTGGGAATTCGGTTATTCGTACACTATATGTCGTTCATGAAGGCTCAAGAATAGTATTTAAAATCTACTTTTTTAATTGTGACATAAAAAAATTAATAGATAATTTATGTTATTTCAAAAATTGTTTATGATTTTTTAAAGTGCATAGATATTTAGTGCATATGAATGCATATTTTTTAACTTTTTAAGGCATATTTCAATGCATATTTTGCAAAATGTTGAGTGCATAAATGTATGCTTATTTAGGCATTTTTTAGGGCATGAACTTACGAGCCCTGCTAATAACTGATAAGGATAATCATGAGCAATTTTGTAATACATGGTTGGTAGAAGTTGCTACTCAGTGGCCTCTCGTAAGTGAGACAGACCCACATTATTAAAATCCTGGGTACGCAACTAATCAGTGGGCACTGTTCATACTGTTGCTAATGAAATATAAGGAATTAGGTAGGTAATATACTTTATAGTATAATCATGACATTTGTTGTTCTTTAATTTAATGTTTTTTTAGTTAAAAAATATAAACATTTTATAATGGTTATTAATTATTTCATTTATTTTAACAACAAAATTATTGATTCAGTAAAAAATGTGAAATATAACATTTATTGACCAATCTTCAATGAAATGTGCAACCATTCAATAAGTACAAGGTTTTAATGAAATTTGAGAACCAATTGATGGGGACGTACAGATTTTACAACTACCTAGTTCTTCAAATACTCATGTAATAACAAAAAAAAATGTAAATAACATTTTAAAAATAAAAATGTTTTTTTGTATTTTTTTTTTGTAATATCTTTATATTATTATTTATTCTACACCATGTATCACATATGTTGTTTTCAAAGGTTGATAATGTAGAGTAAATTAATTTAAAAAATGTTAAATAAATTTACAAATTATTTAACAATTTTAATTCATAGAAATTTATCCATAAAATGTTACAACAATATTTCTTTAGAAACAGTACTTACCATCAAATTTTTTTTCTTCTTTGATCTTCATTGAATTTGAGATTTCTCTTTTTTTTTTTAAGTTAAAAACTAGAAAAACATAGATACAATTAGAGCTAACTCAAGTTTCAAAACATATTATGTGTCATTTACCTGATAAAAAATAGTTATGTTCTAACATATGTTGATTATTTCTCTTTTTATTACAATGGATAATTGTATCTGAAACTAAAGAACAAATAAATACTATTTAATGAAAACTTCATATTGCATTAAAAAAATACCTTGTGAAAAGTAATTGTGCTCACACAAATGTCCATTAATCCTATTTTTATCATTGATATTATTGCTATCTGTAACTGAAAACAAATAGATTTTTTTCAAGAGTTTAAAAAACTATGTACTCATAAATTCACACATACCAGGTGGAACAAAGTAGTTATGATCAATCAAATGTATACTATTCTCCACATTAATATCAGTATTAGTTATGTTTTCTATTTCAGTTTTTATAAAAAACTGCTTAAGTGAAAGCTGTTGATTGTCATAAAGAGTATTAGGCTGTAACAGAAAAGCAAACTGTTTTAGTTATTGAATAAATGTAATTGAATTTATTGAATTATTAAAATGTTATTTATTGAACACATATGGACTATTTAAAAGTGTGTATTATGTGAAATTTATAATATATAATTTAAACATAGAAATATTGGGTATCTATACATACAATTATACACTTATTACACACTGAATGGCAACAATTAAAAATGTCAATATTCCTTACCAAGTAACTGTAAGAGAATAATGAGTAATATTATATTATATCCAAATATCCATAAATTATTTAATATAGAGATAGAGACATAAAATGTTTTGTGGTATCTATACAATTCAAAGAAGCTCTGTGCTAAGAATTAATAAATGAACAATTAATATGTTATACAATGAATGGAACATATAAGTTAACTAATCTGGAACTAAATTAATTACTACTTTTGTCTCTAATAGAACCAAGTTTAGTAATTTAGAACAAATATAACAAGAGGAACTATAGTATAAATGTATATAGTCAGAAATGGTGAACAAGGTTCACAGTTATTTAATACACGAATGCATTGTACTCAGATGATAATAACATTTATAACATGTAATAATTTACCTCAGTGATGAAGCTATTATGTCTATTTTTGTCGTCAGATATCTTAAATCTTTTTGAATTATTCATAATGTTTGTGTACTCTAGAAATGAACATGAATAAATATTACCTATATTGTTGTAAACTTGTAACACATTAAGAACAAACATTTTAAATTATACGAAAAGTAAAAATAATGATTTTTTATCATCTAGAAGAGATTTTGTTATAGATTACAATATTAATAGGCACTTCAAGAGTGTGAAATTACTCCCCCCCCCCATTGTGTTATCTAATAATCACTTAACCTTAGCAAATATTTTGAAAACAAATTGAAAAAATCTAAAAACTAATTCATAGAATTTGAAAATTCTTTTTTTCAAAATAAGAATTATTTTTGTAAGGAAGATGGGTCAAATTAACCCAGCTACTTATCTTACGATCAAGTTCAAACCTTTGTCAATAATTTGCAAATTCTTATTTTTGAAGAATCTTTTTAAGTTATAAGGAGTAAATTTAATGCAGCTCCTTAATGCTACCTATTTTCTCAAAACTTTGACAATATACTTTTTTAGTTAGTAATAGACAGTTTAGCCTAGGATGACCATATTTAAGAAAATAAAATACAGGACGAAAATATTATACATAATATTTTTAAATTAATAAGTATTTATTAGGTATATATTTTTGTTGTTGTTGATTTTTAATCGTACGGTTTACGTTGCCGACAACAATGTGATGCAACAATAGGTAAAAACAAAAATACAAAAATACAACTGAAAAATATAGATTTTTATATTATTATTCTATTCAATAATGTCATACAAAAATATAAAAAAAAACTATTTTTTTATAAAATAAATTTCAAAAATTATAAATTAACAGTAAGAACGCAAAAAACAGGTTAATATGGGACAGACTTGAAGTTACGGTACAAAACGCGTCCTGAGAGAAATTTGCCAGGACAACAGAACATAAAGCCGAAATAAAGGACAATCCTGTATAAAACAGGACGTATGGTCACCCTAGTATAGCCCCAGTATTTCTGCCTCTATTTTGGGGTATTTTACTTCTAGTTAAGAGGTAAGACAATTTCTTTGAAGGATTTCAATGTACAATAGCTGTACAATAGCTATTGTGAAAAATATAGGTCACTGTGGTAAAATCAATATTTTATAATTTGTGAAAATTTAACAAGTGCAGGATACTTATCCCTCTAAAGTAATATAATTAACTTATGATTTGATTTAGACTATATTGAATTCAAAATATTCTACAAACCGGTATAAGGTAAAATGTTTGTATTGTACACTGTATGTTAGGTCTTAGGTACATAAAATATGTGTACAAACTATTACAAACTTCCTATCCAATAATTATTTGCAAAATATTGAATGAGGTTTATTGACAATAGGACAACATGGGTCTCAACTTCATACATGAAGTACATCTTCCTGTTATTGTGATTTTATAGATCAGACGGATATAAGCTACTGTTTGTAATAACTACCTATCGACTCTACCAGATGATTAACAGTTGACAGAGTCTTAAATTTAATAGAATTTATGTATATATAATTAAAATACTAACTGACAGTTAAATACTTATCAATTAATAAATGTCCTAAAAAATTAAAAATTATGTCTTTAAGAGTAAAAATTTTTTTTTGAAATTTATCTAAATATTTAAATGATATAAACAGTTACAAAATTTAAAATACGTGTCCCAACTTCCAATATTACTAAGAATAATTATAAACTTTTATTTTTATAAATTTAAATTGTTATTTTGAATTATATATATTTGTTTAAATAAAGTATACTAACTATATTATATTATACATTAATAAGTTCAACATTTTAACTTTCACTCAATTGTTAAGACTATAAAATAAAAAAATTATTATTTGAGTTAAAACTTAAAATGAATTAAAAGAGCACATAATACAAACAAATATTTTCTCTAAATTGTTGTTAAATATTAAACTATTATAGTCAAAATATTTTGGTCAAAATTCAATGTAAAAAAATATATTATTAAAGGAGATATCAGGGTATTTAGAATAGCTGGTGATGTCATTGGGCTAGACTCACAATAATTGCCTATCTTATAATTGTAAAAGTTGAGCTCAATTTAT
Organism: Neotoxoptera formosana; assembly: GCA_022818045.1. NCBI lineage: Eukaryota > Metazoa > Arthropoda > Insecta > Hemiptera > Aphididae > Neotoxoptera > Neotoxoptera formosana. The sequence goes on from CM040630.1 coordinate 35,646,064, forward strand.
TTAATGATTTACCTCTCTAAACCTTTTATTTTTGACGTTTGATTTACTTATAAATTTATAAATTGTTGTGCTCAGATCATATCATCAACATTTTAATATGACTTTTAATTTTTATTAAAAACAATATCCGGTTGATATAAGATTTTAAATATTTTAATAAAACTAAACACTTTAGACACATTCTGGTTCATTTAAGTCTTCGGTGTATAAAACACATGACATAGAATAACAAAAATTCGAAAATATGCTTTAAAGGTGAGTAAACTTGTTTGAAGTGAACAACTTTTATATGTATAAGATAGCCAATTTTGGCGAGTCCGGCCAAACAACATTTTTTTTTAATTCCTCATAACTTATTGATTAATGAGAGAGTAAAAACGATAAACGTATACAATTTTTCTAGGAATTTAACATTCTTCCAAATACAAAAAATGTTCTTTTAGTGTATTGTGCTCCTTCAATTTAATGTATTTTTGCAGTTTAAAACGTATAGAGATTTTCTACAAATTTAATACATTTAAAGCTCAGTAGAATCAATAGATAGATATTATGAAAAGAAGCCTGCGGAATCGATATAATACTTTTTTTAATAACAGGATGTTTCTGCATTTGACGGAATCGATAAACCGCTGGTCAGACTACCAAACGTACATTAATCCTACCATAATATACCAATAATATTTTATTTTTTGCCAAGAGAGAGCAGACAAAGTATTTCGGTTTATCACTTTTCAGACAAAACTTATGAATAATTTCTAGGTTTTATTCTTTCAAAAAACCCCTCCCCCACTGGATGTTATAGTATATCCAAAATATTTATATATTAGATATATTTTTTTCTGATAGTATTTTATTAAATGTACATTAAATTATTCAGAACATTTAATTTTTATTATTTTTTTTAATTATTATATATATACATTTTATTTTTTATTAAATAAAAATGTTCACCTTTAATCTGATTAGAAAATGTTTTGATTTCCTCAGGTTTGTTGATTAAAATTCTTTTAGTATAAATTTTACTTGAACTGTACCAGTTAAATATTGATGTCTTAGCATTGTTGATGAGGCGTTTTCCCATGTATTGGGTTGGATCAAAGTGAGTAGAGCACAATCTGTAAGCACGATAACATACTCCTGGTTTAATATATGCTAAGTTTGGACAGTGACATAGTTGAGCTCATTCTTTGCACCTAAAATTAAATTAGGTCATACATTAAAATTACATTAAAAAGTAAAACTATGAAACTTAAAATAACTAATAAATTATAATTGATACCCAATCAAGGCATCAATATCTTATGGAAATTGATGAAACATGTATCGTACCATGGTACCATACTTGTTTTTACATGCTAAACAATAAACGCCATTCGCCATAAAAAATGACTTAAATTGATTAACGAGATTAAAAAAAATGTTTAAATGTTGTTTTAATTTGTTATGGAAAGACTTTTGTACAATCCATACAGAATGCTAGGTATAACTAAATGTTGAGTGAAATTTTGGTTGCCTGGAAATTGAAAAAAACAAATTATTTTTAGTAACATATTTTCAACCATATATTCTATTGTTAACTACATTTCTTCACTTTTTCACTTTTTACAATATGTTTGATATAGTTAACTCGGCATAGTAATGTTTTGGTATTTTCTGACATTTTATGTAATTTTAAACATATATAAAAATTTGGTTATCGCTATCAGAATTGGATAAGGAAAGTATGTGCACAACAAATTTTAGAATCTTAATCAGTCCTAAAAAAGTTAATGACCCTTTTTCAAAAATACAAATTACATTTTCATATTATATTATATTTTTGACAACATAAATGTACATAGGTTATTTCTATAAGTATTCTATTTTTTAATTAGTTCTTTCCTTGTAAGTAGTTCTGTATAATCTATATGCATAAGTACATGTAACATATTTATTATATAATAAATATATAAAATTATATATATATAAAATTTTAATTTTTTTTTATTATAATCTACTATTAAATAGTTTTATAGTTAGTAAAGAATTAGCTTGAAATAGGTATTTAATTTTAACAATAATAATTTATACATTCCTCTTTACCTTGTTTGAAAATATAAAATTTGCTTCTTAATCTTAGGTACCTAACTACAATATAAGTACTTATAATGTCACCAGAGAAGAAAGAGGACCATCAAACGGAATTCTAGGCTGACTGGTTCCACAAATGTAATATATATTTATATATATATATGTCAAGATTACTATATCAAACATATTATAAAAAGTGAAGATAAAAATATAGTTAACAATGTATTAAATGATTAAAAATATAGTTGTGTGGTTCAAGTTATTAAAAATAGTTTTGTTTTTGATTATGGTACTATAGTAGATTGAAATGCTACCAAAACTATCCTCAATGTTGAAGATTAGAGCAAATATCTGAAATTTGTTATTTATCAATATTATTAACGTTTACTTTCCACATTTTCACAATATACATTTTATTATCTATTAAGAAACTAATTTAGGAATAGCTGCTTCATCTTGATAACTGCACATTATTAAACTGTTTTATCAACTGAATATCATTTACTTTGTTATATACAAGAGGCATTTAATATAAATCTTTATTTTAATGTATATCAAATATAATTAATAAGCGAGCAAAACATATTCTTTTTATTATGTCAATGGTTCAACTACAAGTGGCTGCTGATTGTAAAGTATTCATGGTATTAAAATATTTTAGGGCATAATAGCCGTATACAAAGTTGGTCCAAATTGTGCGCAGCCCAGTCGGCAATTAGGTAACTCACCATGTCTTACCTGATCACAATACCCCATCATAAATATTGTCATAGATTAAATAGACCAAAATGTATACATCAATTGGACACCAATGATAGATAAAGACCAAGATTACCAACATTTTATAGTACATTTAGCCAATGGTATGATGAAAGTCAGAATTAACAAAAACTTACTCGATTACAGTGGAACTGTAACAAGGTTAGGACCAAACTGTCGTCGATGGAAAATCACGGCAAACTGGGATGGAATCACAAAATTGAAACTAGGTATTCAAGTCGACACACTTGTACAATTAGAGTGCATGTTAATCACACAATGCAACACTTCGTAAAATACATTTAATGACCGAATTTGAAATTTCCATTTCCTAAGTCTAAAGGCACGATTTTGTACGAAACTGATTGGTTTTAATCAGTAACAGTATTCTCCACGGTCATTTATTATAATACTTTAACGGCGGTTTTCATTAAAAACAACAGAAACTACTCACGATGTACATCAAATTTTATCTTCATCAACTACCTGTAGTAGGGTATCTAATGTGGTACCTAATGTAGCTTATATAATGTGTTTATGTTTATACAATTATCATGATAGTAATATCTTAATCAACGAAAAAAATCATAACGCATTCCATTATACGTTTTTTGGAGGAGGTAACGAAATGAAACGTTTTGATGACCGTTTTCTTAACTGATAGTACATAATATGAAATTTGTTCATCGCCAAAACGAAAAATAATGTATTATCAAGGGTAACAGAAACACAAAACCGTCGAAAATGTCGGTTAGCGATAGGAGCAAACATTTTAAATTTATAGTTTTGACATACAATATTATCGCCGAAACGATTTTTAGTAAACTGTTTGCTCTCTGTACCTCCACGAAAACGTGCTTTATATCATCCTAATTTGTTATATTAGCACAGATAACACCAGTTTTTTTGATAATAATATTACGAAATTCGTTTTTTTCATTTAATTGTCATATTGTAAACACGGAGATGTCACAAATTGCGATTTTACTGGATAAGAATGTATGACTTTAATGACTGACTCGTTTTCTCTCTAATAATTGTCGATCTTTTTCTTCCAACGCTTGTACCGTGATTTTGCATCTCGTTACAATTCTCACTATTTTATGGTTTCAATTTCAGATTTTTTGACAAGTAGAAAACACTATTTTCACTTAACAGTATCATCAACTTCAAGTAGGTGTCAACGTCTATTGACACTTCGATTGGTTCAGCAAATAAAGGTACAAGTTATTTAAGACTTATAGAAGTTGACATACTTAAATTAAAGTTTATCATTTAGGGCAAATTAATTACCTGATAATGCCATTTATGTTTAGTTAATAGTATTGTTATGTTTGAACCTAACCTCGAGACTATTCAATATTATAGTTTGATACATTGAATACTAATATATTTAATGGTCCTATCCTATATTCCCGTATATTATTCAAAAAAAAATCAAATCATTTTTCAATTAATAATTACAAACAATCTTTACAGTATCTTGTTTTATTTCCATTATGATAGTGGTCATTTGTAATCTTATTTTTTTTTTGTGTAAATCTTGTAGACAAGTCTTTCTAATAACATATGCAACATTTTTACTTGCAAAATCAAGAAAAACAAACAAATTTCACAATACAATAAAATGCCCAGCAAAAAAAGAAAGTACAACGCTAGATTTCCAGCTGTAAGTATAAATAATCAATTTTTTCTTTGAGGTCGACTATCTTGTGTTGATAAATTATAATTACAATTATTTATTGAGAGCAATTGAAATACTTTAAATTTGTGGTTCACCACCAGTTACTGACATAATATATATTTTTGTCTTGGACTAACTGAACTGCTTATTTTGCCACTAGCCTTAGCAAAATATTTAAATTGTTTAATTCAGGCTGTTTATATTTTGCTTATTGTACTACTTAAGAATTTTTTTTCTAGGGGAGGATTAAAAAAATTATGAGAATTGATGATGAAATTGGTAGAGTTGCATTACCAGTTCCAGTTATGATTTATATCCTTTTTTAAAAATTATTTTAACAATTACATAATAGTTACATATTATAATAATAATTAAATATAATATTAGTTTATTTTACATAATTTATATTATTTTTAATTAAAATTGATTAAGTAAAAGACGATAACATTTTACACTATAATAACAGCTAGTATATTTTGGTAATATTGGTACATTAAATAGGAATTGCACGATTGTCATGTACACTAAACTATTACCATTTATTATAAATAGATTAAATATAGTACTATTTATAATCAAATTTAATAGACTACTGGCTACCTACATTTATAATAAATATAGAAGGTGGCTTTTTTAATTACAAATTGTAAAAAAATTTTAAATTATTGAAAAATGTAGAATATTTATTAATGTCTTGATAATATCATAACTTGGTTCAGAAATCAGTGCCGCGAAAATTGGATATGCATGCTCACAGGATTCCAAAACTAAACGTTAAAATTAAAAACTGTCCTTTTTAAATTCCATGCCGTGAATATTTTTTGATTTTACGTAGGTGCTTTTAAATTAAATTTATTACAGGCATAAATAGATGGTAAATTGTATGCAAGTATTCAGTGCTTACTGATATAATTGTGTAAGCATAGTAATTGTTGTGTTAATGGTTATTTGTATTCAGTACCTACCTAGTATTTTTAGTTGTACCTATATTACTTTGTTTGAATTTATAGTGATTGAGTATTAAGTATAGTCTCATATTGGAAATCTCAGCTAACCTCCAAATCATTTTGGAACAAATTATATTTTCATCTTACAATAATGGAGGAAGTATATATAGGTAAGTTTATATAGGTTTGTTAGACATAATGCATAACAAATAATTAAGTAACTTAAACTTTGTAGGTATATTGTATTTTAAAAATTAAAATTATAATAAAAAAAGATTAAAGATGCACTCAGACAGCATTGAGCTATTTCTATAAGACTGAAATATTATAGCTGATGAATAAAAAGATAAGAAAATGTACTAACTAATTAAAAAAAACATTTTTTTAAAATTTTTTCACAACTAGTTGGTTAATTTTTTTTTTTAATAAATTGTAATGATACTTAGCTTTTTACAATTAATTTTAAAATTATACCCATACTTAATATTTCTTTAGTTCTAATTAGTTAAATATTTTTTTATTCATTCTGTTTATACAATAATTTTAAATACATACACAAACACAAATAAATATTCATTGATTCAATAATTTAGTTGACACAAACCGGACAAACGCATGCTAGTATGTAATAAGAAGGAATAAAATAAAAAGTATTCTTAACAAAAAATGTAGTTTAATATAATTTAAAAAATTGAAAGTTACACAATTACTACACATGTATGATGACTCAGGTAGTGATTAAAAAAAAAATAACCAACTTATTTTTTACTGAGTTTAATTCATTTTTTACTTTTTATGAACTTTGAACTTTTAGTTTGCTAACTAGTAACTTATATCTGAATGTTAACTTAACTAAATCAAATAAATTGTTTTCAATAACTTACCACCTTTGAAATTTAAAATTGTTGTATTCTACTGACAGTGGTAATTTTAACAAAAATGTATCAGTTTTTCTTTTATTTCTGTATTGAGTCCCCTTAACTCTAATAATACAATGGTCAAGTAAAAATACTTTTTTAATTTGTGGGCTCAAAAAAAATTCTCGCATACTACCCTCAGAATTTATAGTTGAGGCTCTGTTCAGCATAAAAAAGTATTTAATCCTTTATAAATTATCATGGTATACATTTTTATTATATTTGATAAGCTTTTATTAAATTTTCAAAACATATGTCTTTATATTATGTTTATAATTAAATTGTATAAATCCTTAATGACAAGTACACCTCGAGCATTGGAACTGTTTGTTTCATCTCTTTTAACCAAAGCCGGTGATGTCACAATGCAAAAAAGTGCAAGGACTCTTACTCTTGCCCATTTGTAAGTATTTTAAATACTCTCGTATACTTATTAATTATATTTAGTATTATTAGATATATATTTTTTTTAGAAAACAATGTATTTATTCTGATAGCCGCCTTGATTTTCTCAAAGAACTGGTGAAAAGTACACCTGACCATTCTGAAGAATGTAATGATATTGCAGATCCAACTGTAATACATAATAATCAAGTCAGCAATAATGATAGTGATGAAGAAACGTAAGTCTTATTTAAATATAGTCTATTCAAATAAGAGTAAATAAAAGAACTAAAAAAATTATTTTTTTTAAATTTTTATTTGTTAAATGTGTTATTTATTAATTCAAATTTTATCATATATGCTTATGGAATTTATAAGTCAACATTTTCGTATTTTAATTTTTACACTTTACATTCACTAACAATACTTAATTTAAATATTAAAGTATACTTTGTTTTAAACTTTAGTATAGTTTTTTTTGTTCTTTTACAGATTTTTGATTTTAATACGAAGTTAATTATTTAATATTAAAATTGATTCAGTAATTTAAAATTTTAAGGTAAATTTTAATAGCAAAAAAAAATTTAACAATAATTTTTATCATGCTAAATTAAATATTAGTGCCAGTTACATGATTGTTCAGTCTTTCAATGTTGTTTTGAAGATTGCATCTAAGAGTGGTCACATCCTGTCATACAATCTTTTTTTGTTTTCATTTAATTTAACTATGGCAAAAAAAGTGAGCTTTTAGTTTGACAGATAGATTACAGTGAAATTAATGTATGCTAATACATTTGTATTTCGTTCATCATCATTCACTACACTGAAAAACTATGTTGAATAGTGTTCGCATGACATTCAAAAAATGTTTGGCACTCATAAAAATAATAAAATATGGGTAATTATGTTGATGTATTCAATCAACCACTTAAAATAAAATTTAATAATACATTTTAAATCAAGAATTGCTTTATAAAATTACCTTAAAAATGTTTTACATCTTATATTATAGTTAAAATGTTATGGAATATAAAGTATATAAAATGAATATTTTTATAGAACTGTTTGATGATAAATAATATTTTAAGAGTCAGTTAAACACAATTATTAAGTAATAGAGTAATATAATTTAAACTTGTTTAATAGTAAATTATTTATAATAATAACATGATTAGTAGATTGCTGTTTAAATTAAAAATGTTTATGTACTATATTTTATTTTAATTTAACTATTATTAAATTACTATTAGTAGTTACAAAAATAACTTTGTAGAATAATAAATAATTTTTTTGTACGGTCCATTGTTTTAAATGTAAAACTTGGATGTTAATCGGGTAAAAATGTACATTTCAGAAAGCAGACACTTTGTACTATTCTATACATTTAAACATACATAGTATAAAGTTTAATAAAGTATAAATAAGTCTGAAGTCATGACAAATTATATTAAAAATATTAAAAAGTTTGATGAGATTTAAACATTATTTGGTATAAAATAATATAGTTGTATCTTATAAATACTATATGAAGTCATGACAATTAATAATATTAAAAGTGTACTATAAAAAATTGCATAATACAATGTTGAAATAAATATGTTCATAACATAAACAAATCATGAAAAATAATATTAAATAATTATAATCAAAATGTATATCAAATTCAAGTATAGTACAATTAACAGGTTATAACTAAAATCTTCCCTCCTATTTGGAATGTAACATGCTTAGATACCAAATAATGTTTAAATCCCACACAACTTTATAAACACTTTTAATATAATTTGTCATGACTTCAGACTTGTTTATATTATACAAACTTTATACTAAGTATGTTTAAATGTATAGAATAGTTCTAAGTGTCTGTGTTCTGAATAGTATATTTTTACTAAAACTGTATAAAGAGTTCACATTCTGAAATGTTTATTTTACCCAACTATACAAAGTGTTCCTATTTTGAAATTTTAACGTTTGATCGTGCCAAGAAATCTAGAACCTTTTAGGGTATAGGCATTAGGTACGTATCTCACATCACTTACATTGACACATGATAATGGTATAATTATATAATAAATTTAAAAAGTTGTTTGAAAAATGATTCTCAATTTGACAACTTCCCAAAATTAATTTTGTATAATAAAAATGTAATGTTTATAATTAATCATTAAAATTATTTTGTTCTCAATAAATAATTAAATTTGTAGATAAGTATATAGAATGTACTTATTATTATAAATTTATAACCAATCACCTTACTTATATCACACTTAAAAAGTTCAAAAATTTGTTTCAATTATTTTTCTTTTTTCTTTTAAGCTTACTTTAACACTTATTAATTGTAGAGATCATATTACATATTGTAAATTGTTACTGTGTATTATAATAAGCCTGCAACAACATTAAACAATGAAATAAACATTGATATAGATTAAAATGTATAATTTAGCTTATGTTTTACTTTAGGTCCTTAAACATAAATAAATGATTGGAAATAAAAAATGTTAATATATTTATAAAATGATAATTTTATTATTTATATTAGTGAAATTAAACTAATAATTTATTATAAATTAGATATCAACAAACTATGTTAACATTATAAAAAAAATGCAGAATATTAATATGTTTATGTATATTATTTTATTTTATTTGATCACTATAGTAAGAAGTAGCTACTTTGAATTCAAAATTAGAATTTGACAAAACTTATTTTCCAAATGTTTAGAAAAAAATTACAACCAGATCATAAATTACAAAATAAATATGAGTAATTTTTTTAAATACATTTTTAATTTACATGTTAGTAAATTATATTAAACTTTAAAATAATTTTATAATTATTATAAACAACAATTTTTGGCCAGTTATTGGATTTTAAAGTTTGGTAATTCGTATTTTTTATTACAGATTTTCTAGTTAACTCAAGATACATATTATAATTATCAAGTTACCGATAAAATATGTGTTGTCAAGTGGAAATACATTGAGAACTAAAAAGGGAAGTGATTTAATTTTTTTTTATTAAAAGAACCTACTTTTTGTTTTAAATATTTTTTCTTGATACAATTTTTCTTTCTTTAGATTACAGCATGGTTTTGAAATTAAAATTGCAATCTCACCTGTATGAATATTAATTAATTTAAATGATAGATAAAATTGTTATCAATTGAACTAGAAATTATAATTATAATTTATCAATCATGTTAAACGCTCATAATAACCTTCATATATTAAATTTAATTTAAGAACTTCATTATGTAGGTGCACTTAAATAGTTTGTTCTGATATCAATTTTAAATGTATATTTTATAAAATGTGTTAAAACGTTGTTTTACTTAAGTTATATGTTATACAATTTTAAATAATCTTAACAGGGTAAAGTACAAGCAATACTTTCTTATTTTGTAAAATGAATTAATAAAACTTCTGAATAAAAACTATGCGTTTTTATTAAGTGATTAAAAAAAAGTCATTAAATTTTTTTATTAATACTAGGGGCTCTTTCCCTAAAACCCACACAGATTCACCTTTAATTACCCATTTTAAATATAATTTAAGAATTATTATATGGATGAAAAAAATAAATGTTATGATACATAATTTACAAGTTACGTTGAGAATGAAAATATTATAATATTTGTCATCAATGAATAACAGACGAAAAATTACTTATAATAATTATAAAAAGGTGCACATGAAGTTATTGATATTATGTGAAAACAAATAGGTAATAATGTAATGTTACACATTAATATTAAATAAAAGTGACAGACATTTATGTTGTTAAATATATAGATTATTACTTTTATATGGTAAATATATATTTTTTTATTTTATAAAATGTTGATATAATAACAAATAATATGATAATTAAGTAATAAACTGTAATGTGTTTAAAAAAGCAGCAAATAAATAATATGCTTTTGGCTTGAATTTTTATTTTTAATTATTTATGGTTGGTTTTGATAATTTTATTACTAAATAAATAAGCACTAATTTACTATATTAAAAATATAAATATTTGTCGATTTCTAATCTATTTTGAAAAAAAAACCATTTTATCTTGAGGTCATGATACTAATCCTATATAATACATGTTATAAATTTGCATCAAACAGTTTTATCTAAATCGAGTAACTAAATTTTAAAAAAAACTTTTCAAATCATGTTTATTATTATTTTTTTTTAATATTAAGGCTTCAAATACATAGTTTCATTAGCCAACAATTGCTTACAGAATTAATTTACATTTAGAATTAAACATTTTTTTTTTTTTTTTTATAAGATTTTTAAGGTCTATTGATTAGATGCTCGCTGTTAGTTCGGCTATCTTGATGAAGTAGATTATCTTTTTTTCTTGTCCGTGGTTGAATGCTTCTTTGGGTGAGGTAGTGATTATACATGATTTTGTTCAGGCGTTCTGGTAGTTGGGGCATTTTAAGAATATGTGGGTAACGGTGAGTTCGCAAAGGCACGTTTCACACCCGGGGTCAGACTCCTGCACACCAGGTGAGAATGCATGAGTCTAGTGTGTCCAATGCGTGCGTACTCGGGTGACCATGGTCTCCTCATGTCGTGTGAGTTTGATTGCTGGGTCTGGCCATTTTTTCGTTGTAGATTTTATCTGTTTGAGTTTGTTAATGTGGTTAGTTTGTTTTTCCCATTGATTCTGCCACAGGGAATAACATTTCACTTTTAGGGCATGGGTTACATCCTCGTATGTTACAAGAGGGTATAGTTTGGTGTCCGGGGATCTTGACGCTTCCATTGCCAATTTGTCCGCTCGTTCATTACCTGGAATGCCAATGTGCGATGGTACCCACACGAGTTTGATATTTTTGGGGTTTGTGAGCATTGTGTTTTGGATGTTTCGGGCTAGGTTGAATTTTGTGTGTGTGTGTTAGTTATAGAGGTAATTGCGCTCAACGAATCACTTAGGATGAGGACTTTGTCGTGGTTTGTGGAGAGAGAGGTGGTTATAGATTCGAGTATGGCGAAAATTTCTGTGGTGTATATGCTGGAGAAAGGGGCGATTTTATAGAGATAGTTGTCTTCGGAGTGTGTAATGGTGAAACCGACTTCATTTGTTGTTTTGGAAGCATCTGTATAGAAGTGGATGTAGTTTTCGAATTTGTTGATTACTATTTCGTTGAACTTATTGATGATCAGGCAATGGGGTGTGTCTTTTTTATTGAATTGGACAAGTTCTATGTTGGTTTCTATTTGCTTCAAGTCCCACGGAGGGATTTTCGGTTTCAAATGTTGATGAAAGGGTATGACTGATTTCAACCTTGAAGGATCGTTCAGTTAAGAAGTTATTTATAAATTTGAGTATGTTGCCTTTAAGATTCCATTTTTGGAGCGTAGAAAGCACCCCATATTCCATCATGTTTATTATAGGTAAAGTATAAATTGTATTTTGTATACTATCTGCACAATGTATTGTTATAAATTACCGTCAATACTATTTATTGTTTTTGACCTTTTTAATACTATATTGTCACCGTTGAGGTGATGGTTAATACATTAGAATTTAGATCATATACAATTGTGTCTGATTAGAGGTTACAACATATACATGTTTATACATTTTAAATTATTATTATTACTGTATAACATAATAATGGTTTGTTTTTGTTTTATATAGTAATAATATTACATAATCATTCGAAACGGTTTGTTTTTTCTAGATCATCAAAAACGACCGAATGGCATCTGTTAAACGGGTGTGCGTGCCGGTTGACCTCCGTCGAGTACGAGCGGCTGGTCACGTTTCCTACGGAAATAAGCACGTTGTCGTCTGATACAATCGCACACTTAAGCACGATGCGTTTGCTGTTGTCCACGCGCCGCTGCCGTCGCAGACATCAGCAGCTAGTCGCAGACTCTAACTGTTGTCCGACCGTCGACCGCGCGTGTTCAGCTACGCTTTCCAGCACGTCTTGGTTTGACCAATTGTTGGATATGTTGGCATCTGTGGACGACCATGTCAGGTACATGGTTACGTGCGTGGCAACCGAAGCAGCGCTAGGCTGCGCCGACTACGACAGTGATTCGCTGGCATACCTGGTCGATGGTCTGTTGCTGACGATTACGACGACGGCGGGACAGTCGCGTGTGGCAGCCCTTAACATCTTAACGCGCGTGTTAGATGCCACGTGTGACAATCACCGGATCTCAACGGTGGGAACATTTAGTTACCTCGATGATGAAGAGGAGGGCCAGACGAATTCAGCTGTTACGAATAGCCATGATACCAAGACGCTGTTGTTGGACCGGTTGAATGACCGGTGGTTAGACATCGTTCACTCCGCAGTGCGTGAAAACGGGACAACGGTGGCCACCTATCACAACAACGATCTGGTCGAGATCGTAGGGCTATGGACCGCTGTGTTCCGTGTGTTCCGATCCGGGGGCTCGGCGTGCCGGAACCGCGATCAGTTCTATATGGAACTCCCTTGCCTAGAGTGGCTGTTGTATCGGACAGACACAGAACCCCTGGTGTGGCTGAACACGGTCCGACTGTTTGGTGCCAGTCTGCAGAGGTGTGGGAGTCAGCCGATGGACGACTGGTGGATGGCTGGAAAGATGGCCGTGGCCTGGCGCATGCTGATCGGCTTCACCCAAAAGCGCCTGTTGTACTTCATGGGAAAAATGGCGAGCGGTTTTGGTCCGGAAAACGACCGAACGAGGGTCTTTCTGCAGCAGACGATGCTGCTGGCGATGCGGTCGTTGCGTGCCTTCGTCGCCGGCCACAATCAGCCTCTCTGTTCCGACTATGACAATGATGCCTCTGCGGCAACAATGATCAGAGATATGGTTGACTGTTTTGACTCGTACGTTAAGGCCAGCACGCTGTATGCGACTGATGTCGAGTTCTGCCGATGGACAGTCCGCCTAATGTGCGACCGGGACGACGCCACCATCGAGTACCTGACGTGTGCGTTGGACGTCTCGGACGCTGTGCCCGCCGCCCAACCGCTGCTTAATCCGTTCACTGGCTTTGCCGAGCTGCTGGAGTGTGTGTCGTATGAACCGGACGTGTTGTTGGACTATCTTATTTCCGAAGAGAGTGATTTTCTGCCTTACGTTTTACGCGTGCTGAAGACTGCCTGCCGGGACTCCCGGTGTTTCTTCCAGAGCTGCGGCCCTGGTTTGGACGACGTTATGGGGTTGCTAATCAGACTCCGACTGAAGATGTTGCGACTTCACGAGAACCATGTTTTCCCCTACAACGTCGTGCCCATCGCCAAGCTGATACAGCGCTGTGACGAGCTGTATACCGAAATCGTCTTGTGACGATTATTATTAGTGCCCTTATAATACGTATATTGTGTTGTTTATGTATGCCATTTAAATCTTAAATTTGGTTCGTTAATTATTTAGTTTTGTTATATTTGTTTAATGTATAAATGAATGCAAAATATTTAAATGTTTACCTTGTGTATAGTACTGTGTCATATCCTCTAGAGTCTTAATTTTATTTATTTTAAGAAGGATTCTGATTTAATATAATAAGCTATTTTAATTCAATATTTTTACATAGGCTTGTCATTAGGCCTTACCATTTGTAACAAAATATTGAAGAACTACTGGCTTAGAAAACTATAATCTTTATGTGATAATTTAAGTTTCTTTTGAAACAGGGTCCTAAACTAAATTATTTTTTCTAACTTAATTAATTAAATAATTGTTTAATAACTGAATAACTACCTCTCCAAGCATTTTGATGTTTAATAAAAAAAAAGATTGGATCGATTTTGGAAACATACTTAGGTACTAAAAAACTTTCCTCTTAGATGTTACACACTGGAATTAAAATTCTCACACTATCAACAATAATAATTTGTTAATCTGTATTTTTACAAATCTTTTGTATTCTTTTTTTAGCAACTTCACTAATAAATTATAAATTAACAGAAACTATTAGTGAATATATTAAATTAGAGTAGGGCTCAACAGCTCAACTATAAGAGAACAAAATGTTATTCAGTCCTAATCAATTTTCAGCTTGTTATGGGATAGTATATGTACAGCTAAAATTTCATTCCCCAACATATATGACAATCTATACAAATTAATATTTTGTTTTAGTAATATGTAATTTTATAATATAAAAATATTCCTAGATACTTAAAAAAAAAATATTTATTGTTTATTAAAATAATGACTTAATAAAATATGTCAGTTTATAATTAAAACAACTCATGTTAACTCACATGCTGACATATTTGATAAACTACCTATGTGAATTTATATTTTATTTTGGCAATACAAACTAAGCAGTTTTATAATAAAAAAATAACTAGATACTTTTTTTTAAATGTAGATTGTTTATTAATATAATGACTTAATAATTTATAAAGTTTTATAATAATAGGAAATCTTACATGCACATGTGCAATTGAATATAATTATTTCTCTTGAATAAGCTTTAGATGCCTATAAACAAAATAAAATATCAAAGTAATTAGCATGATACTATTTTACCATAGTAGTTAGTTAATATTTTACTTACTCTACTTATAATACACTCATCAGAAGAACTTATAAAGTTTGCAAAATATGATTTGTGGAATATAATCTGAGTTAGCTTAAGAAACCTATGAACAAAAAAAATATATATTTAGCATAATATTATTTGGTCATAGTAATATGACAATATTATACTTACTATACTAACAATAGGCTCATTCGAGGAACTTCCTATGTTTGTACATGATGTATTTAGTAGAATATAATCTTCCGAGTTAGCTTAAGAAAAAACCTATGAACAAAAAACTTCAATTAGGAATTTAGCATAATACATTTTTATCAAAATATTTTACTGACTATACTTACCAACTGACTCATTAGAAAAACTTGAAATATTTGCACATGGTGTATTTTGTGGAATATAATCTCTTAAGTTTGTTTAAGAAACCTATGAACAAAAAAAAAATATATTTAGTACAATATTATTTGATTATAGTAATATGACAATGTTATACTTACTATACTCACAGTAGGCTAATAAGAGGAACTTCCAATGTTTGTACATGATGTAGTTAGTTAAAAATAATCGGTTGAATTAGCTTAAGAAACCTATGAACAAAAAACAATAATTAGGTAGTAAAATGTTATAAGTAGTAGGTATGTTACACGTGTCTTTTTTAGCACTACAGAAGAATCAAAATGAGTCAAGGTGAAATCTCTTCCTTAAATTAATTTAGAGTCCACCGAAAAATGAAAAAAACTTATTTTATAAATATATTTTTTTCATAGGGAGACGTAAATTTAATTTTCAGGCGGAGTTTCCTGCTCAAACTGTTTTGAAGGTGCGTCGTCCTGGCACCCGTAATTCATCAAATCTCCCTATAAATAATTTCATTTTTTAGTACCCGATTTATATCCATTTGTACCCTATTTAAAAAAAATTGTACCCCTTTAAATTCGTCGTAAGACATAATATTAAGTCCGAGTGCTGTAGCGACGTCGTCCCGGCACCCGGAATGTTCAAAAGTCAACCGATTTAATTCAGACCAATTTCATTTTTTAGTACCCGATTTGTATCCATTTGTATCCTATTCAAAAAAATGTGTACCCCTTTACATTCGTCGTAAAACATAATATTAAGTCCGGGTGCTGTAACGACGTCGTCCCGGCACCCGGAATGTTCAAAAATCAACTAATTTAATTCAGACCAATTTCATTTTTTAGTACCCGATTTGTATCCATTTGTACCCTATTTAAAAAAAATTTTACCCCTTTACATTCGTCGTAAAACATAATATTAAGTCCGGGTGCTGTAGCGACGTCGTCCCGGCACCCGGAATGGTCAAAAGTCAACTGATTTAATTCAGACCAATTTCATTTTTTAGGTTATAACAATTTCATATCCGGCAATTATCTATATTCGTATCATGATATAATTAACAATATAATATAATATATTTATATTATTAATTAATTATATATAATTATATCATGATTCATATAAAAGATACTATGGCTCAGTTGGTGTAGTAATCAGCTAATATTTTTGTAATTTATTATAACTATGTATCTGTAATTGATTTGGCTGAATAAAATAAATAATTTGATTAGATTGGATTAATTAAATTCATCTATGGTATTAAATTAATCATCAATGAAAAATAAAATAGTGAACAAGTGGGTACCGGTGTGCTGTAAAATAGGTGCCAAACCGTTCATTATAATATATACGGTGATTGACGGGCCTACCAGGCCTACCGCCTACCTACTTTTTTCCCAAAACAAATGTTTTATATCTTACCTATTAAATGTGTAGTATATAAAAGACTAATATTGGTAGGTACTGTTAGATTTCAATTTTAAAATAAATACTTATAATATGCATTCTTTAAGGCATGGTAGCATTTAATAGTCCAGAGAAAATTGGCCTAAGAATAAGCTCTGGGCATTACATAGGGTATGTCAACAGGTCAAATAATGATTGGGAAGTATTTGATGACACTAAAGAAAAAATTATAAAAGTTAGTAACAAAAAGGTGGTAAATGTTGAATTTGTAATATTATATACAATCTAAGAAATGTGTATAATCAATAAAAAGGTTTTTTAGTTATTACAGAAATTGATTGTTTTTATTTATTTATAAATTATATTATATATTTTATAAGTAAAACAAATATCTTTAATATAAATTACAAAACTTCAAGGAAATTAGTTGAATGATCTGGAATATATTATGCATAAATAATGTAATGTATGTTCACCAAGAAAAAAATAGATCCATAAATAGATTAATATTATTATTCAAATAAGGAAGTTATCCTAGGCACACACAGCTCGCTAATAGCTAATAAATGAATTTCAAAAAGAATAAAAACAATTTATTGATTAAAATAAAAATGTATTGAGAAACAATTTGACTCTAATAGAATAGTAATAATTTATGATAACATGTAGGTAACATTATACACAATACACATATATTAATATTCTAATTAAATTATTTAAGTATTCCATTTGATATCAATACAATAAGTTCTTTCTAAGTAAACATAGAAAATATAAATAGCCCTAATAATCAAGTAATCTACCAATCTGTTTAATTTAATTTAATAAAATGATTAAAATTATATTTTTGCTTTTAATTCATGTAAATATAGTAAATATGTAGTACCTAGTTTCACTGATGATTTTTTTTTTTTTAACAAATTGATGATACAAAAAAAAAGAATAAATGAGTTTTTTTTATTCATTAGAATATTATACATTTCATTATGTAAAATTATATTATAATATAATATCTACCTTAGATGAGTTTAACTAATCCAATCTAATCGAATTAGTAAGTAGTACCATTTATTAAGCTTAAGCACAAAATTGTACCCCTTTAAATTCGTCGTAAGACATTATATTAAGTCCGGGTGCTGTAGCGACGTCGTCCCGGCACCCGGAATGTTCAAAAGTCAACCGATTTAATTCAGACCAATTTCATTTTTTAGTACCCGATTTGTATCCATTTGTATCCTATTCAATTCCTCACATTTTTTTGAATGTGACGACGTCGCTACAGCACCCGGACTTAATATTATGTCTTACGACGAATTTAAAGGGGTACAATTTTTTTTAAATAGGGTACAAATGGATACAAATTGGGTACTAAAAAATGAAATTATTTATAGGGAGATTTGATGAATTACGGGTGCCAGGACGACGCACCTCTGTTTTGACTTCACTGCACACTGCACAGTACATACGTCGTTTTTAGCAGTAACGCATTTAGACATTAAGCGCCCTGGGGCAACAATTTACTAGCACCCCCTCCCCCCCCCCCCCACACACACACACAAAGAAATATACAATTTTTTGTAGATAATAAATATAAATATACTTAAAATTGTATTTAGTGACAAGCAAACCAAGACCAAGACCTAGACTATGGCAGTCTTGGCCTTGGTCTTGGTCTTGCACTTCAAGTCTTAGTCTTGCTGCAAGACCATTGCGTTATTTAAAATTTAAAGAAAAAAATTAAATTATATCCCTATTTAGGCTAGGAGTTTGTAGAAATTGTTGATTGCTTATTATCTCTTAGATATAAGTATACTAGTATAATATATATTTATTAGGGTGTTCCTTAGTCACACAAGAAAAAAAAATAATGATATATTTTTAGTCTCATCCCCTAAATCGGTGTATATACATATAAAAATTAACTCCACAAATTTTAGGTAAAAGTAAATTTTAAAAAAATGTAAAAATTAAATTAAAAATAAATAAATAAATTTAAAGTTAACCGGTGCTGACTTGAAGTTGAAATTTGAGCTTAATACATTTTTAAATAATTCTAGACATTTTTGGTATTTCCGTAAATATTTTGTAAACCGTTATGAAAATCGTAATTTTTCATTGCATATTTTTTCAAGTAAATTAAATTTCCAATATATTTTATAATTTAACATTTTTTGATAAATCTATTTATTTACAAGATGCATAAGCCATAAACTTAATCTTAAAAATCACAGTTTCTCCACAAATATATTATTTACATTTTATTATTTTACTGCAGGTTTAATAATAATAATAATCATAGTTTAAAATATTGGGTAAAATGATAAAATGTTCATAGTTATATTATACTTATTTGTGTAATTGTTGATTCTCCATATTTTCGTATTATACTCGTATAAATTAGTGGCGTGCTCAGCTTTTTTGAAAGGGGGGGGGGGGGTTGGCATATTCATTTTATTCAAACAATTTTCCATTTGTAAATACATTATATACATACAAGTTTAATATATTAATTTAAATATACAATACATTAATTAGTTTTTAACTAAATGAGAATATTTAACTTTACTTACTTTTTTATTATGAAACAATGAGTGTACAAGTACAAAAAATATGGTACTAGTAAAAGTAAACGATGAATGAAAATTATAATTGGTTAATGAACGCAATTGCGCACACGAAGATAAAAAATAATTCGAATATTTTTTTTTATTCAAATAATGTTTGAAAATTATTTGAATAATTTCTTACTCGAATAATAATGTTTGAATATTATTCGATTTTTTACTCAAATAATGAAGCTAAGACTATGTAGGCTAATGTACTATGTAGTACTAAAACTGGACTATTTACTAAGTACAATAATAACGTCTTCAATATTGATAAATAGACAATAGTTACTACTGAGGTACATACTATATACATATAGAGTGTAGACATACTAGAAGAACTATAATCATTCTATAAAAAGTACATATTTTATTCTAGTATAATTATGTTTGAAAATTATTTAAATACATTTTTATTCAAAAAATTATTAAAAAAATAATTCGAATAATTTTTTATTCGAAAAATTATAAAAAAAAATATTCGAATAATTATATTTAAAAATATTTGAATCATTTTTTAATCGAATACATATTCGAATAATTATCTAGATAAAATGTTGCCTAACTTTGCCGCCCGGTCGACTATGGGTCGACATCAGCCACCGTCGCTCTGCTTTATTATTATTTTTAAGGCGGGTTTCCACTATACACGTACGCGTGTACGTGCATAAAAATTACACGTTCGAACATTCGTACGTTTTTCAAAACGTTTCGGACTGGTTAATTTGGTAACTATAGTTATATTATATATGGTTCTTGATAACGGTACAATTATCCCGCCTTTTATTAAAAATATTTTAATATTATAATTTGATTGTGGTTTGTGCTGATATTTTTTTACTTATTTACTAACAAGTAGGTACTATTACTACTATTTACTTTATTTGAATTTATAATTAATATACACGATTGTGAAATGGAAAACGAAGAACGCCCATTACGCCGGCCCCCCCACTTCTTAAAATGAACGATATTTCACTATACAAAATTAGTACGTAATTAGTATGAATTTGTACGACCATTTTTGGAATTTGTACGCAACTCGTTCATCGAGAAAAATCCATTTTTGTGTGGGGGGGCTAGGGTAACGTTATTCCAGCCCCTCCCAACCGTCTAAACACAATTTACAGAAACATTGAATATGCAAATAATTAGTACGTAATTAGTATGAATTTGTACGACCATTTTTGGAATTTGTACGCAACTCGTTCATCGAGAAAAATCCATTTTTGTGTGGGGGGGCCAGGGTAACGTTATTTCAGCCCCTCCCAACCGTCTAAACACTGTTTACAGAAACATTGAATATGCAAATAATTAGTACGTAATTAGTATGAATTTGTACGACCATTTTTGGAATTTGTACGCAACTCGTTCATCGAGAAAAATCCATTTTTGTGTGGGGGGGCCAGGGTAACGTTATTTCAGCCCCTCCCAACCGTCTAAACACTGTTTACAGAAACATTGAATATGCAAATAATTAGTACGTAATTAGTATGAATTTGTACGACCATTTTTGGAATTTGTACGCAACTCGTTCATCGAGAAAAATCCATTTTTGTGTGGGGGAGGCCAGGGTAACGTTATTCCAGCCCCTCCCAACCGTCTAAACACAATTTACAGAAACATTGAATATGCAAATAATTAGTACGTAATTAGTATGAATTTGTACGACTTTTTTTAACACAATTTTTAATTTTTATTGTTGATATTTTAAGTTCAAATTTGCACAATATTAGATATTTAAACGACGATAGTTTAAATAGTTATTTATATTTATAGTTATTTACATAATAGTTATTTTGTCGTAATTTAAAAATATTATTCGTGGGTACTTAGTTGAAACTTATAAAGTATATTATTTTATCTTATACACACAATGGTATTATTAAATGCAATGTTTTTGGAAAAATTAATTCAACCAACGGTTTTACTTACCTACTAATAGTTAAATAAATTATTTTAATACCATTAATATTATTAATATTAAATATACTTAGTTTATATAACCTGATCGACAGACCGTTTTTTCCTCCGAATCGTGTACACTTTTTGTACATGCAATGATTTTATACGTTATTGAATTCATGTTTAATAATATTTTAGTTTAATTGCGAGGGACACATGATATATTGATATCTAGGTATTCACAATTTTTTTTTTTAAATTTTTTTTTAGATACTTATAATTATAAAATAAATGTTTTTAACATTTTTTTTTTTTTGTTACCTATTTGTTAATCTGTAATATTCATATTTTTATTTTAAAGTGGAACCATACACCTTGTGTAGATTATTGTATTATTATTATTTTTAAATCTTATAGTTTATTTTAATTTTTAATTATACTCATCATGAAATTAATATTTATTTTGTAAACATATACATAGGTAAGAACATAGGTATACTTGTATAATTCACCGTGTGTTTCAGCGCAAGAGTGCTGGATTTTAATTAGTTTTGTAGTTTTGTTCTAATTTTAACCGTTTATTACGATATAATATGGACGACAGGCTTGCGTTCTTCCATTACGGTTAGTATAGGTATATATAATAATGTGGTGGATGCAATAGTTCTGTATATATTTGCTATTTATATAAATTATTATATTTAATTTCGTTTATAATATTGTTAACGATTTTAACATCTTATTCGAAAGAAACACGGACTGTTGTGTACACGTTATTACTGGTATTGCATTTTTAACAATTACCATAAATACCTTATAATAGGTACTTATAATATTTTTTATTTTGAGTGCCTATCGATAATATTTAAATTCCAAATGGCTGGTCGAAAACCAGCACTTCCACCATCCGTCGTTATTGACGCCGTTTTACAATTTAAAGATAAAATAATATCAATTAATGACGAAGGAAAAAAAGGTAAGTATCTACTTTTATTTTTTATGTATAGGTGTATAATATAGGTAGTAGATCTTTTAAAACAGTACATTAATCAAGTAGAATAGTTTCAAGATGATTTAAATTTAGTATATTGATACGAACAAATTGAGACATTGACGTTTGTCATAGCATAGTATCTGCTCAGATACAGTAATACGTATCTGCCTTAAAATTAAAATGCTAGAAATAAGCTTTTACTCGTACAAATTTGATCAATTTGACAAATAATTATTAACACGTTAACCGCCATATGCCCGCCGGCGGTCATACTGCAACGTTCAAATTCTATACTTTTATGCCCGCCGGCGTCCATAGCTATCCCGAGTAACAATTTCGGGAAATAAAAAATCAATTTTGTCCATAATTTTCTTAAAACTTCCCGTTTTTTAATTAATATTTTTGCTTTTCCCGACGCGTTTAAAAACTATTGAGACATTTTTACTTTTGACCCCCCCTCCCCCCCAAAGTACCAACTACATACACTTTCCTATCAGAAAAGATGCTGATGAAGAAAATTGGAACACTTTTACTGCCCTTAATCGTGGTGACATATATACAAAAAAAAAAAACACACATCATTGTAGAATCAATACATTCATTGCTTCTCTCAGTATCTAAAAATGCAAGAAATCTCGACGGCCGTATATAACCATTAGGCCGCCCAGAATCTTTGGAGCGGGATTCGATCTTCTTGTGCCTACCTAATACCTATACACCTACGATTGGGAGAGCTACGCCTAAACCTACCGACCTACTGTTGTCATTGCTAATTAAAGTCAAATCTTTTTTACTTAAATCATCTCTATATGCAGTAACGTACAAATTAAAAAATAATTAAATGCCTTATGGCTTATACCCTAACAAGTAAAACAAATGATTAATGACCAACGAAGTACCGGCTATCGAATATCGGCTATCGAACAATAAAAATAATTTTTATAATTTATAACATTTGAGGTTATTTCGTTATTATGTCTTAATTTAACGTGGTACTGCAGCATATACTGGCAGACAGAAGACAATAGAAAAATTACCTGTCGCGCGGCGGGCGATTATATAATAAAATATATAAATACTCTTTATTGAATTATAATATTAATAATATTATTTGTACATAAAATTTATTGAACTATACTAAATGCTCGTTAGTATATTATATAAATATAATGTATAAAAATAGACCACATGGCAAAATCGAACATAATTCAACGATCAACGATGTACCTACTTATACAATAGTACATTAATACGATTTAGAATAATATAGGTACTATTATACTACTATTTACTTCACCTATACCCCGGGGCTGACTGAGACCCATTCGGCCCACTATTATTGAAAAAAAAAAATGGTGCGTGTGGCAAGTACGCGTGGTTGAAGTGAAACTTCTTTCTGAATGGTGGAATTATTTTACGAGGCACGGAAGTCGGGAATAGTACGAGTTCGGGGGTTACGCGGTTCTATGAGGATAACTTGTAGGACATTTTCACAAGATGATATGGAAAGAATAATTTTAATATCCTCCGCATGCGCAAAATTAGTAAAATCAATTTGCACATCAGAAAATGAAGCTAATAGGATTTTTTTTGATTGTTAAAATGTTGAATATATACATATATATATATAGATATAACTGTATATATATTTTTTGATTTTCTCATTGTTATTATTATTATTTTTTTGACAACACATTTCCCTAACCCCAGTGGATGCTTCACGCACAGAAATTTATAAATGACAACGTTTAAACACTTCACGGTACTACGTGTACTGCGACGCACAGTGTATTATTATTATTATTATTTTCATTTTTATTAAAATAATAATAATTTTACTTTTTTGGTGAATCGAGATTCTTAATTGGCTACAGGGTGACATCGAGAGTAGCCTGTATTGTTTTTTTAATGTATATTTTAATTTTATTTGATTAGTATACTATATAGTGTCGACGACGTTCACTGTTACACACAGTACTGTATTTGTACTTTTACAGACAGTTTTATTATAATAAAAGATGATTAAATTGCTATACAGGCATAGGCGGAAATTTGGTGAAATTACTGGGAGGGCTGAGCATTATATTTCTCATTGCACCCAGTGCCGGAGTTAGAATAGGTGCCTCCCTAGGTCCTTTTAAATATGCCACCCTACCCCACTATAACTCACCCAAAATGTAGTATTTATTACTAATAAATTTAATATTTTATATAATATATATAAATATATATATTAAATATTACAGTAATATTTGCAGTTACACAAATGCATAAAATATTTACGCTGTGTCTAGATACCCGGGTGCCCGTGTGAGTGATAAGCAGTTGTCCGAAAATTGATAAGTTTGGTTATAAAATGATCAGATTGGTTATAAGACGGTTACTTTGTGGTTACCGTGTGACCAACTTGAGGTGGCGTTGCACAGCAAGTTGAGGGATATTTTCGGGATTTGCGGAGCACCGAGGCACCGAGGAGCGCAGCGAGCGCAGCAAGGCATCACTGTAAAAAATCCCACAAAATACTAAATAACACAAGTCCCAGCGCATGCGCAGTATGTATAATAATGTCCGAGTATATTATCAATACACGGGCACCCGGGTATCTAGACACAGCGAAATATTTATATGATTTTTTTTTCATTTCTTACAAAATTTACCGCCCTAGGCCCGGGCCTCATGTGCCTATGAGTAAATCCGGCCATGAATTTGCACCTATATAGGCACTAATGTACTAGTGTCGCTCACAATTATTTATTTCAATAAGACAATTTACAAAGTTTGACATACTAAACAATTTAATCATAATACAGTACAAAAACAATAATGTTCCTCACTTTGAACATTTATTTTTAAACAGAAACAACCGATGCGGGTGTTATTACTTGTTAGTTATTATTAATGTTACATTAATTACTATCTTTCCAAGTTATGACAATTGACAATAAGTTTGTAAAATCATACGAATTTAATTTAATTTTTATCATAAAATATTTTTTTATCATTTATTTTTTAATCCAGATTTTAAAAATGCATTTTTCAATTATACTAATTATTGTATATTTAGTCACATTAAAATTGTGATGGCCAGGGGGGCTAAGACCTGTACTTTAAACTTCTAACCCCCCCCCCCCCCCGATTTCCGCCTATGTATACAGGTGAGGTTAGTATTTATAAAATTTAATTAAATAATAAAATTAAATTACAAAATTAAACACATAACTAAATATTGTTCATTTAGATTTTATATTTAATATACAATTTTTCGGGCATTGCGCTAGTGTGCAATAGAACAGTTGTGACTTGCTAATAACATTTTATACTTCAGATAAAACAAAAAACTAAGGGCACACATGGGTACCCTATGTAGAATATTAATGTTTATGTCCTATAAATAAATAATTTTAAAGCAAAAACAACGTTGTTATATTTTATTATATATATTTTGGTATTTTTAACAATTATCACATACATGCCCGTCTTAGACTTTACTTGAGACAATTTCCTCAAAAATCCTACTTTGGTATGCCACTGTCTATACATATATGCTGCTGCTCTGTTACTTATTTTATGTTTAAAAAAAAATATAATAATATTCCGAAACAATCTGTATTGCCTTATAGATCTCAAGATCTGTTTCTGACCAGTGTGTGGGGGGCTGATAAATTAGTAAAATACAATTTAAGACTTTTGTAGCGACTTTCATAGACCAGTCAATGAACGATTCAGTTTATTGCACGAATCTTAAACCAAAATACTATTTTACTAGGTTCTAAATTTATCTCGCGAACGGTCCAGGCACGGTTCGGTCTATTGCACGGACTAGACACCAAACAAAGTTTAAAAACAGTTCAAAATGTGGTTGGCACTCTCGATGCACCAATCAGTCCGTTTAACCGACCTCACACCTTAAAATTGTTACTCAGTAGTTGATCATTACTACCACGCCTCATGACCCGCCGGCGACCATAAATTCATATTTGAACAAATGCTTATAGTGAAACTGTTTTTGTGGCGTTACGATAATGCATTTTTAAACAGTACCATGGCGTAGAGAATAACATGAAGATTCTTTTGGTGTAAAAAAACACAACATTTTTTTAATTTTAACGAATATTTTGTTATAACAAATATATAATTTGTATAGTTAAATTTGGAAATAAATTGGTGCTTATGAAACATTGCACAACTAAAATACTGTAATTTTTCATATCTTTTTAATATTTATTTTATTGTAACTAAATAAAGGAAAAATAAATAAAGGAATTTGTACGCAAAACTAGTTTTTGAAAAACTCGATTTTGGTTTTTAGTGTAACTCTAAATGGCGTCGTTAGTAAAAATGCTATACACGTGTTCGTGCATCGTGATCGTTATAATGTGAAAGCAGCTTTAGGTTTTCAAAAAGAGCAAGCACTTGACTTTGCTCACAACATTTCGAAGAATGTTAATATGGACACCTTCAATGAACAGCGTAATGCAAACTTGATAGGTAGGTTTTTTTAATTTGAATTATATCACTTAATTTAAAATTTATATTATTACAGAAGAATCTAGTGATTGCAGCAGTGATGACACACTAACCAAATTACCTACTAAATGTTTTACATTTACTTTTTCACCCGATGAATGGAAACAGATACAGCCCCAGGAAGTAGTTTACAAGATGAAAGATCGTATGAAACCAAAAAATAGTGCTCGATCCTATTATATTCTACCAAAAGGATCATGGACATCCTTACTAGCAGAACTTTTTTGGGAACATACGAAATTACCTTGTTGTGTAACATTTAAAAGAGCAAAAGTATATGAATTTGGCAATTCATATATAACTGTAGATGGTAGATGTTCTGTGTGTGGATCAATTTTTAAAGGGATTGTTTCCGAAAAACCATCTGGAAATTCTAGGTATTTTTATTTTGTTATACATTTCTATAAAATAATCACATATTTACTAAATGAATTTTCATCTTTTTAAGGGTTATTATGCAATGTACATTATCTGGAAACTTTGAAATAGAACACAGGAAGTTAAAGAAACGTCGATTAATAGGCCCTGCTATAGATAAAGCATTGATGTCAATAGTAGATGATAACATTTCTTGTGAAACATACAGAGAGAATGAAGCAGCTCGCCTGATGAATATAGGTAATTATTAGAATATTATTTTTTGTAATTATGAATTTATTTGATCAAAAAATTATTTTTTAAGCACTTGTAGTCTTTTTTTTTATTATTTTAAATACAACTGTTGAATATATTTTTTTATAAATATCGATTGAATAAAAAAGAAATGAATAATAAGAAAATAATTTAGATTATAAAATCAACTGATATAACATAGCTTTATATAATTTCATCACAAATAAATGTAAATATATTATAAATAGATAGATTATAGTGTGTAACAGAAAGATCTGACATATTATAAAATATAATTTGATCCAATCAATATTTTTTAATATACAGAGTGTCCCAGATCTATTTGACTAATGCAATAACTTTTTTTCTATTCAATATTTTTAAGTTTTTTATTTTTGTAATGATTTGTAGAGCTCTGCGCTATAACTTGTATATCTTATATTTTAAGTATATTTTATTTTTTATTTTTTTATTATATTTTAACAAAAATAAATTATTTAAATTTTTTATTTAATATTTTTCTAATAATCCAAGATAGCTATTTCATAAATAAGTATTTAAAAACCATTTTGGCGTTTAAAACCTTTAATTTGGTTAAGTCGTTAATTTTTAAACAATTTTCAAAGTGTGTTAAAATTCAAAATTATTTCTTGCTAATCACTGTTACTGCTGTAAAAGTTATTGCATTAGTCAAATAGACCTGGGACACCCTGTTATCATTTGTAGACGCTTGTGCTTCATGTATATATTATAACAATTTTTATTTTAACTTTTAAATTCTGAAATTATTTTAAAATTTTTGAAAAATACAAAAAAACCAATTTTAAATCTGATTTCTAGAAAATATTTGATAGTAGTTAAACATTTATTTAATAGGAGTAGTTATAAGTAGTTATAGCAGTAATGAGTATTTTTTTTTAGTGTATGTGAATGATATCTGTAAGAAAAACCATAACATGCTACTCGATATTTTTTCTCTACAAGGAAACCCTAATAATCATAAATATGTTTTTGTTAATAAGTAACAATGACAACGAAAACCTTACGAAAAATCAGTCGCTACCCTCCCTGCCACGAATTTTTTGATTTTAGAGGGGAAGGAAGGTCGTGCGAATTCCCAAAATAGGCTTGCGAATTCGTGCCAATTACGTGCTAAATATCTGCATAGTTTATTTATAGATTTTCCTTGGGGGGGGGGAGGCCAAACGTACTTAAAGAACGTGTATCCAGCCCAAAATCATATTTATATAAAAATTTGTTAAAAAAAAAAAACATTGTAACTATAGGACGCCCGGAATGTATATAAAAAAAATAAAAAAGGTATAATTATAAAATATTATTAGTAAAATGTCATCCTTATATTCTGTTTTTTGTAAAACGAGTGTTTCACTAAGGTTCCATATATTTTTGCTATCGTTAGGAGATCCAGATCCACCAATTATACCTTCTGGGAATTCATTACGAGCATTAAAATCAAGAAAAATCGCTTCTACAAAACGACATAATGATACAGTTACATCTTTGGCTATAATGAAATCGGAAAATGATTTTGAAAACATCATACATGATATGGGGAGTCATCCGTTTTTTATTCATTATCATAGTGGAGAACAAATTCACATGTATAGAAAATATTGTAGTAGTAATCCCTATCCAAAACTAATAGTAGATGCTACAGGTTCTATTATAAAAAACTTTTTGAAATTCAATCTTGAAAAGACGCGATCAATTGTTTTATACGAAGCTATTATATATGACGAAGTAAACGAGCGAAGTACGACGTTAACAAATATGTTAACTGAAAGACATACTACTATATCTATCTTCAATTGGTTAGCGAAATGGTTAAGTTGTAATATCCCACAACCTCGACAGACGGTATGCGATCAGTCTTTGGCATTACTTTCGGCCATTACTCAATGTTTTACGCAATATTCGTCATTGCAAAACTATATTCAAGTATGTGGAGATTTATTAACAGGTAAAATTCCTTATAACTCCCACTGGGTACCTAAATGTTTTATTAGGATTGACGTAGCCCATTTTATCAAATTAGCAAGTAAATGGCCACCACTCAAACTAGCACCTCCTAGAATAAGAGAGCTAATATTACGAACGATTGGACGCATAGTGAAGAGCCAAACATTAGAGGACGTACACACTCTCCTATTGTCACTTTTTGTTGTTTTAATTAACGAAACAAATGGTAATGACAAAGAAAGTGGGCTTGAAACCTCTTGCGAAAAACATTTTAATATTCTAATATCAGCTACGACAGTTGGATTTGTAGAATTTAAACATCAATTTGATGAAATAATGGCTTCTAATGACTGTGAAAATGATGCTCGTACAGTGTTAGAAGAAGAGTATGAGCGTCAAATTGAAAGTTTAAGTAACGAAAATCCATTTAAATCCTGGGCAGAAAAAATACATGAAAAAAGTAAGTCCCTGGTTGAAGAAGGATTAGGAATCAATCCTATGTATTTACCTTCTTTAATACCATACATTGTGAAATGTACAAAATTACTGCCACTGTGGTCAGCAATTATGGTTCCCATATTTGGTTTCGGTGAAGAAACTTCAAGCTCAGCAGCAGTTGAATCGAGTTTCCAGAAACTGAAGAATATTACCTTAAATCACATAGATTTGCCAATGAATATAGAGTCTTTCCTTGAACATCAAATAAAATCTCTTCGCGGATCATCACTGTTAAAAGCTGTACAAAAATGTAGATCCATAGGTGAAAACTCAGATGATGTATTCATAAATAATGAGCGTTATGACCAAAATATAAATAATATCATTCATGATAACAATGTCATTGAAGAAGCTGACAAGTGTCCTTTGTGTACCGCTGGTTCTTTGCCATCAAATAACGGAGCTCATAAATGCACAATGTGCACAACACCAGTCCATGCTATTCCAAGTTGTTCTTCACATAACGAAGGAGATGAAACTTTACGGATATGTAAAAATTGTTCAGAAGTTGGAAATGTCAATCTTAATGAAAATAACGCAATGGAGACATGGAATAGGAAAACAAAAAAAAAGCTTAAAAGTAATTCTTATCTTCTTCCAAACCCGCATTTACGCCATCTTAATATGAATGCTTCAAAAAATATAAGAACACTCCCTTTACTAAAAAATGGATCTCGTGCAGATGAATTAAAAAGTCTAAAAATTAGAAATATTGATGGCGCCATTATTTTAAGCAACACATGTGCATTCGATGCTGTAGTATCATTAATTATGGTGGCATTTTGTGATAGCACGATTTTTTCTAATGCATTACTTCTGAAAAATACTACATTTATATCATTTCTATCAACAATTTTGAAAAATGGAATTTCTTCAAGTTCTTATACACAAAGAGCTGAATTGATAGCTGATCGATTAAACCCCAAATTGGAGATCCTGCAAAATGATGTAACACTTCTTATCTGCGACACAACAGCTGTGGAACATATTCAATGTTTCTGTAAATAGTGTTTAGACGGTTGGGAGGGGCTGGAATAACGTTACCCTGGCCCCCCCCCCACAAAAATGGATTTTTCTCGATGAACGAGTTGCGTACAAATTCCAAAAATGGTCGTACAAATTCATACTAATTACGTACTAATTATTTGCATATTCAATGTTTCTGTAAATTGTGTTTAGACGGTTGGGAGGGGCTGGAATAACGTTACCCTGGCCCCCCCACACAAAAATGGATTTTTCTCGATGAACGAGTTGCGTACAAATTCCAAAAATGGTCGTACAAATTCATACTAATTACGTACTAATTATGTATAGTGAAATATCATTTATTTTAAGAAGTGGGGGGGCCGGCGTAATGCACGTAAACGAAGATATACAATGGTTTAATTATGAAAACCAAGTGCATCGTAGAAAAGTGTTACTTGTCTATTTAGCCACTTTACACAAAAATAACAAAAACAAAAGGTAAAAATATCATAATCTTTTATTTCAGCATCTATTATTTTTTAATACTAAATTATTATTTACTAGATCAAAACCCAGATGGCATGTTAAACCATTTCTAAAAGAAAGGAGATTGCATGGGCATTGTCATTGTTTGACAAGTGGACTACAATTAACAAATTCAGAACTCTACCAAAACTTTATACGAATGTCTGCTAGTACGTTTGAGGAACTGGTGTGCGTAGTTGGACCTAAAATAATGAGATTTCCAAGTCGGCCTGATATATTATCAGTTGGAGAAGTCCTAACGGCAACTTTGCGGTAATTATAATTCATTACTATTTACTATCCATTTGTTTAGTACATTTATGCTTAACTGTTACAGGTATCTTGCCTCTAGTGAATCGATGATGTCAATAATGTACTCATTTCGTATAGGGAAGGCTACTGTATGTAAAGTTATTTTCCAATGCTGTGAAGTTTTATGGGATATTTTAAATACAAAGGTATGTAATGTTTGTAGTATTCTGAGTAAACTAACATTAGGACATAATTAAGACAAATTGTATATTAGGTATATAACTTATAAGCTATAATAAGCCAGTCTAGTCATTGGTATGTAGTAAAATACAGTCGTTATTTTAATAAATTATAACTTCCTATGATAGGTATTAGTAGTACCAGATACTAAAAAATGGGCACAGTTAGGTGTCGAGTTTGAAAATAAATGGAAAGTACCAAATTGTATAGGCAGTATTGATGGTAAACATATTATACACCAGGTGATAATTATTTATTTTATTTATTTGAACAAATAAAAATAAGATGTATTACAATTGTACAGGCATTTGCTAATAGTGGATCTGAAAATTATAACTATAAAGGATCACATAGTATAATACTGTTGGCAATGTGTGACGCTAGTTATAACTTCACTATAGTAGACATTGGTGCAGCTGGAAGATGCAGTGATGGTGGAGTTTTCTCTAACTCTGAAATGGGTAAGGGTTTTATGGCAAATAATTTTAATTTCCCAGCTGCTAAAGATATAGATAGTAACAGTGGTCCAATTCCTTACTATGCTCTTGGTGATGAAGCGTTTCCACTACTAACTAATCTTATGCGCCCTTACCCAGGAAGAGGTAAAAGAAAACTACCATTAAACGAATCAATATTTAATTATAGGTTGGTTGTATTTATTTAATACAGAATTAAAATATAAAATTTTTTTAATAAATTAAAATATAATAGTAACAACATTTATTTTAACACAGACTTTCCAGAGGTAGACGTACCATTGAGAATACGTTTGGAATAATGTCCTCAAAGTTGCGTGTGTTTAGAAAACCAATAATTGCCGGACGCAGTACCGTAGAAGCAATTACAAAAGCTGCAGTTGTATTGTATAACTTTATAAAAATTTCGGAAAATAATGATGGTACTTATTCTAAATA
This sequence comes from Neotoxoptera formosana, assembly GCA_022818045.1. NCBI lineage: Eukaryota > Metazoa > Arthropoda > Insecta > Hemiptera > Aphididae > Neotoxoptera > Neotoxoptera formosana. Next base: position 35,679,105 of record CM040630.1, read on the forward strand.
CTTTATGTTATTTGAAATTTTTTTAACTTAAGATGTGTATCATAGGTGTACGGTATTATAGTGGCCCTTTGGACATTGAACATGATGAAGACAATCGATGGGGAACACTAGAAATGGGAGCTTTAAGAACAGTAAACCAATTAGGAACCAATACCTATTCAGCAAATGCTAAGAAAATCAGAAATAAACTTAAAGATTATTTTTCAGGCGAAGGTGCAGTTGCATTTCAATATGAAAGATTAGTTTAATAATTATTTATTGTAAATAAACTTTGAATATTAAAATCAAATCTTCATATTTAAATAGGTTATGAATAAAATTAAAATCAAAATTAAAAACAAAAAAAATTGTAAAACCCTTTACTAAAAATAAACAAAACCACTCATATTATAACAATTAAAACAAAACAAAATAATAACATATGTATAAGAAGTTACTTTCAGTCATAAATTTCATAGTCAGTCTTCCGAACTGTCAATTACTTGACATATAAATTGTGATTGCAATCTTAATTTTTTTTTTTGTGTCATATTTGTCATTAAATGAGCCAAATATTTACAGAAGTGTAAGTCCCCGTTTTCTTCATTAGTTGGTGGAGCCCTTGTTGGTGCAACCGGTCTTGATTCACGCAATTCCTTTAAAATTGATTCTTCAAAAGTATTATTCTTTGATCCTAAACACACATTCTATTAATTTTAATCAGAACTTCATATTATTATAACCATAAAAAAAATGTTTGGAGAAGTTTAAAATTAATGTGATTTGAAATGTATTTATAGTTTATAGGTAATTAATGTCTAATTAATTGGTATACATAATACATAATATATATAAGTGTCATTTACTTTTTGTTGGCTTAGTACTCTGTTCTGGACTGGCTTCACTATCGAACAGTGACATATTATTTTCAGGATTAATATTATTTGTTGTACTGTTATCAAAATATAATATTGATAAAATGATAAATTATTTAAAATATGCATTTATATGCAAAATAAAATTTAAAAACTAGCTTAGTTTCAGCATGAAACGTATTTGTTTCTTAGTCTGCGAATTTTTTACTGTGCAAAAAAATATGCAAATGCTACAAGTCCTTTGCACTAATTATAAATAATTATTATCTTACCTATAATTGCCTGTAATTACATCATTTAAAAATTCTAATGAATTCATGTGGCACCATATTTTCCTTTTCCCCCCAGCAGCACCACTTGCAGGTTTTTTTTTCTCTAACAAACTTTTCTCTCAGATACTTCCACTTTTTTTTCAACACATCTATCGAATATATACCTGCATACATTTAATAACCATATCAAAATTATAATGAAACTTAATGAAATATTAGATAACAGATGGATTAAAACTAACCATTCAGAGCTACATATATCTCATTCCATAAATTTTGTTTTATGGGCTCATAACGAGCGGCCAATGGGAGACGATGGTCCCATAGAGGATTTCGTTCATTGACCTCAGCAATAAGACTGCTATAAAACTCATTATCATCAACATCAGAAGTGTTTTCTGAGAAGTTTGAAGGTGATACATTAAGTTCTTCAATTTTAATTTCAGTTAAGTAGTCTGAGAATAATGATGGTTTTATTGGTTTTGATGTTGAAGGCTCTGGATATGCTGATACGGTTGAAGCTAAAATAAAAAAAAATATTTTATAAATAACTATTTTTTTGCCATTGTCATAATTGTATTAATTTAATAGAAATGTAAAGCAACATGTTGGAAAATGATGGCTTATCTATGATTTAGCAAATTAATTTTACTAAATTAGTAGTTACTTACATGACATTTTGGGCACAATTTTTTTGAATTTATAACTCGCTTGACCAGTACCTAAAAAAAGTTAATATTAATAATTAGTTAAAATACTATTAAATTAATTTGTATAATTAAAATTAATTTTGTTTGTTACTAAAAATTGAAGTATGAAACTACCTACCACTTTTAATTTACAAAAAAAATAAATAGTATTTGAGACAGAAGAAAATACCATTAATGTTGTGATATTAAAATAAAAATATATTTTTAATTTTCTTACTAGCTGAACATGTGTGGTTTTTATCATTGATCGGTATTAACTGACTGCAGTGTCTGCACAGCATTCCCTTAAACATTCAACATTCCTAGTAAAATGTAAGTGTTCTAAAATTCAGCAAAATATGATTTTTATAAATGAAACTTACTTTGTTCTTTGTAATTAATAATAATATAATAATAAACACAATAAAAATAATTAATTATAATAATATAAAGTACTTACTAATATTTTAGACGGATCCATACTTGTTTTTTTTTTTATTTCAGTTTCAGTTTTCAGTTTTCCACATAAACATAATATTATAAAACAGTCTATGGTCGTTCACCGTCCAAAAATAGGTATATAGAAATCAATTATCAGTTACTTTATCATCTGCTTATCACAATGGTGAGCCGTGTACACGAAAAATGTTCAGCTATATCCAACAACACGGTAACATGGTTAATCGTGCGGTAAGAACGTATAAACACTTTGGTATACCAAGCGATTACCATGTATACCAACCAATCACAGCGAAGAATTTTTATGCACGTACACGCGTACGTGTATAGTGGAAACCCGCCTTTATAATTATACATACATTCCGGCGCTTTCCATTACCGCACAAACATAACCCAATACCGCACAAAATGCATAACCCAATACCGCACACAAAAATAGTACGATACCGCACAGATTTATAAAAAGGTATAGCCTAATTCCGCACACAACAAATAGTACGATACCGCATACATTTATTAAATATAACAATTTAAAAATATATTAGATAGAATTAAATAAATAAAAATAGCATTTATATAGTCATAATTTGTAGTAATATAGTAATAGTAATAAAAATGTAATAATTTAAATAAGAATATTGTAAGCACCTATATTGGTTTAAAATTTAAACTTGTTTTTTCTATATATTCCATTATAGTTAGTTTGTTTGTTAATAAAAGTGAGTGATACCTATACCAAATTGGCTTCTCGTTCTAGATCACATTTCCGCTGTATTGCTTCAGTCGTCAGTCCCCTTCTTAATTTCTCGCATTTGCGCTTCATTTATCACTTGTTGTTCTATTAAAACATCAATCTAAAAAATATAAAATAATTACTACCAATGTTTTAATAAATAGTTTTTATACGTACAACTTGGAAAACAGATGGATGTGGCATATAAAATTCAAACCTAAGTTGACTATGATATGATTCAGCACCGTTCGTTGTTCTTTTTGTACCATTAGATTTCTTCAGCCCACTTTTTAGGAGGAAATTGTTCAGTATCAATATCATTTTCAAGTACATAATTAGCAAATACCGTGCATTTTTTATGTTTTGGAGCTTCAGATAAAATGTCATTAAAAGCATTGGAAACCAAATTTACCGGTAAATACGGTAACTCACTACACATTTCTACACTTGATACAATCTTTTACAGATAAAGCTTATACTAATGTCGTTATAGAATATAGATTATTGTCGATAAGCGAGGATAATCGTCCAAAATATACGTGTGCGGTAATGGGATATCCAGTAGTTTAAAATATGTGTGCGGTTTGTCACATGCGTATTTTTCACATTTGTGCGGTACATATGGTTTTAAACCAATAAATATAGGTGCTTACAATATTCTTATTTAAATTATTACATTTTTATTACTATTACTATATTACTACAAATTATGACTATATAAATGCTATTTTTATTTATTTAATTCTATGTAATATTTTTTTAAATTGTTATATTTAATAAATGTATGCGGTATCGTACTATTTTTGTGTGCGGTATTGGGTTATGCATTTTGTGCGGTATTGGGTTATATCTATTTGTGCGGTAATGGAAAGCGCCGCTACAAAATTATCTGCTCGCATATAGCATTAGATTTGTGAAATTCAGTTTTACTATGTTCATTAAATTTCACAATTGCTTTTTTTCCAGTTATTAAAAGGTTTTACAACTAATGTACCTATTGAGTTTCTGATGACTGCCTTTTCCACCGAATTCGCGACCAAATATTGCACAATATTTACAAGCTGCAAGGCGCACAAGGCGTTCACCGATTCTCGAATTAACAACCCAAGGAAAACGCTTAATCCATCCTAATTGAAACTTTACATTTTTTTTTTTATTTATACTTATTGGAAATTTGTATTTTTTATCTGGTGACCAATGATCAGTTCATAATTTAAATTTTATTTCATCACATACATTTTTACCGAAATAGTAGTCAATATGGTCTTCAACTATTTGCTCCGGGTCCGATTTTAATATATTATTTTCGTTTGCAAATATGTGGGTGAATGACTATATGATGGTTTTATTTCTGGTAGAACTGTAGAAGAATAGGAACATTATCATTTATCAGTCTAAAATAAAGTTTATGAATTAACATTTTGGTAGTTAAATTATTATTTATTAATATACATAACATATGAAATAATATAACGTACCTTACCTAAGTAAAAATTACTATTAAAAATACTACTCAAATTTTCCAATAGTCATTTCGGACAGACTACCAAAAATCTCAATAGTTTACTACTACATAGATTTGAATAGTTTTACTATTAGATTTTAGTAGTAACACTACTAGATTTAAATAATTTTACTATTGGATTTAAATAGTTTTACTACTAGATTTAAATAATTTTATTATTAGATTTTGATGGCTATACAGTATATTACTAGATTTAAATAATTTTACTACTTAATTTAAATAGTTTTACTATTATACTTTGATGCTTTTATTACTAGATTTAAATAATTTTTACTCTCAGATTTGAGTAGCTCTAGCTAGTAGCTACTATTGGATTTTGGTAATTTTATTACTAGTTTTAAATAGTTGTAATAATACATTTTGATAGTTTTACTTACTAGTTACTAGGAGATTTGAGTAGTTAACTAATCTAAAATATTATTTTATATAATATTGTAGGATGTATATATATTTTTTTTAAAATAGCAAATATAAGTACATAATATTTTTTATTTATACCTAATTATATGTTAAGCACATATACATATATACACACAAAATATAAATTCATATATATTATGAAACTGTTGTAATGGGGGTAAGAGGTCCAGTTTTTTTTTGTTATAATTATTTAGCTTCATGCACATTGTTTTTTCAATTTCGATTTTATTTGTTTCCGGAAATATGGATAAAGTAAAATCAACAACAATAAATTACAAAATTAATACTAATACATATGTACATATTATATAAGAGTATCTATAGATCAGTTATGGCCAACCCGCCTTGGAAAGTTTTGCGTCCCGAGACATTTATCAAATATTTACAAAAAAAAAATTATTTTTGCGCCGATAGAATATTCTGGAATGCTCGCGCGCAACGCGGTATCTGTATTATTAACAACGTAATCTCAACAAAAGTAATAATTCTAATCTAATCTGATAAAAATATATACGAGTAGACACCAGCTTATAACAAATTGTATTGTTAAAATAAAACGTGGCTAATAACAATCATAATCCGTCCGTTCGCTGTGACTGTTAAAGTGCGTTCAGTGTGGAAAAATATTTAAGTAAGTACTTTTTTTTATTATTTATTTTAAATATGAGTGGTGTAAAGAAAAGAAAAATTGTAAACGAAAATAGAAAGTACAGTGAGGAGTGGGAAGAAAAGTACTTCTTTATAATTCAAAACACAAAATTAATGTGTTTGATTTGCCGAGAAACAGTCGCTGTAGATATTTAAAGAATATAACGTTAAACGCAAGTTAATCGTTAAAGCAAGTTATTCTGTCTCATTTTTGATTGCAAAAAAAATGAAAAAATGTTCAGATGGTGAATTTGTGAAAGAATGTTTGGAAGCTGTAGCAAAGGATATTTTACCTGATAAAAATAATCTATTTTCGAATATAAGTTTATCCCGACAAACAGTATGTCGTCGAATTAATGACATTTCAAACAAAATTATTGTAAAACTACGCGATTGAATTCAAGATTTCAAATATTTTTCTATTTCATTTGACAAAAGTACAGATATATCAGATACAGCTCAACTTGTAATATTCGTTCGTGGAGTAAATGAATCACTTCAAATAACTGAAGAAATGTTAAAATTGATAAGTTTGAAAGGAACTACAAAAGGTGAAGATATTTTTCATGCTGTTGAAAACAGTTTATGCCAAAACAATTTGGATTTGGAAATTATATCTGGGAATATCAACTGATAGTGCACCTGCTATGGTTGGTAAAGAAAAAGGAGCTATAAAATTACTGATCGATAAAATAGAATCTACCAGAAAAACTAATCATTTCTGGAAAAGAGATGATTTATTTATAATCCATTGTTTGATTCATCAACAAAATCTATGTTCTCAAGTATTATCGATGAACTTTGTTATGCAAGAAGTCATAAAAACAGTGAATTACATTCGATCATATGCGCTTCCCCACCGACAATTTAAGGAGTTCCTGAAAGAATTGGATTCAGAATATGGTGACGTAGTATACTTTAGTTATGTCAGATGGTTAAGTCATGGAAAATGTTTAAAGCGATTTTATGAGTTACGTCATGAAATTGACTTGTTTATGAATGATAAAAAAAAACCAGTATTAGAATTAAGTGATGATGAATAGTTATTCGATTTATGCTTTTTAGTGGATATTGTCGAAAAACTAAACCAATTATATATATCATTACAGGGAAAAGATAATTTAATAATAGACTCATGTAATTACATCAATGCATTTCAGAAGAAATTATTGTTATTTGAATTTCAATTAAAAAATAATAACGTTCAACACTTTCCATTGCTAAACGAATTGAAAAATTCAAAACATATCAATAGCATTAAATATGCACAAGAAATAAGGAAACTTATAGCTGCTTTTGAAAGTTGTTTCACTAATTTAGACAAATACAAGACAATATTTGAAATATATTCATCTCCTTTTCATACTGATGTTAATTCGGCCCCAGAATATCTTCAAATGGAACTCATTGACTTACAATGCAATAATGAATTAAAACACATTTTTGAAACATCAAAATCAAAAATAGATTTTTATAATATTAATATCACAAAAGAAAACTTTCCCAATTTGAGAAATCTGGCACAAAAAGTTGTGAGTGCTTTTGGATCGACTTACACTTGTGAATCGTTTTTTTTCGAAATTGAAATTCGTCAAAGATAAATCACGCTCAAACCAAACCAATGAAAACCTGCAACATCAATTACGGTGTGCAAATACAAGCAAGAAATGCTTGTATAATAGAAAATTTATTTAAAAAAGCTTAGTGAACGAGTTAAGAAACAAATATCTCACTAAATAGTAATGTTTACTCCATTTCTTTTGTATTAAATACTTTTATAATTTTATATGTGGCCTAATTTTGAATAAAAAAATATAAAAATATGTGATTATATTAATATTTTCTCTGATGACTTTTTTTTTTTTGGCAACCTTATATGTGGCCCGCAGGATTGTATTGTATTTACAATTTTTACATTTGGGTGTTTTCGGAGGCAATTCGAGTATACCCAAACAATCTACTCGAATTGTTGCCTCCCATATAGTATACTTAGATTATCGATAGTTTTTACTAACGATGATATCGATTTCCATAATGTTCAAAAATATTATTTTAAGACATACAGTATTTCCCAGGCAGATTAATTTGCCAAATGCAACAATCTTGTTGATCACCGATTATCAGTTAAAGATTAGTCCGTCATCACCGTTCAACACAGTCAGTTTCGTAAATAACAATTACACGCAGTGTTATAAAAATGAACGTTATTAGTGAAAAAGGCAAAACAATTTTAATTTGTGATGGTTTTAAGTTTGGATTCCAAAAAAATTTAGCCAATGACGTTAAGCGACGGACGTGTACAAAAAAAATATGTTCTGCTTATTTAAAAACTAATAAGTGTAATGAAATCCAGTTCGAAAATAGTAAACTTATTCACAATTGTGAGAAAGACTCGGAGAAAATGAATGAAATCCATAATATTTTATAGCCTGACATTTAGTTTTATATAGTATTTTTTTTAAGATTAGTTGTTACATAATGTATACGTGTTTTACAAGTTACAATTTTTTAATGATATTTGTGATGCTTAAAAATGTAAGTATTTTATGTATTATTTTCTCAGTTTATTCAATATGTAAGGTTCTTAAATCGATTAATTATACCTATCGTAGACGATTCTAGTACAAGGGGGTTACTACTTTTTCGACTACTTTTTTTTCGGGAGGCAATTCGTGTAACCTTTTTAAAAAAAAAATCACGGGAGGCAATTCGAGGGTCAGATGGGAGGCAATTCGTGAGCGCCCACTGGATCAATATCCGGAAAAAAGTGCAACTTCAAAAAAACAAATGAGTCCCCCCAAAAAAAAACTAAACGAAATTAAAACCCGTGCTATCCTTGGTAAATACTAAATACACATCAATATTAATTATTATTAAACACCATATAAATATTAAAATCTTACCTGAAACCCATATTCAGTTAAAATAAATAGTTATAATCAAAAATTAAATATTGTACAGATTACTTACAGTCTGCATGCTTTAAAAAACATATTTTTAAATATATTGTGTGTCATTTTTTCATTTTACCTGTTACCTACCCATACTGCTAGTATACATCATATTATATACCTAGAACATCTTCTCAATAATTTTGTATATTTTTTATGACAATAATATATAGGTATAATTTTTAGTTATATATATATATATATGCATATATGCTATTAAACTATTAAGTGTTAATGGCATAAATTATTCTTTTCCCTAATATATAATAATAAATTCTATAAAAAAAGTTTCAATTTCACATTCAATTTTTGATTTATCTAAAAAAACTTTAAATATAACCTACTTCTATTACATCCTTTCAAACTTATCAATTTTAACATTTCTTCAGTTATTTGAAGTGATTCATTTACTCCATGAACGAATATTACAAGTTGAGCTGTATCTGATATATTTGTACTTTTGTCAAATGCAATAGAAAAATATTTGAAATCTTGAACTCGTGTGTTATAATAAATAAAGTTAGTATTAAACTGCTATGATTTTATTATATTTATACTATATAGGTATAATGGCTAGTTTTATAGAAAAAAAATGAATAAATAGGTACATAATATATATTTAAAAGTATTAAATGCTTAATGAATATTTGTTATTTATAATGTAGTTGGAAGTAAACAGGCACGTAGCTAGGATTAAATAATTAGTGTGGCAAAGTTATGGCCAATATTTTTCTTGAGTAGCCAACATTTTAAACACATTTTATAATTGTCATCGACCATTTCGACGAATCAAATCTTACTATTTACTTTGCTATAAATAAACGAAAATAAAATAATAATTGTATTCAGTATTTTGAAAAAACTGTCGAAATTCAATAGCTCGAAAGATCATAATATAACAAAATATTACATTATATATTTTTTTTAATAGTGCATACTACATAATGTAAGCAAAAACAAAAAATAAATCTTATGGGGGGATCTGACCCCCACGTCCCCCCCTTGTCTACGCCACTGGAAACTGTACAAGGTACTCAAGTGAACATTGAAAACAATAAAACATACAAATGAATAAAGAAAAGCATCAAGATATTTGGAAAAGACCGAAAAGAACTAAAAACCACCAAGAACAATATCGTGAAACAGAAACAGCGTCATCAACCATAATGAAATACTTGTTAGAAAAAAAAGAAATGGAAACTAAAATAGAAAAGTTGTTTGCCCTGTAGATGCATTTCTTTCAGGTATTGGTGCTACACTAAAAACATTAGATCCCTATAACTTAAATTTAGCGAAATTTTTAACATAGTGCAAGAAATTGAAATGAATCAAATCTTATATAAGCAAACAGATACATTTTACAACAATGTACCAACTTCATCAAGTGCAAGAAATCCATGCACAGGTACACATAACTTGTACAACAGACAATCTACATCATTTTCAGCCGAATCTCCGTACACACAAGCCCGGATTAAGGGGGGGCAGGGGGGCCATGTCCCCCTGGCCTCGATAATTGGAATTTATTTAGGGGCCTCAGATTTGTCTATTACTTTTTTCGTTACAGGATATACATTGCATAAATCACCTAAAAAAAATCGATGATAAATCTGCTGACAACAATTATTTTTAACTACCTATGTCAAAATATACCACTAAAGTGTATATTTTAAAGTGTACACATTTTATCAGTTATCGTTTGCCGTCGGCCGTCATAGATAATAAAGAATGGATAGGCCACTCACCCTTATCACACGTTCTCAAACAATTTCCATGTAGGTGCTTTTTTTTCTTTATTATCTATGACTAAGATGGTAGATTTTCATTAACAGGCACCTTTGTGAGACAGAAGATATCTGATCTTTAGGAACGAGGCACCTAATGTTATAAGTAGGGCTAGGATTTATATGCAATATAAAATGGCAAAATATGCATTTGATGTATTAAAAATATGCAAAAACATGCAACAATGAAAATTTGTAATTAAATATGACACAAAATGCAAAAACTAAATTTTTAAATTCTAAAATATAAAAAATATTTCTATAAACTATTAATGTTATTAAAGTATTACACAAATAACAATGATGTGGTGTTTAAAATTGTCCCAAATAAAAGACCTTCTTTCAGATCTTATAGTATGTTTTTATACTTCAACATTTATACATCATATGAAGTAGTTTTTGAGTTTTCGATTTTCCCATGGAGTTGATTGTAATGAAAATCTTCATCCAGATTACCTACTTCCATTTTTACACTTTACATACCTTCTATACCCATATAAATACTTGAGTATTTTTTTTTTATTATTTATAATATTCTATTTTTGTTTTTTACCAACCACTGCGGCTAAAATATACCATAAAACATGCATTTTAGGTGTTAATTGTTAAAATATGCAATAATATGCATTTTATTCAAAATATGCAAAAATATGCAAAATAAAATAACCACCATTTGCTTCATCATAACGTAATACATGGACATTTCAAACAAAAGTTATAATCAGAAGTTGCAAAAAAAATATGCCAATGCATATAAATCCTAGCCCTAGTTATAAGCATAGGCGTGGCCTATCCATTCTTTATTATCTATGTCGGCCGTCACCCATCAATCGAACGGGAAAAAGCTATTTTTGTACACCAGTGCACAACAACACAACACGTTATTATGTTAACAACAAATTTGTTGTCTTCTGTTATCGTTATTCGTTTGGTCTTTTGTTTAATGAATATTGTTTAATGTGTTAATTTTTGGACCTTCATTCTTTCTTCATATTTTAAAAATGAAAAGACATTTTGAAAGTGGTTCCTCGAAAATAAAAATAAAATAAAAACAACAACTTGAAGTAAATAAGTACAGAGGCTTAATGAGCAATTATGTTTTAAATTCAGGTAAATAATTGTATTTTTGTATATATCGGTGTGAAAAGTTATAATGTAATTTAATAATAATACTATGAAAATATAAATTTCATGTTTCATGTCAAAAAGAAAAAATACTGTTTAGCTTAAACACAGATTTATAAATTTTTTATTGGTTTTAAGAATTATTATTGATGATATCTTACATGTATGTTGTACAGGTATATACAGGTATATGGTATATCGTTTTATATTTATTTTAGGTATTGACAACCAAGTTTAAGCCGTGTCTGTAGACAGTGAAATAGTTGTAAATGAACAAAGTAAAATTACTAATAATACTAGTCAACCAAACCAATATAATTTAACGTTTATTGAAAATGTTCAAGGTGATATTATTTAGCAATAAGTTGTTATACTTTAATAAAATATATTGATTTATTTTACTGTAGATATAGAACTTAGGATGACAAATATTTCTGATGTGGATTCTGACATGGTATTTGACAAGTATAAAATTAGTGATCTATACTACTGGCCTGAAAAAATTACCGACAGTTTCAGAGAACATTGTATTAAAAAAGGACTCGAGTGTTTTCAAAATAAGAATGATGATTTCAAACAGTCTGCACGTATATACGGTAATTTATTTATATTATATAGTTTTTATTAACAAAAAATAATAACAATTATTTTATTTTTGTATACTTAGATCACAAAAGGTTTTTTACGGCTTCCATGTTTAAACGAACTCTACCCAATGGAGAAATTGGTCATCGGAAGTGGGTAATGTACTCAATTAAACAAGGATCCATTTATTGTTTTGTGTGTAAATTGTTTTCAAGTAATTTCAATAGTCCTTTTGTTAGCAAAGGATTTGATAAATGGAAGAAATCTGAGAAAATATCAGAACATGAAAACAGTATTGATCATAGAAGTGCATTCACAAAATGGTTATTACGTTTGAATTCTAATAATTCAATAAATAAAACATGTTGGAACAAATATCAATTAAGATAAAATACTGGAATAATATTGTGATTCGTGTGATAAAAATGTGAAAGGCCGATTACTTGTACTGAAATCCCTTAGTCAAACTAGATGGTCCTGTCACTCGGATTCTTGTCAAGCACTTACTCATAATTACATAAAAATAATAAACGCTTTAAAATGTATTAGTGAAAATAATAGTGAAAATGGAGACTCAAAAAGGGGTGCTAAAATGCTTTTAAAACAAATTTAAAAAAAAGAAACTGCAAATCTTTCTTTTTTATGGAATGATATATTGAATAGGTCTAATAAGACATCTATACATCTGCAAGACAGTTCTTGTGACCCGTTGAAAGCGTTGAATTTACTGAAATCATTGAAAAATTACATTTTAAATTTAAGAAACAGTAGTGTAGTTTATGAAAATAAAGTTATTGAACTTGGTCCAGAAATCAAGTCTTTAACATGATGAAGGAAGAAGGACATCAAAAAAAAATGTCCGTGGTTTAAATAATACTGTGTTGCAAGGTGGTGTTAAATTTAGAATTGAAACCCACAACATAATCATTGATAAATTTTGTTCAGAATTAGACCAACGAATTGAAGCCTATAAGTTTGTTTCAGACAATTTTTTATTTGTCACAAAGTTGTGTGTTCCAATTGTTGACACAATTAATGAAGACAATGATATTGAACAAAGTATTGAAAACTTTATATTGACCTACAAGGAAGATGTAAATAATTACATAAAAAATGAAATCAAACAGTTTCAAGAATATTTTTCCTTATGCAAACCATCAATTGAAGACCATGAACATTTTAGTATAATTGGTCTTTGGAAATGGTTTAATGAAAATGAATTAATTGATATCTTTCCCAATTTATATATTGCACTTAAAATTTATTTAACTATACCAAGTTCAAATTGTTCAGCCGAAAGAGCTTTTTCAAAACTAAATAGAGTAAAGAACAAATACAGATCAACATTAAAACAAGAAAATTTGACTGCACTTATGATATTGGCATCAGAAAACGATATTCTTCAAACAATTGATAATGAAACAGTTATTAAAGAATTTTGTCAAACAAAAGCGAGGAAAAAACTTGCAAATTATAAATTATAAATAAAGTAATAATTATTCATCATTTATTACTATGTACTTATTTATATTTATTATAATAGGTAGGTATATCGTATATAAATAATATATTCGTTTTTTTTTTCGTACAGGGGCCTCATTTAAAACTTCGGCCCCTGGACCTCAAAATGTCTTAATCCGGGCTTGCGTACACAGAACATTCGAATTCGTTATCTCCCCAAATGCAAGGTGAAATTTCATTACAAACATTTACACCAACTACAAACTTTCAGAATCAACATGAAAATTAATATTTTTTTACTTATAATGATTTGTTCAAGCAATACCTATAATTTTAAATTTTTTATTAAAAGTTTTCAATCGAGTTCAAAAAAAATTGTATTCTATAATCAATTCTGGGTTTTATTATACAAATTTAGGTTTCTATGCCCAACTAACAATAAATATTTTGTTAAGTAAATTAAGTTGTGCATGTATTAATTACCTTAAGCAAACAGCTAATCTCTCTCTAGGAGAAATAGGTTTTCTCCAATGAGTCTCCTGCTTCTTTATGTTGGTTTCTATTTTTTCGAGCAGAATATAAAATGAGTACTGAGTCATTCGAAAATATTCATAAAATTTTTGTTCATCGTCCATAAGTGCATTATATAAATTTAAAAATTCCCCTTCTTGTTCTCTTTTTTTCCATAAATCATGTACCCATAAAGTACGTTTCCTTTTTCGTTTTTTTGAATTTATTTCTTCCTCTACGTCAAGAACCAAGGCAATCATAATTAATTCTTTTTCACTAAATTTACTCATTTTACTTAACTTGACAGATTTGTACTTAACCGACACTTGAAGTTTTAAAAAACTCAATCACATTCGTTTCCTACGATTTCAGAGTGCGTACTGTGAATGCTACTGAAAATATACAACTAAGTACTAACCTAACTGAATCGGATCGTATGTGTGTAAATACAACACTCGGAACGTTAAAAATCGGAACGGATGTGTGTGAAAGGACCTTTATACCTAATACACCTTATGAAGTTATATATTACATACATATATAATACATTAGTATATTAACTATTTCAAATTAAACCTATATAAAATAGGTTCAATATATCTATCTTATACTCTATGAAATATGTAACTTCAATTCATTATAAGATAATTTAAAAAAATAAAATAATGTACTTTTTTTAAAAATAATCTGCCAAAGTAATAATTGTAATTTGATTTAATTTTGATATTTCTAAAACTATTAAGAAAATTAACCTAACTGTCTTATGACCAACTAAAACTAAATAAATAATACCTACTATTTAAAATTAATTATTTAGTAAAAAAACATTTAAAAACAAAAATTGTACTTAAAAAAAAAAACCTGCTATTGTAATATTGAATATTCAAAATTAAGTAATTTTAATTGTTTACAAATTGATTTAAAATGTTACATTTATAACCAACACAATAAAACGTTTGTATTTATAAAAATGATTTTAAAATTTTGTTCAGGAAAATAATATTCTTCAACATAATAATAGTTATGGTGTTGAAAAAGATGATATTTATACAGATGATGTAGATTTGCCAGTAAGTAATAAAAATATTATTATTTTCTATAAAATGGCTCAATGGTTGTATATAATAATCAACAATAATTATATTTTATTTCATCAACTTTATTTAAATATTTTATCATATTAAAATGTTTAAATTTAAAGACCAAATTAAAAATTTATTGGAAACAAATATTGGAACCAAACTTTGTTGGGACTACAGTAATGATGGCACAATCAATGATGTTATCAGTGGAACAATGTACATAAAACTTAAAGCTAAGTATAATACAAACAAATGGATAAGTTTGCAATGGAACACTGATGGAATACAAGTTTTTAAGTCTTCCAAGATATCAGTATGGCCTATCCAAGTAATGATTAACAAATTGTCTTATAACGATAGAAGAGAAAATATTTTATTAGTAGGATTATGGTATTCAACCACTAAACCTGATATGAATACATTTTTAGATCCATTTACTAAAGAACTCTGTGATTTGCAAAATAATGGTATAAAATTTATTCAACCATCTAGTAAATTACTTACTAATATTAAAGTGCATAGCATAATTTCATCTGTTGATTCGGTTGCTAGGCCGATGATTCAAATTATAAAACAATTCAATGGGAAATTTGGATGTCCATTTTGTCTTAATGAAGGAGCCATTCGGAGTGTAGGGAGAGGTCAATCACGCATGTATATTGGTGATTTTGGTCCTAAATGAACTCTACAGCAGCATTTGGATGACTGTGACTTTGTAAACTTGAATGGTTGTATTAGAAGAGGAGTAAAAGGAACATCAGTTCTATTACTGTTGGAAGAATTTCATATAATTAAAAGTTTTGCACCAGATTATATGCATTCAGTATTACTTGGTGTAGTAAAAACTTTTGTTGAAGCATGGTTTACTCTTCCAATTCTACTTGTGTTTAAGAAGAAAAGTTAGAGAATTTGATGCTCTTTTACTAAACACAAAACCACCAGACGAAGTTACAAGGACACCACGAAGTATTCATGATTGAAAACAATGGAAAGCTTCAGAATGGCGTACATTTTTATTATATACCTCTACAGTTTGTCTCCAGGAACTGCTGTCCCCAAGATATTATAAACATTGGCATTACTGAATTGTAGGAATATATACCTTACTACAAAACAGAATTAATAATATAGAAATAGATCATGCTGAGTTCTGCTTCAACAAATTTGTTTCTTCTATTCCAAATTTGTATGGTGAGCATTTTTTGAAATTCAATGTACACTTATTACTAAACTTACCAAAACATGTGAAAATGTGGGGGTGTTTCTGGCCATGGTCTGCATTTCTTTTTAAACACTTCAATGATAATCTATGCAAACTATTTCAGGGTACACAAGGTGTACAGAACAAATTTGTAAAAATTATCAACTTGAACGAAATTTAAGAGTAATGATTTCAGACATAACTACTACACAGTCACTTACTCAATATTCATGTGCTAATAAGTTGTTTAAGAAATTGGGTGGATATCTTCATGTTGCCAATGCAATTCAAACAGGACCATTAACTATGTTTGGAAAACCTGTCTTTGAAGACTTATGTTTAACTTTACAACAAAAAGTATGTATAGAAAATAAGATTGGCCAGACATTACCAAATACAACTGAATTTCAGTCATTTCATCGTTTTATTCTGGATGGTATATTAATTCACACTACAACATACCAACGGGCAACGTTTAAAAAAACGACATAATAGTACAGTTCAACTTAAAGATGGGGAATTTTTGGATATATCACATTTGCTGCAATATAGGATTAATTAAAATTGTAATTTTAAGAGTATTCTGATGGGCCATCAACTTATTCAAATACCAAACATTAATATTTCATCTGTTTTGAAGACTGCTACTGTAACTACAAAATTAAGCAATAACATTGTATGTTTTTTTCCAGAAGAACTGAAATCTATTTTTAGGATATTACATAATGGCACAATGTATGTTACACCAATTGTTAATTCATTCGAACGGGATTAAATTAAATTAGGTTTTATAATTTTAAAATTCTTTTGAGCATTTTGTTTTTAGTTACAATAACTAAATATTTTACTAATATATATATATTATACAACATTTTTTATATATTTTTAATTTATAAATAAAACAATTCACTATATTTATTAGTAATTTATCATATAGTATTATTATTTTTATTATTATTAGTAACAATAGCATTATGGCTACTAATAAAGTTACCTATCCATGCAAAAACTAAGAAACTAAGTTTTAGCTATATACTACTATTATAATATAGACAATATAGTAAGAAATAATTAATGGCAAATATAGTTCACTATTCAAACATTTCCTTGGTCAATAGTGAACTCAATGTGACATAATAGTAAAATATTTTTTACAATAGTAAATACTATGTTACCAAATAAGTTCACGATTCAAAAACTATGTATTCTAATAGTTAACTATACATAGTTAAATAGTAGGTACACTATTCAAAAACTATTTATTATAATAGTTAACTATAAATTGTTTAATAGTACACTATTCAAAAACTATTTATTTTAATAGTTAACTATACAATATTAACCCTTAAGCAGGCGCGTGCCTCTTTTTAACGTTCATAGTCGCGTGAGGGTCTATCAGACCCCATTTCTAAAAATGCGTAATATAAGTATAGAAAGTTCATTTTTTTAAATTTGAAGACATAATTGGTTACTATATGATATATAAATATTTATAAAAATGTAATAATAAAAAATAAAATAAAAATAAACACAAACCTATGTTAGTTACTAAAAATTATATTACGAAAAAAAAACAAAACTTGACAACTTCATATTAAAATTTTGGTTTGTAAAAAAAATATTTAAACTTAAAAATCTTATTTTTGGACAACAAAAAAAAGTTTTTACTTGAACAGAATTTGTTTTACACTAATTTTTCTTATATTTCTTTGAGCTCAAATGTGTCATGTATTTATACATTGTTTGTGTATTTCAACTATAGAACCATTTTTCTTAGTTTAATTTTAAATCTTATTATTATGCAAAACATTTTATTATTATATTTATAACTATTCCGAAATCACAATCAGCACAATCAGCCATGTGTATATAATATATAATTATCATTATAAAAATACAAGTCCACAAAAAAATATGTGACGGTACAACTCGCGTGGGAGTAAATATGACCCAATCCCATGTTGAAGATCATGTTGAAGCTGTTTTACATGTTTAAAACTTTCTATTTTACGAAAATCGAATCAACATTGTCATACAAACCATCTTCTAAAAATAGAAATATAAACATCGTATTTTTTGTAATATATGAGTTTTATTTTTGATGGGGGTCAACTAGACCCCCACGCGCTTGCTTAAGGGTTAAGTAGTTTTTTATTCAAAAACTACTTATTTCAGTAGTTAACTATTAAATACCAATAGTTTTTTTACCAAGGGTTTCACAATTTATTAACAGTACAATATTTAAAAAAATAATCATAATGACGTGTTAATCTTTACAAAATTTTGCATTACTTTTTAATAACATTGTTTTTTCAAAATTTCAATCACTCATCTTTCCTCTCTTTTTTGTTAAGACACAGGCTTCTATACTAAATATTCTTTCAACTGGTGCACTTGAGGGGAAAGGAGTATTGTATTTCATAAAAACTCTTTTTAAAATTTAAGTATTATTCAATACATTAATTTTTTTAGGAGGACTCTTGTTAAGAAAATCAGCAATTTCATGTTCATTTTCACAGCGATGATGTTTTGGCAAACTATACTGTTTATCAGTTTCAAAACCCAAATCATTTTCTTCCAAAATATCAAAAACAGGAATCACAGATATGCCTTTATTACTATCTTCACCATTATCCTCTTGTAAGTTATCTTCATCATTTGTAATTTGCATTCCATATTCATCATCAGAAACATCATCAATAATATTATTAACAAAAGAATCCAAATAGGAAATATTTTAATTATCGTTTTTACTGTATACCTACTCTAAAATTATAATTAAAAATAGTTTACTTAACATTAACTATAGCAACTAAAGCCTTGGTTTCCTACAATCACGCATCCGTGATTGCGTGGTGCGCGATGCGCGTTTGCGCGATCACGCTGGCGTGGTGCGTGATGCAGGTGTTTTGCCAGACTCTGCGTAATTATGAGTGCGTGGTTTGTAGTTTAGAAATTTTTGTCAGTTTGTGTTTAGTCACACGCCAAAATGGACATGATGTCGGTCTATAATTTGTTGGAAGATGAAGCCGACGATGAACTTCTATTATTGGTCCATTTGTTTAGAGAAGAAAGCGATGCAATGTACAATGAACGGAACAGCGAAGGCTGCTACAACAACCTAATACAGAGACGCTTGATTGACAATGAAACTCGATTTAGGGCATATTTTCAAGTTTCCTTTGAGTTATTCAATTATATCCTTAATTATATTAGAGAAGACATCAAAAGACCTCCTTGCAATAGAGTAAAAAAACCTATATCACCGGAAGAAAAATTGAGTGTTACTCTAAGGTAAGTAAAAATAATAAAACAGTTAATAATCAAATTTTTTTATCACATATTTTTACAAAATAAAAATAATAACAAATTAATGTTTTTGTAAAACAATATATATAAATTTCACCCTAAAATTTGCAAATTGCAAGAAAACATAATTAAATTTAAATTTAAACCTTTAAATTTCAAAATTATATTAAACATAATGTTATATTATACAATTAAATGATCAAACGATAAATATAAAACAAATTAAAAATCATTAATATAGTTTAAATATGTAAAGTTAGAATTATCTGGGTTTGTACTAGGACTTGAAAAATCTGGTACACTTGTACTTGACGTAGCGGAATTTGAAGTTGAAGAATCATCCATCATATCCGTTATATTTGTAAAAGTCGATGGTTTTGTTATTGCATGTTGGTGTGTTGGTGTGTTCACTTTTGCTGCTAATGCACGTAATTCCATTTCGGATACAATATTGTTGACTTGCATTCTTGTTTCCACCACCAACTCAGGGGGAAAAGTCATCACCGTTGATGCCATGCTTTTAAAAAATATTTGGATCGGGTTACTACATTCAGCTTCCTTCATCTCTTTCATCATGGCTAATCGTTCTTCTCGTCCTTTTTTTATTTCTTGGATTATTTTATCCTTTCCTCCTCGTGCTGCATGTGTTTTTTAAAATAAATTGGTTTTGGTCCACAATCAGTTTCGTATGATACATCAATTGGATAGTCAGTGATTCCATAATTCACTTCATCACCCTCTGCATAACCCGTCTTATCTAAAATCTCATTTTCCACCTCGGAGTTTGGGATCAGCTGTTATTATTAGATTATGTTATGTTATGTTTTCTTTAGATTTGTATAATGTCTATTTTTAAAAATGAAATACTTGATAAAATAATAATCTACAATATAATATTATAAATGTTTTTTCGTTAGTATAGTACCTATAGTATTTTGACTGTATAAAACTTCTTTTCTTCATTAGGTAATGATAAATCTTATTAACTAGTCCGGGTGACATGTTTTTGTTGCCAACTCACTGATCCATCCCGGCTATTAAAGTAGTCTTTGAACGAATCACGAACTCGAAATGCTTCGTGCGTTGCATTTCCTCCTATCGGATTGAACGATATCATATTAGTTGCATTTTCTCTCTGGTACATCGGTTCTTTTTCTGTTGAATCTGTAGTACACTCAATACTTTCATCTCTCAATAAATTATAAACAATACAGCCTGTCATTATTAAATTATCGACTGTTTCAGGAAGAATGTTTATTGGTGTAAAAAACACACGGAAGTATTGGCACATAATTCCGAACGTATTTTCTGTCGTCCGTCTAGCTCGACTTAGCCGATAATTAAAAATGGCTTTTGTAACATCTGCTTTCGACTGAGCTCGAGGACAGGGTCTCATCATTGTATTTGTCAATTTAAATGCTTCATCGCCAACAAATACATGTGGCAAAACTATATCTGTGTTTGGCAAACACCTTGGTTCAGGAAATTTAAATTGTCCAGTAGAAATCAATTTTCCCAAATTGGATTTCGGGAAAATTCCAGCATCACCCTCTTTCCCATATGAACCTATATACTATATAACTATACTATATAACCTATATACCTATAACCTATGTCTACTACTATGAACTTATTGTTCGCGTCAACTACAGCCAGTAGAACAATTGAAAAAAATGATTTATAGTTAAAGTACAAGGATCCAAAATTGTCAGGACAAACGACCCTAATGTGCTTCCCATCAATGGCTCCGCAACAATTTGGGAAATTCCACATTTGGTAGAATTCATTAGATACTTTTTTTAACATATCCTCTGTTGGTTCAGGCATTGCAATATTTTTTAATCGCTGGCAAATAGCAGCAAGAACTTCCCTTACTATTACACTTATCCAGCTGTGTGATATCCTAAATTGGAATGCAAGAGATCTAAAACTCTCTCCGGTCGCTAAGAATCTGTAAAATATATATATATATATTAGTTATATATTACGCTTATAAGTTATATTTAAAAAAATTATACAATAATATGGTATAAAAGTTACACGGGCAATGCCGGGCGAGACAGCTAGTAATAATATAACTATGTTCCTGTCTTAACGTCCTGAGTTTGTCTATTATTGCATATCATACAATTTAAAAAAAAATATCCACTAATTATTATAAGGTAATATTTTACTATTATACCTAGCATATTATTATATAATTTTTTATTTGCTTTTATTTTTTATTTTTAAAATACCAGATAAAAAATAACAAAAATACATAGACACAATTTTTTTTATAAGCTTATTTTATTTGGTTTTTAAAACAACATCTCGAAGGTGGCCACCGTTATCATTAATGTACTGAGATAGTCGGAATTTGAAATTGTTGTTCACTTCAAGTGTAGTCACTTAACCGGATTGCCCTGTTTATACTTAAATTATAATTAGCATAGACAGTAAATAAAATTGTATGATTATGATATTACCTAATCATGGTTTTTAGTGAATGATTGCAAAACACGTTGGCGAACAATCTTACAAAAAAAATTTAAAAAAACAAAAATTAGGCACTGGTTCAGCGGCAGCTAAGAAATCGAAATATAATGTCGATACATTAAGCTTTTCGAGTGACATCGAAGATGAAAGAAGGTAAATTGTTAATTGTATTTGAAATTTAATAAATACAATATAGGTAATTATCCCTAATTATTATTTACTTTTTTACTATCTCCTAAATATTTTTATAATTTTCAGAACAAAGTCAAACATTTCAGAAGGAGAATCTATCGTCGATAACTCTGAGGTGGAAAATGAGATTTTAGATAAGACCGGTTATGCAGAGGGTGATGAAGTGAATTATGGAATCACTGACTATCCAATTGATGTATCATACGAAACTGATTGTGGACCAAAACCAATTTATTTTAAAAAACCACATGCAGCACGAGGAGGAAAGGATAAAATAATCCAAGAAATAAAAAAAGGACGAGAAGAACGATTAGCCATGATGAAAGAGATGAAGGAAGCTGAATGTAGTAACCCGAGTTGCTGTTATCGCAGAAAGTAAAAAAGACTTAACTACAATACTTGAAAGTATGAACGACAGGCTTAAGAACATTTCATATCAATAAATCAACAAAATACTATGATCCTTATATGTAGCAAACATAGTTTTAGATAGGATATTGCTGGAGACGGTTCAAAGTTTCACATACTTCAGGAGCAAAATCTCAAGTGATGAGAAAAGTCGCACAGATACAGTATGTAGAATAGAGCAGGCCAAACAGGCCTACTATAAAAAAAAAATCTTTTTACTTCAAATAGAATAATAAGTTTGGACAGCAGAAAATCACTTATAAAAAGCTGTGTGGAATGTAGCTGTATATGGAACAGAGACTTGGACAATACTGATGGCTGAGAAAGCCAAAATAGAAACTTTTGAAGTAAGGTGTTGAAGAATGCTAAAAATTCCATGGACAGATAAAATTGTTGAGGTTTTCAAGAGAAAAATGAACATGGAATATGCCAAGATTGAGAAGAAAATCATGGATCGAACACTTAATAAGGAATAGTCCTTGGATAACTACAGTAATAGAGGGAAAAATCGAAGGAATACCTGGAAGAGGAAGGCCTAGAACTCCACTTCTGAAGCAAGTGATGAAAGATACCGGAATAGGAACATACTGGGAGTTTAAGAGGATTATAAGTGACAGAGATAAGCGGAGAGGGACATCAATAATTATTTAACCAATCTTCGAACTGAAAAAAAAGTGTATTGAAAACTATAAAATGTGCTAATGTTAAAGTTTTATAATTTGTATGATATTTTATAAATAATTTAAATGTGGTGACAACATCAATCATTATAATTAAAAAAATAATATACATAGATATAGATATGTATGTTGTGTTTAATACACACAATATAATAATATGTAGATTGTAAAATCAAATTAAGAATTTTTTAAAAAAAAAGTAGATATCTATGTGATAATAATAATTATATTTAAATTACAATTAATTAAATTATATTTTAATTAAGTAACTAATATAAATGGTCAATATTCATTTTTATTTATTTAAAATTATTCTGTGCTACATTGTTAAATAATTTCTGTCAATGATTGGTGTTGTCATTAAATAATAATTAGTACTAAATTCAATTTAGAATATTATTAACTCCATTTTTAAATTTTGCTTTTTAAGCCTGGGGTGATTGAAAAGTTTGTTTTAATTTTTTGAATACATGTTATATCTTTATATATAAAGCTCTGATAAAGGCCTTATAAAGGTTTGATAATAACAGCTGCCTGTGTTCTTCACAATATCTGCATGTCTCAGGGTGATGACATTGAAGTTGAAGAATATGAACAGTATATTCCACCTGCAGTACCTGATACAGGGAATGGAATAAATAAAAGAGATCAATTATGTGGGTTAAACTATGAGCAATAACAAATTTAATGTTAAAATTAAACAACAAAGGTTTATTATGTAAACAATATTTTTAGGAACATTTTTTAAATATCACATTTATTTCTTTTCAGACTAGAACCTTTCAGTCTTTCAAATTCAAATATAACTTTGTGTAAGCAACTAATAATTAAAATTATAAAATAAATAAAATAACTGGCATACCTTGAACTGTAACATATTATACAATATACATTTTAAAAAACTAATAGTACTTAAACTCATTTAACAATATTAATATATAGTAAGATCATTTTTTAAATTATTATTAGGAACTATTTTGTTTTATCTGTAAACATTTCTTTAAACAAATCCAATTTCTGTTGTTCAATTGCATTTGAATTTTCTAGAGATTTCAATAGCTTGGCCTTCAGATCTCTATCTTTGTCAATCTTTCCTCCTACATCTAACATTCTGAAACATTTATATAACCAGCAGTATGTAATATACAGGGTAATATACTTTTTTTTATTTAAAATTAAACTTTTCGTAAAATGTCTTTTCCATTTATCTGAGAACTAAAATTTCCTAATAGTTAAGTAAAATTTATAATTTTTTTCGAAAATTCAAAATTATGTGTGTACATTGCTAAAATTCAAATGCAAATAAAAAATAAGTATGGCAATGCCAACTCATAAAACTACATATTTAATTTACAGCAAGTCGTTATAATAGGTACAACTGTGAAAAAGTTTTTTGATGAAGTTACCTTTTTTCCATTTTTTCCCCATGAGTTTTAAGAAACTCAAATTGCTTTTCCTTAGCATCCATCATTTCTTTAACCCAACTGGGTTTAGTAGTTTTTATTAATGAATTTATTTTTTGTGTTGATTGTGTTGGAGAAACCAGAGTTTGAGACTCTGTGATTGTGTTTATACATGGGAGCTGTTGAACGGGTTTTGCTATAAGTGTTTCATATATCATGTCTGCAAAAAATATATATATTTGTAAAAACTTTTAAAAATACGATAGTATCAAGTGGAATTGTATTATCCAAATAGCATAAAATATTGAACATTAAATTGAACATTTATATTTTAATTTAATAATTAACTCAATATGTTTAAAAATATTCATTCTGTGTACATACTATATACCTTTCAAATAAATATCTACCAGCCCACTAAATCCAAAATAAATTGTCAGGTGCAGCAAAAACATCATTCGCTGCACGCCTATGCAAAAGTTCCTAAAAAATCATAATCTGGCTCTAATTATATGAAATACTACCTTTTGGAGGAGATGCAGTATCCTTGGTATGTATAATATTTTCCATATCTTTGAACCACTTCCATCTTACAGGCGCCTTTCCAGTTTGTCTGGACTGATCATGCAGTTTGGAGTAATTCGTTTCCATCCTTCTAAACTTCTCATCACAAGTTTTTCCATCAACACTGATTCCTTTTTTATGCATATCTGCAGAAATCTGTTTCCAAACAATATTTTTTTTCCCTTGACCTCCTTTTTTAAATTTATTGTCATAAGACAGTCTTAAATTTAATAGCAGACTAATTGATTTATCATTACATGGTGAACCTATATATTATATAGTATTTAAGTTTTTAGTTAACGGATACTATATTATGTATTTTATTATTTGTCCTACTTACTTTCTTTAATAGAACTATTTGAGTTGTCAATGCCAATATCACTATTTGAGTTGTCAATGCCAATATCACTATTTAAGTTATCAAAGCCAATAGATTCATCACCAAAAACGGTAACATCTGTATCTTGCTCAACTATGTACTCTATAATTATGAGAAAAAATTAATTAAATATTGTTTTAAAATTTATTATAACGTTGCTAGCGATGGGTTGTGCAGTGTTGGCCTTTCCCATATTGTTGGTGTATGGACTTTGGGTGATCCAAAATGTATAAAATATTGTCATTTTGTAATTACTGACTGGCTTTTGTACATGTGTAATTAATTAATATTCATACCAATCAAATATATTTATGCATATTTATTTTCAAATTTATTATAACTATTATTAAAATATTGTATATTTCTATCATATTATATTATTGACTATTGTTATACACTTTTGAGTCAATACTACCTTACTGTAGAACAGTGAGAATAGGTTTATTGTATTAATAGGTAATAGGCAATAGCTTAAAATATTTGTATGTCATTGCGTAGAGTAAAATGTATAATATACATACAATTTTTAAGTCCCCACAGGGCTACAAATAATATTTTTAAATTACAAAAAAATAAATAGGTATTGAAAAAACCTATTTAAAATAGGCATCCAGGGAATTTTCAATTTTTTTTGTCAAATTTAGATTCAATGGTAAATAATTTTATATACTTATGATGGTAACAATTCAGAGTTGAGACGGTCAGTTTTATATTAATCAAATATTTTTATTAAATGGTTAGGTTACTTAACTTGTTTAACTTATTAAATGCCCGGTTAAGTGTATGTTAATGCTACCGGTAGAATTTAATTTGTGTTACCGATAGAATTCTGCCGGTTAGCCTAAGAACGGACCTAAGCCTGTATAATACTGGATATCATTATTATATTGTACTCACCTTCAATAAAATTATCAAACAGATTATTTGAACTCATTTTGAAAATTGTATATATTTTGAATTATTTCGTTACAGTTCTATGTAGTTCTACAATTTTACTCAATCACACAAAGTGGAATGTGGAAATTATTTTAGATGTTTATTAAAATTCAAATTGTTATTTTGTTTTTGTATATTATTATCATAGTTTTTAAAATAATAACATTGATAACATGTGCCAAATCAGGAGAAGAAATAATTATGGAGGGGATTATAAATTATAACCGTCCATTGGAGATGGTCACAAAAAATTGTGACCGGTTTGTAACCAAAGTGATCGGTTTGATAAAACGAATTTCTTTTTTTATCACCGATTCCAATTTTAAGGGGAAATAGTCACCGATTACAAGTAACGAAGTTCTTCATACTAACTATACTTATTCTGTGACTGTACATTACTGCTGTTGACACGGCGATAAAAATATGTGCTGCGTTCTTCTATAAACCGATACCCGCATACACTATTCCGATACCAAATAATTATTACTAGTTACTAGTTATTATCTTTATCTAGATAACAATTTGTTATCTTTGTGGAGATTTAGTTTTTTCAACTTAGGTATAACAATAAATTAAAATTTTAATCATTAAAATTTTGTTGACATAGGTAGTAGTAATTTTATACATTCAAAATTGTTATGGGGGGCGAACGCCCTTTCGCCCCCCCCCCCTTGGGGACGCGCCTGAAAGACACAGTAGAAAAGGATATGAGACTAATAGATGAGAATGCAACGTTAGACTGGACTTTGAACAGAGAAAAATAGAGAGGCTTACAAGTGGCAGCGCAGGTCCTTAATGGACCGTTAAGCTGTTGATGATGATGATGTTTTATTGTTATTATAGTTTTTCTTAATAATTACATACTATAGTTATTAAAAATATGAAAAGTATTCTTGTATTAGTTGTTGTCTTGCGTTTTCACCTTCTGGTTGTTGTTCTTCTATGTTTATGTTTTCGTTTTCTGGTAGAACTATGTCTAGTACAGGTGGGTCCCATTGTTATTACAAGCTATGCTGTGTAAAACACAACAAGCTACAATAACAGCTTGAGTTGTTTCTAATTTCAATCGTAGTCCTAAGGATAATACTGGGAATCTTCTCTTGAGAACACCATATGACCTCTCTGTTATGATTATGTTATCATAGTTAATAGATAACTAACAGTAGTATGTGATAGTATGTGATATATTGTTTATAATAAAAGTCAGTCCTTATTCTGAAACGCCAGCGTACACATCTCTCCTACCATGTATTAAGTAATACATAACATTGGCGACGAAGATGATGAAAACCACGTGCGTGTGGTGAATAAGTTAAAGTTAAAGTGTTAAGCCAGTTACAGTTTAAAGTAACAATGTTAGGGCAAGTAAAATCGTATATGCCTGGTGATGATTTTTGTGAATACGCGGAACGTTTAGAACAATATTTTGTTTTAAATGAGATGAAAAACGATAAAAAGGTTGCATTTTTATTAACGTTCATCGATCAAGAAACGTATTCAATATTGAAAAAACTAATATTTCCGGGTGATCCAGTTAAGAAAACGTTCGATGAGCTGATAGCAGTTTTGAAGAATCATTTTACTCCTGAAGTAAATGAAATATCTGAACGTTATAAGTTTTTTTAAAGAAGATCAGAAGTCAGGTCAACCGATGTCAGAATATATAGTAGAATTAAAATCAAAAGCGCAAGATGTAAGTTTGAAACTTTTTTGAATCAAGTGTTACACGATCGTTTAGTATTTGGAGTACGCGATAGTAAATTACGTGCTATAATGTTGAAAGAGTCAAAATTGTCGTTTGAATCAGCTTGTGCCACAGCTATAAACTGGGAGTTAGCTGAAAAAGATGTAAAAGGTCAGAGTATGAATCAGTTTACAGTACGACCTAAAAGCAGTAATTTTCATACAAACCGGTCAAAAAATGTCGACAAAAAGGACGGCAAATGTACTAGATGTGGTGGATCGCATTCTAATAAGGAAGAGTGTCCAGTCATAAATTGGAAATGCAGAAATTGTGACAAAGTAGTGCATATTGCAAAGTATTGTTTCTACAGTAAAATGAATCAAAACAAGTTCAGAGGCAGAAGTCCAAGTAGAAGCAAATTTAGTAAACAGAAGTATCGAAGTAGTGATTCTATATCATCAGGAAAAAACAGTGTACATGAGTCAGGGGCGTCATTTGGGGGGGGGGGCAGGAGTATGCATTTGCCCGACCCTAGGTTTTAAAGTAGCCAAATGGGCCGGATAAAAATAGAAATTTGTGGTACATCATAAATCATAATAATATATTAATTAATATTTAATACGTTATTATTATTATTATTATTATAATATTATTCTATTCTATGGAACTATATTCGTTATCTCAACGATAAAGTAAGTTTAAAAACCACGATTAAAGATTAGCTATCGACGTCGTGGACCGTGGTAACCAGTATAATGTAATGTAACTATGACCACAGAACAATGTGACCGAGCTATGACTGATAAGAGCATAGTACTGTAAATGTTCGTTATCAATAACAATTTTTAAAATGACCAACGAATGTTGAATTTTTCATTTTGAATTTGATTTGATTTAGTGTCTACTGTGTACTGTGTTTGACGTTTGATTAAAAATTAATTTTTTAATTACCTTTATTATGTCTCATAATAAGCCTAAAGGCAGAGCTGAGAAGCGACGTCTCAAGAGAAATTCTGAGTTAATAATTGCTGGTAATGATAGTAAACAAAAAAAATTATCTTTTTTTAATATAACGACTCAACAGTCAAAAGTCTCAAAAGTTGAATCAAAAGTATGTACAATTTATTGTTATTTAATTTATATTTTTTTGTCTTATTAAACTTGTTTCTTATAAAATATTTTGGTTTAATCATTTGAAAATTGAATGGAAATAGCTATTAAATATAATTATTTGTTAAATTAATTTCTAATAAAATATAATCGGTAATTTAATTTTGTGTATCCAGGATAAACCTGAACAAGTTTACTCAGTTGAAGAAATTGTGAACACAGAAACAAATTCCAACAAAATTCTAACAACTGTAGATGCAAAAGTTTTGTTAAAAGATAATAATATAGTACAAAACCATCCACAAGACCTTTCTTCATCGAAAAATGACCATCCAGCTCAACCCAAATTAACGATGTATCCAACTACTAATGGTCGTCGTTTTAGTATAAAATATTATCAATTATATGAATGGTTGGAATATTCAATTTCCTTAGATGCGCTTTATTGTTTTGTTTGCCGACATTTTGCTGCCAGTATTACTGCACCAGGTGAAGTTTTTGGAAAATTAAGTTTTGTTTATTATGGTGCTACCTGTAATAAATGGAAAGATTTTAAAGGAACTCTAAATAAACATGAGAGAAATAAAAGGCACATCATTTCCATGCAACGTTGGATTGATTATAGATTAGTTCAAAATAAAAATGAATTATCTGTATCAAACCAAATAATACGTGTTCGACAAAATAATATTAATGAGAATCGTCAACATATATTATTTTTACTCAAAGTAGCATTATATTTAGCTAAACAAGGGTTACCATTTCGGGGAAATAATGAATCAAGAAATTCCAAAAATAGGGGAAATTTTTTAGAACTTTTGGATGTGTTTTGTGATGCAAATATGAAAGAAAGACTTGCATCAAGGTATGGCTACTACACAAGTCCAGAATATCAAAATGACTTAATTTCATCTATAGCTAAATGTACTAGACAAAAAATTTTAAATAAAATTAATCCACTAGGTCTTTTTACAATCATGGTAGATGAAACCAAGGACAAATCTAAAAAAGAACAAATGGTAATTGTCTTACGGTTTTTGGATAGTGATATGAATATTCACGAGAAATCTATTGGTTGCTTTCATATATTGATTTCTAATGCTGATAGTTTGTCAAAAAAAAATTATTGATACAGTTTTGGATAATAAATTAGATTTACAAAATTGTGTGGCTCAATGTTATGATGGTGCTAACGTTATGAGTGGTATCCACTCAGGTGTTCAAGAACGAATACTTAATGTTGTACCACACGCCATTTATATCCACTGTTATGCACATAGGCTAAATTTGTGTTTAGTTCGTACATTACAAAACATTCCTTATATAGTCAATTTTTTCAACACTTTGCAAGATCTCTATTATTTTTTTATGAATGGACAAACTAGGTATGAGTTATTTGTTAAAGCACAACAGGCAAAATGATTACCCGTATTACACCTAGAAAGATTAGTTGAAACTAGATGGGCTTACTGGTTTGGATCAATTAGTAAAATAAATTTGCGGTATACAGAAATTATTGAAGTACTTACTATACTTAGCGAAAATGATGACCAAAAGGCAAGAGCTCTAGGAATTTTAAAAGAAATTAATACACTGTCATTTATTAAAATATCACATGCTATGGAATCACTTCTTAGAGCCATCCACTGTGCATCAAAGGCTCTCCAAGACTGTTCTATTATTTTACCAGTCGCCATTGATTTAATTAAATCTACAAAACGACAGCTTTATAATATGCGCAATGATGAATTTTGGGATGATGTTACAAAAAAAGCAAAAACTATAGCTGTTAAAAATGGTATCAACATAAATAAAAAAGAGAATCCAAGAAAGACATGTTTGAATAAGAATCTATTAGAATTTTATGTTGAAACTACGGTTGGTCAAAGTAATAAGAACAAAACTTCAGAGTTGAGTAAAGACTTGAAAATCATTTTTTTTTCAGCAGTTGACAGGTATGTACCTACAACTAAAATAATCTAAAACTTTAAGTATTGAATTTGTTTATATACCTATATATATTTTTATTTTTGTAGATTTGTTAATGAATTAGATAAACGCTTCAATGATACAAATAACAGCATTATTTTAACTAGCAGCATTTTCCTTTCCTCCAGCCCTGAATATTTTAATTTTAAATGTCCATTCCTTGATGATTTTTTACAAAATTACAAGCACTTTAATATTAACACTATCAAACTAAAAGCTGAATTTCTGAGTGCTAAAGAATTACTTTCGGGTGATTCAAATACCAAACATGATCTATATTCCATTTCAAAAATATTACTCCAATTACCTCAATGTTACTCTGAAACATTAAAAATAATAACCATTCTTATGACCTTACCAGTTTCCACCGCTTCTAATGAACGCTTTTTTTCATCACTTAAGCAAATTAAATCATATTTAAGATTAACTATGGGTGATGATCGTCTCAATGATTTATTGGTTGTTGCTGTTGAAAGTGATGAGGCCTCAACAATTAATTTAGATGAAGCACTTCACGTTTTTGCTAGTATGAAGAATCGTCGCTACCCACTTATAAGCTAGCTAAGCAATGCACAACTACAAATTATAATGCTTTTAATAAAGAATGCAATAATAAAGAACAAAAAAATATTTTAGTCTTTAATTCCTTTTTTTATTATTTGCTTATGCTTATTTCTTTTTTAAATTTAAGTATTATAATTTTTTTATGTTATAATTCAAATAAGGTATACTTAGTGAAACAGTGCCACAGTTGTGGTACTTTAATGCATATTTTATTGGGAAACTATTATTAATATTATACAAATATTATTAATTATTTGGTTTTCAGAGTAAACTACCTACATTGAAGATTATAATAATATGTTGATGTGAGTTAAGATTAGGTATTTCTGTTTTAATAAGCAGTATGTTAACAAAAGCGGCTACAGTTTGTGTTATATAAATTATAAAGTATAAAAATAATAATTGAAATAAAAATTGGGCTAGCTAGGCAATACACATATTATTTTAACTAAATAATCAAAGGGCCGGTAAAAATTTTGCTCCACCCTAAGAAAAACTGAAATGACGCCCCTGACATGAGTTATCAGAAGAATTGGAGCAGATGCCGTGTTATGTGGAATCGAAAATGGAAGACAGAATAAATTCAGTACAGAAGTCCATTGCTAGTCACGGTGATAGTCCAGGATAATGAAGTAGAAATGGAAGTAGATTCAGGCGCATGTGCATCATTAATAAGTGAAGATATGTATTTGAAAATGTTTTCTTTTGTACCATTAATTGATGTTGTAGTTAAATTTGTATCAGTTATAGGAGAAAATGTTAAGTTATTGGGAAAACTGTTGATTAAGGTGAGGCTATGCGATGACGTTGAAAGTAAAACTGTTCGTTTAGAATTATTTGTCATAAAAAGTAAAAAACCATGTGTACCACTCTTGGGTCGAGCTTGGTTGGATAGACTATACCCAAGTTGGAGAAATGTTCTTCAGTTCAATCAAGTCTCAAAAAGTAGTAATATTTTGGATACATTAGCTGTTAAATACCCAAATATTATTCCTAAGTCATCAAATCAGGTAATAAAAAATTATAAAGCTGAAATAGTGTTAAAGGATAAGGTTAAACCAATTTTTCATAAAGCTTATACGGTACCATTTAAATTGAGAGAAAAGGTAAACATAGAAATTGATAGATTAGTGAATGAAGGTTAGCCTGGATTTCTTGTCCTGATAATTGTTTCGTTGTACAATTCTTCGATATCATTTTGTGGGTTTAAGAATTGTGTTACCTCGTGGCGAGAATTAGCATAGCCACTATCATCTACAATTAAACTGTTTCACCATTTACCATTAATTAATTTGTAATAAATCTGTGATTTTTTAAATACAGTCTGGTCGTGGCATGATCCTGGCCACCGTGCAACAACATCCATTATTTTTAAACTAGAACATGCAATGGTTTGCACATTTATAGAAAAATAACCTTTTCGATTTCTAAAATATTCAGCATTAGGGCCTCCTGTATAATTGAATAGTAATTAATTAATATTTAATAAATTTTCAATATGAATTATAAAATTACAATTTATGTATAAAGTACCTGGATTCTGTATTTTTACATGAGTGCAATCAATTGCACCAATTGTCCTTGGAAACCTAGCTATTTGGTAAAAACTTCTTTGTAATTTACTTATTTCATACTGACATCACGCACGTACAACCAACGATGCCGTAGTTTTACTAACCTCAAGAAAATCTCCAGAAGTGATCAAAAAATTACCAATTGCATAAAACCTCAAAGTTAAAAGCAATTTGTTAATTGATGTCACTGCATGATTTCTAAAAAAATAGGATTTTCATTAGTTAATTTTGTTTTGATACAAACGATTTTATTAATAATATTTAATAATATCATAATTTTTTATTTCAATATTTTCTAAACACTGAATATTTTGGGGGGCAGGATAGTAAACCAACATATCAGTCGATGAAGATATTTGGTCGTTGATGTGTTCTAAAACTTGAAGAACGACTAGTGACTACCTTCGAGATTCGGAATCTGATCCTAAAATCATGATCATCCCAAAGTATAATAATATTATGATCAACTCTCGTACGTATGGTGTATGTAGGTACGACGTTGATAATTTAAAAATTCAACGATTTCTTGATCATCGTCTTCATTAAATATTCCAAATATATCCATTATTCATTAAAAAAATTGAAAAAACATTTATTCGTCGAATAACTTGTTATTTGATCAAAAAAGTACCTAATTACTTATTCGGGGTTTATTCATCGAATAAGAATCATTCCGACATTGAAAAACCGGTAATTATTAGCTATTTTTTCTTATCTGTCGAATAACTCATGTTATTCGATGAATAAATATGATTGAAAAACCGGGCCTAATTAATAGTAAAAATTAAATTATAAATAATAATTATTCTTAATAAAATAGTTATGATCGTTTTGAAATTCAGGCATCATGTTATATTGTTAATGCTTATATTTGAAAAGCTAGCTCAGGGATGATTATAATTATATTTATTTTAAAAAATATCAAGAAATTACAAAACATCATTTAAAAAAAAAATTGTTTTTACTATATTAGTTTTATTAATTTAGGTCTGTTATACCGCTCAACTAAACTCTAAATACCTATAAGGCAATAAGTATGTAGGTTGTTTTTCAAAAATGTAAAAACTTAAAAGTTATAACGATAAGAAGGTTATAGAGAATATCATTGTATAGTGGGGCTCTCACTACCGCCGCCCACACCAAAGTTGAAATTCATAGTACCGCTAAAAGCAGCACAAGACGGGAACATTTTAACACTTCACATCATAAAAACTTGTTGACTTAAATTAAAAATAAATCGATCCAGAATTGATTTAGGGCATAAACAAAAATTATCAAACCTAAGGAGAACGATAGTTTAAAGGGCATATCGGAAGAATTTTTTCATTATTTAAATTATAACGCTCAAACTGCCGTTTGAAGTGAAACATTATTTCAACAATTTCAATGAACTATAACTTTTAAAAAAATACTCTTTTGAAAAATTGCTCCAAGGTGCCTTCGGAAATATTATTTAATTAAATTTTGTCCATAGGTATTTAGCTGTAAAACCACCCTGCAGTTATTTATTTCCAATCTAAGCGTTCATTTTTTTGATACAGATAAAGGACGGTATAGCTTCCTCATTGGTATTTAGATAAATTACGTAACTTTAGTGTTCTCAGGAGTGGATTTGGGAGATATTTAGGCCCAGGAAGTTACAAGAGTATCACCCCACTTACTAATTTACCAAATATTGAATTTTAGCCAATATTTATAATTATTATTTTAACATAACCACACATTTTTTTTACACATTTGGGAAGATATGCAATATTAAAACTTTATTAGTTAACTTCAATATCAAATTTTTTTTGTTTGAATAGCTTATGTTTATTTGTTTTTCTAAGTACCTATAAAATACAATAAATGTGAATAATTTAAATTATTAATGTTACGATTTTTGTATTTATGGGGATGTCAGCGCACTGTTTGTTTCTTATATGTAGCCCAAGCGTAACATGTAGACGAAAGGTATTCACTCAAAATCATTTTTTTTTATGTTTTTGAATAATCTTAAAGTAATTTTTATGCGTATGCATATGACATGTTGACTTTTCTGAATATCGTGTCAAAAAAATTTAATATCCATTTAAATTTACAAAACAATTTTTATTTTTTTAGTAAAATAATAATAAAATATAAAATATGCTAAATCCTCAAAAATATTATGCACTATAGTTTTTGTAACAAGTGATTTTACTCTACAACTACTCTAAAAAAAAAAATATTTCATATGGGTGCATTTTATTGATGTTGCACATGGATAAGAGAGAAAACGAATATTGCACTGACATCATCTTAATAAGAAAGCTTATTTAATAATAATGTGCTTTTAAACTTTAGTATTTTAATTGTTTCATCATTATTTATTTTATAAATTTATAAAGATCATATTTTTTTTATCGCCATAAGCATGTACAAAATCAATTAATTAAACGGATGTTATTAACCTCTAATCTGTGCTATTATTATTTGGCAGGACGAAGAAAATATTTTTTTTTTTTTTAAATACAAACGGACGTAAGTCTTCAACAATATTTTATGCGTATACACGATAGTAATAATACAATTATGTTATAGTAATGACAGATAACAAACTAAGACACATTACATATTTATAAGTTACAAATATAGACAAGAGAACAAAAAAGTGAATAACAACAAAGAAAGATATAGGGCGAGACATGCTAAACAAAATCAAAGGTAATGGAATTACCCGCAGCCATTAAGATATTAGAAGGACAGTTTATCATATAATTTGTTTTATATGGGACGGGATAGAATAAATCACTGCATCTTGTGTTACGGTGATTTACTTTATGACGGATGAGGGAAAGGAGTTTATCACAATCGATATTCCCTATGAGTAAATTGTGTAAACATTTTGACAGTAATAATGTGCGTCTAGTTTTGAGTGGAAGGAGATTTGTAAATGATAATACTGAATCATAGGAACCATGAGGTGGTCTATAAATATTAAATTTGTAGGAGATGAAACGGAGGAAGTTATTTTAAACTGATTCGATCGCATCAATTTGTTTAGAAGTGTTATTAGTCCAAATAAATGGACAGTATTCTAGGTTTGAGCGAACAAGGGCACAGAATAAAACATTTAGGGATAGATGATCTCGGAATGATCCACAAGTTCTTTTGATAAAACCCAGGTTGCGCATTGCCTTATTTTTTATCATTTCAATATGGGCTGAAAAATTTAGTTTAGAATCGAAAATGACACCTAGGTCTTTAAAGTTTGTTAATAATTCAATATCAGTCCCGGAAATATGATAATTATAATCGATGGCATTTTTACTTAGGCTAAATCGCATAAATTTGCATTTGTCAATGTTTAATAACAGGTGATTAGTTGAGCACCAGAATTGAATGTTATCAATTTCGTTTTGTAAGTCAAGCGCATCACCTTGATTGTTAATTATTTTTACCAGTTTAAAAAAGAAAAACACGAGAATTTTTTATGACATCCGGAATGTCGTTTATAAAAATATTAAAAAGTAGAGTAGAGAGGTGATCCCCTTGCGGGACCCCGGATGGTACAGTAAATTGATCTTATTCAAAGTTAAAATGTTTAACAACGATATTACGGTTTGAGAGAAAAGAGCAAAACCATGAAAGCAGAGGGTCAGAAAACCCAAACAGTTTTAATTTCATAAATAGTATTTCATGGTTTATGCTATCAAATGCTTTAGACATATCAGTGTAAACGATATCGGTTTGTGAACGGGCTTCGAAAGAGTCAAGTATTATTTGTTTAGTAATAGCTAGATTACAATTAGTTGATCACTTAGGTCTAAAACCATATTGATGACGAGTGAGAAATGAGGAGCAATAATTATTAATTTTAGTAGAAATTAGTTTTGAAAAAAGTTTAGGAATAACTGATATTTTTGATAATATGAGTCTTTTTTATATATATGAGTGACATTTGTAACGTTTTTGAAGCTTAGAATCATTAATATGGACCAGCACATCAGTATCCAGAGTAATTGCGTGGGCAAGAGACAGTACCTATGTGACATATGTAGCAAGTTATTTTTAAAAAAGAGTGATTTTACAATACACCACAGGACACACACTGGCGAGAAGCCATATCTGAGCAACTTTTGCGGCAAGTCGTTCAAACGGAACGCTGATCTTACGATACACAGGCAGTCAAATACGGGCTCTAAATCTTTTATGTGCGACATTTGTTGCAAATGTTTCTCTACAAATAATTATTTGCAGCTACATTGCAGGTATGAAGGCCAGAAAGCGTATACATGCGATAATATATGTTGCAAGTCATTCAAACAGGGCTCACATTTGAAGAAACACCGACTGACGCATACGGGTGAGAAACCGTATCAATGCAACTTGTGTAAAAGATCATTCAATCAAAACAGCAATTTAAAGAAACACCAACTGACGCAAACAAAAGAGAAACCCGACCCATCAAATCATTGAATACAAGCAGCGGGTTGAAAAAGCACTGGCGAACGCATAAGAACAAGAAACCATTTCCGTGTGACTTTTGTGAAAATATACAGAAACATTATATTTGTCAATTATTATTAAAAAATTCATAAAAAATTAGAAAATATTTTAATAATTTGTTTTGATCAAGAAGTTCATACTAGGTAAATATTTTCTAATAACATTTATATACATTTGTATCATATATTTTCAAAATATTTTATTTTTATACTATTTGAAACATTTATACTATGCATATAATAAGCTAATGGCATATCATAGGCAAAAAAAAAATGGTGTTCCAGCTGTCTGCCCGTCGTCGTTGTTGCGCGTTGCTGTCGCGTGCCGACAGGGCAAACCTGTTCCCCCTAATTATTGTATGAATTCCCCCCCCCCATACGCACACCCATCAACAAGTCGCCTGCGGATCAACGACAAAGTCTCAAACGCCGCTGGTCTTTCAATTCTTTTCCGACCGCTGACCTCGTATAACGTAGCATACTTCATCAAGTCTAACCCTCCACAAACCACGTTTCTGTTTACCGTGTATACATTGTTTTTTTGAGTTCCACAGCAAGAGGATTATTTATTTATTTATTTACGACCATTGCTCCCAATTACAGCATATAGTTCTAAAAATAAACTAGTAATAAGACACCATCCGATCTATCCACCCTCTCACTATTTAATCACAATGTAATCTTAGGCTATAGGTTAGGGTGGTGACATAGATAGGTAGAAAAATCAATAATAATATGTGCAGCCGTGGTTCGGTCCCAGAAGAATGGTGAATGCATGACTAAATAGATAGGTATGATCACAACTTTGTGATACGCATACCACCCCTTACCTCGTCTATCGTGTAGTTCTCCGCTTCTGATTGGTTGATTTATCTCTTACCAAACGATGTTGTTTGCTATTTTTTTTTTTTATAGTTTTGAATGTTTTGTTAGACCATACTCTTATTACCTACATTAAAATTTACAATTCACAAGACTTAAAAGTTATAACATGACTTATAATAACTAATAAGTATTTAAACTCATTAAAATTTTATTAATTGATATTTACATAGTATGTACTTAATAATATTATTTAATGTATGATAAATGATAATTGAGTAAGTATTAATTTG
This sequence comes from Neotoxoptera formosana, assembly GCA_022818045.1. Classification (NCBI taxonomy): domain Eukaryota; kingdom Metazoa; phylum Arthropoda; class Insecta; order Hemiptera; family Aphididae; genus Neotoxoptera; species Neotoxoptera formosana. The sequence continues at coordinate 35,718,258 of CM040630.1, forward strand.
TAAATTTCCTTCTTTTCAGTGTGTCTGACTTTGTTTGTTGTTTTGTGATTAAATGCCTGTTTAAATTACTTAATCTGATGTATGTACGACATTGTACGTGTTCTAATAAGGAAAAATAGTACTTCATCGGGTACATTAAGTTCCTCAATTTTAGGTTTAGTGATCTCATATAATGTTTTAAAAACATATGGGGATTTTGACAGTTTTTCACCATGAAGTATTCTAAATTCCTTTTCTATTTGCAGGACTGCTTTAAACATATTTTCTGATGGTATTGTCAAGTGCCCTTTAGAAATATGGGTTTTCCAGCTGTCAGTTTCATTATAATTTGTTTGAGATAAATGAGGATATTTATTTGAATAACGATTAGCAACATAACCAACAACATATTGAGCACACCCTTCTTCAATGTCATCAAATACTAGTTTTTCATAATTTTCAGTATCAATCTAAAACAATACATTAGCCATGTAATATTAATAAAAATTAAAAGCAAGTATCTAAGTATGTAACTATAAAACTACTTCAAATTTCTTTAGTAGCTGATAATTAGATTCTGGAACAGTAATTACATTCCCTTCAATGTTAGCTTCGTTGTTAGCATGAATGGAAGGATCATTATCAAAAGATGATATTAATATTTGGGCGGTAAAACAATCATTTTTGGCCTAACATTTTATCTTCTATACTACATTCTGAATTAGTGTTTTCTGTAAATATTATATTGGAATGCTTGCCTAATATGTACCATCTTAGGCTATAAATTATAATGTATAACAAATCAATTACATATTACCTACATAATAATAACATTAATTTAAATTGATTTTTATTTAAGAATTACCAGTATTTGAAGTCTAAAGCTGTGATGTCGTTACAAGCACTTCCGGCCATGCCCTTTAAGAAGCTGAACAAATTTTCCAGTCCATCTGTATTCAATTTCCTGGTTAAAATATATTCTAAAGCATAGTGTTTTCTTAAATCAACTAACAAATTTCTCAAAGATGTATTGCATAAAATTATTACGATATATCTTCGGGTGTCTAACGGTATATTTTTTTTAGGATTTAGTATTAAATCAATTTGAATTGGTGTGAAAAGCTTAGATAAAATTTCACCAAATTTACTTTCAAAGCGATTACCTCTGCATTAATAAAATCCTGGTACCATTTATTTTTAATTAGAAGACATTCATTTTCTTCTTTCAGTTTTTGAACATCATCTTTTAATCTAATATTATAATAAATAATACAATTTTAAATAATATATATATTTATTTATTGATATCAGCACAAAGTTAGCTACAATATACATTGAAATAACAAATCATGCAAAATAAAGACATGTTATGTATAAAAAAAATTGTTATATAATAATTTATAATCTCTAAATATTTATCACTTCTATTGTTTTTAAACATATGAAAATACTCTTGATTGATTAATCCGGTTAATTACACACAGGTATGTTTTCTTCATTGATCTAAGTATCTAAGTATAATATTAATAATACTAATAACAATAATCATAATAGTAATAAAAATAACTAAAACAAAAATAGTTAAGTAACAATAATAATAATAGTAATAACAATAACTACAACAAAAATAGTTAAGTGCGATGATAATCCATACTCCAATACTGTACAAGACTAGATAAATTGATCAGACACAGTTTCACATGCAAACAATAAATAAACAAAAGTATTAGAAAAGTAAAGACACGAGATTTTATGGTTTATTGTAATCATAGGCCTATAAGGCTATAAACTAGTTTATACTAATTTTATACCTATTCGACATTCATTTATAGGTCTATGGAAGTAATTTTATAATTATTATTAATTTAGAATAATAGATTGATTGTATATTATTATCCTTACCTTAAAACCAAATCATCATCTCTTGTAAGAGCTTAACACCCAGGCCTAAATCATTTTCATCATTAAATAATCTAACACAGCACTTTTTTGATATGTCTGACTTGTTTTCATCAGGCAAAATTTCTCTAAAAATAAAAATATAGTATAATAAAATATGAAAAATTTTTAATATAAATATTCATACACAGAAAACTTTCCAGCAGGAGTCCATAATTCTGTCGAAATAGGAGTACCAGGAGTAAATGTTCTGCGTATAGGCAAGTCATAGAAGTCAATTCCATAACGACTTTAAAAATAAAAATGTTTTTAAACAATAAATATTACAGATATTATATTAAATGCTATAATATATACATTACTATACTTAGTACTTACCTCAGAGGTATTGCATCTTTTTTAAGTAAACGAACATACTTTTTACTGTAAGAAGGGTTTTTTGGAAGATTATAATGATACGGTTTGAAATGTAATGAGCAAACTACAGCTAAAAATAATGAAAAAACATTGCATATACTTTAAGGTAGTCCCTAAAATTGTGTGTAGTACGACACACTTTGTGTAGTACGAAAAGTGCGGTGTGTAGTACGAATTTTAAAAGTGTGTTCAAATTAAACCTTCATAATAATATTTTATACAATTTTATAGCTTCACATTTTTTTAAATAATTTAATGGTTTTTTGACAAACCATATTTTAATTATTATATACATTTTACACAGACACACAGTAAACAATATTTTGTGTTGTTACTTCTTATACTCATTATAAAACTAGTAACTATAGTTGTTATTATTTATTGTTATTGAGAGTAGCTATTTTTATTTTTATTAGTTTAGTAATGTTTATCTAGAAATAACCCGCATGTAACACTGCAATAGCCGTCGCTGATAGTATTATTATTAAACTCAATACCTATTTTACTAATATAACCAGTAACCAGACACACCACACACTAATACATTATAGAGTATAGACAGTCTGATAGTACTACACTCTACGGTAGACATAATATTTTATGCATTTTATTATCAAGCAAAAAAATCATATTCCAGCTATATGTAGTGAACTAGGTACTGCAAAAAAATTGCTCCAATGGACAAATGTATATCTCAACAAAACCAAAAATTAGCAAATAAAATTGGTCGTTTTATGTGTACAATATTTAATGATGCCAAGCGCGGTACATTAAGTGCTTGGTCATGGCCATCACGAGAAATAGTAGACTTAAAACGTAAACATTTAGATATAGCTAAAGAATTTCAACCTTTTGTTCCGAAAGAAGGCGATTTACAATATATTAATCCAACAAATTATACAGAGTTTTTAAAATGTATTGTTCAGGCTGATGTTATTAATCTTAAAAATAAATTAGATAAATGTCTTGCGATTTCTTTAAGAGTTGATGGATCTGTAGATCGAAGTCAAATAGATAACATTCATATTTTAGTTAAAATAATTACTGAAAATGGTGATCCAGAAATGTTATTTATTGGTTTTGAAGAACCAGAAATTAAAGGTGCATTTGGACATTTTAATGCAATCAAGATTGCATTGTGTAAATTATTTGAATGGGATAAAATATTACCAATGATTTCTTCTTTGTCACAGATGGTGCTAATGTTAATATTGGACAAAAAAAGTAATAATAATAATTTCAATCCAGAACCAGCTGTATTATTATGGTTGAATAAAAAAGATAGACATAGCAAAAAACACTCGAAGGCCACCCAACAAGAGTACTTTGAAGGTGTTTTTCCCGAAGCTAAACGTCAAAAAAACCAAAATTTATCAGAAGTTAATCGTATAATGTTCTAATAAAGTTAATATTTAAAAAGATTTGTTTTTAAAGTTCCTTTATATTGGTAAAATACTAAAATATTACAGCACTATTTTAAAACCATTACTTTATAACTAAAAGGTTAAAATATAATATATAATAATAATACTAGTGGCTTGGCGTTTATTTATAAATTAATTAATAATAATTTAATTTTGTTCACAGTAATGAATTCATATATTAATTATACATATTTTTATTTAATTTATATTATGTGTTATTGTTTGAAGAAGACTATAAACATCAGTAATAGTTTATATTTTTTATTTAGATTTGACTGATTTGAGACTGTGTGTAGTACGAAAATTTGGTTATTTTAGGGACTGCTTTAAGGCATGACTAAATAGATCTATTTAGTCATGCTTTAAGTTAAGGTAGAATAAATAGAAATAGAAACAAAACCATTTATACCAGAATCAAAATTGATCACAGCTTTGTTTATTACTTTCTGCCACTTTCTTGCACTTTGTTTTTATCAATGTCGCGGTAAACATTGATTGTTGCATTGTAGTTCATCGTACAGTCACCTGGAGCGCTATTTACATTCCCAATATTTAACCCAGAAGTCACCCATCTATTATAAAATATACTAACCTAACTCTCAAGTACTGGGGCGTCTTTCGTATCTAGCTGTTGCACATACAGCACGGCAAACCGTAAACGATTGTGGTGGCGAAGACTGAACAAGACTTCCATGCAATAATACACCACAGAAATACAGAATAATTATTTCTATGGATATAATACAATATTTATCAAATCTATAATTATATTTTACTATTTATGATGTGTTATGATACGACAATACTACTATTGCTTGCTATTATAAACACAATTCCAACTTTTATTACGTTTTATCATGATTATAAAAAAACGTATATATTACCTATTTAGTTTTATTACCCGATAGTACTATGGAAGATATAATTATTTAGTTTGATTAGTACAAATAGTTAGATCTAAAATTTAACTGACAGTGGTCATGTGTGACTGACTGAAGTGAGACCTCCAAATAATTTTTCTATCATCATAACATTTACTAACATTATTATATAAATTTCAGTCTCATAACAGCCATGGTCAGAAAAATTAGAAGAAGGTTATTGGATGATTTATAATTTTGTTGATTTCAATTATTATTAATATGAGTGTCCTATCTATTCATATAATTACTAATCAGATGACATTAGAACTATTACAAGATGTTTTTGTAATTGTCCAGCTGGAGCCACGAAAAAATATAAGCATCTTGCTGCATTAATTTATTATATCAATAACTCGTGTACGGAGTTTGCTTCAATTTTTTCGGTTTTGGTGAATTTGAGTGGCGCCATTGCAATGATTGCTGTTTTGTTTCTGGATTGATGTAGGATATTCACGTCTCTTCACCGGTAACAATGTGGGAAAACAAATCGTCTCCATCTTGTCGGTAACGGTTCAAAAACTCTAGTCCACTGGACATTCTTTGCTCTTTGTGCTGGTCGGTAACCATTTTTGGTATCCTTCTTGCACACGATTTGTGGTATCCAAGTTTTTCCGTGACAATTGTGTAGACAGTAGTACGTTCAAGGTTGGAAAATTCATCAGCCAGGGCACTAATCGTCAACCAACGATTACATCACAGTTTTTGGTCCACTAGAGAAGCGATTTCATCAGTTTGCATACTGGATCTACACCATTGTCTAACCTTTCCTTCACTCATTACTAGGAGTAATACATTGCAGTAAAAAACGTTGAAAATTGATTGCATTATTGCAGTAAAAAATACACAAAATTGCATTTAAAAATTGCGCTTAAAATTTGATTTTATTAATTGTTTTTAGTTATAAACTTATAACATTTTAATCTTAAGAATTACGATTGTTGTAGTATAATTATAGCCTTATTTATTTAATTAATAATAGGTACTGTTTAAAATAAAATGTAACAAACTTAAAGTCAAACTGGTTTTGTTCAGTTTTTCAGGAACCTGCAAGCAATTTTATAAAATTTAAAAACAATTAGTTTTATTATATAATAAAAATGTGGGTAGGTACCTTCAAAAATGATTGCACTGCACAATAAATGATTTCTTCAGGTTCTCAAATTCGAAAGATCTCCTATTTGAAGACAATAAGTTCTTGTATATGGAAAAACTACGCTCCACATCGACAGAGGTTATAGGTGCATATTTAAAATATATCTATTCTTGAATGGATAAGTCTTCTGGCAATTTATTTGCCCCAATTTTGTCGTCAGATAATATGTTTGATACTTCTTGTAAAACTTCAAATCCCTTATTTTTGTCAAGAACGTTTTTAACTTGTCATTTATTAACTTACCTGTTATTCCAGACACTGAACTTAATATTTCACAAACGTTTCTAACAATTTCAATGCTAGTAGCCAAAGGAAGTCCTTGAGTTTCTCATTTTTCTATGGTGTCAGGTAAATATCCATAATTTGCGTGAATAAAAACTAAATTTGTTTCCAACGATGGATCATCTAGTATTTTTTGAGTTTCTTATATTGAAATTGCGTCATCTGGATTGAGCTCTAATATGATATTTTTTATTTCTTTAAAATATTCAAAGTAATATGAGACTGCTTTTACCCATGTTCCCCAACGAGTTATAATAGGCTGGGGAGGTAATGGTATTGTCGGAGCTTTATTTTTGAAAAATAATACACGGGCTGGACATTTTAAAAATATTTGTTTTACCTTGGCAATCAATTTATCAACATTTGAAAATCGTCCTCTTCTCTTATTTCCTCAGCAAGTCTATGTACACCATGTGCTACACACGTTACATGCACCATCTTAGAATAAAACACTCCTATTGATTTTCCTGATTTGGTCATGTACGGTGCCGCATCAGTGCATCACTGACGAATAGCATTATGGCATCGTGGCGTATACCATCAGGCCAAAGAAGAAACATCGACCTGTCAAAAACTTTAGTGATGGTGATTGGTGATTTGTTTTCTCGACCACCGAGTTTAATAGGTAAACTTGCCCCGGTTTGTCTATTTCTAATGTTCCAATAATAATATTGGCAATATATCTTCCTTGGACATCGGTGGTTTCATCCACCGAAACCCAAATTTTGTGTCCAGCAATGTTGGATCTAATTTTGTTCATAGTTTCTACGTAAACATCATTTACGTAACTTTTTCGTAAAGTGCTTTCGTCAGGAATTTCTTTTTTGTATATTTTTCCAGAAACAAACGAAAATCCTCGTTGTCAACTTTGTTTAGAGGAATATTGGCAGATAATAATGTTTGACAAAGATCTTTGGAAAATGAGGATTTTTTTGAACACAATGTTAATTGTTGCTGTAATTTTGAGGTTGTATCATTTTGATGGCGATTTATGGCGCGGCTGTGTTTATCAGTTTTTCTATGATGCGTAACTGTGTATCTTCGATCTGCGGATACTCGAACTTCACATAACTTGAAAAAAAGAGCTGACCCATCACTTGAAAATACATTTTTCCCAAATTCGATAACATACTAGATATTAATTTCATAAATTTCGATAACACACTAGATATTGATTGCTTATTTTTCGGCATTTTTGACGTCAATACGAAATAATAAATTACAAACGTATAATAATATGACGAAACACGCGACGACACTTAAACGTTACGACACAAAAACGACTGAACACTGAAGAAGAGAAGACTGAAGTAAAATTCTATAATAAACTTAAAACTATAATAGTATCTACAATTTACAGGTCCGATATATTTACCACAATATTTTTAGATTAGTTTCGTATCCGTTAGTATCCGTTATCGCATTTCCAGTCGGGCGCGGTGGTCTACCTAAATCCTGAAATAACAATCAATACGCGTACTATATATTTTAACATACCTCTTACCTTTTAAAAACTTAAATTATGTAATTCACAAATTACAAGTATATAAAAATGTACAATAAATGAGAAAAATCAACAAAATGGCATTCAAATAGAAAAAATGATCAAAATTGTAATCAAATTGAAAAAATGGCCAATATTGCAAAAAGTTGCACTAAAAACTTTTAGATATAAATTCGTACTCGCATGAAATGAATTTTAAATCTACTTAGCAACAAATCCAAGCAATGGAAAAAAAGTTGCAATTGCAACAACATCCAAGCCCTACTCATTACAGTAGATTAGTGATAGGAGAAAAAAGTAACAACAACTAACAGTGATTTATAACAGTTACTACTAAAGTAACAGGAACAAGCTGTTACTTGGAAGAAAAAGTAACAATTATTGTTATTTTTTGATTTAACGTTTTAATCAAGATCTTGGGTTAACGAATAACGATGTTATTCATTATCAGCAGAACTAGCAGCTGCTGTAACTGTTACTCAATATTTTCATGTTTTTGTTATAAAATATACTGTTATAGTGTTATATTATTTATATGAGTATTACATTATTACCATTTCTTCTGTGGTTTCATGGAAATACCACGTCCGACTTTTCGTAGGTTAGAATTTAGTGATGATATAACAATTAATAACTTTTTTACTGTTATTTAATTATTCGTCATTCGTTTTAATAATTGTATATATGTTACGGGCAAAATACATTAAAATATTATTTTGACCGGTCCAAGTATACTTTACTCGTTCATATACATTCAGTAATTCAGTTAGTTAAGTTAAGTTTAGTTAAATTAGTTAGGTTTATATAGGTATAATTACTATAAATATAGTAAAAAAATAGCATGGTGTTAAAATATTTAGTATTCCTGTGTTAGTAGGTAAGTAAATAAGTTGATTATTGTTTGCTAGGTGAATTTATGTAAAAATGTTATTAAATTAATGATAAATTATTAAATACTGTTCCTTTTTTTGACAGTCAATATAATTTTGATTATACATTCAGAAAATCTGAACTGTAGCTTACTAAAAACTTTTCTAGTGAATGTCAATGACGCGTTGTATCTATTTTATCAAGGAATATAGAACTTAAAACATTTTAATAATGTTAATAATACAAACATTTGTCTTTGTAACAGTAAAAATAATAGTTATTCATAAATCAAAAAATAATTATTTACATAATGTATGAATTAAAATTTTTTAGAACAACATTTAACATAAATTAATAATGAAAAATAGAATATGGTAAATTATAAGAGTATTTACACACATTATCAAATATCAAAAAACACTTAAAATATAAGCATTTGCCTTTGTCATAACTCATAATATTTAAATAATAAAAAAAATAACTAATACTAAATAATAATTGTTTAAATAATTATACAAATAGAATAATATGGTAAATCATAAGTTATTTGTCTTTGTCATAATATTTAAATAATAAATAAAATGAAATAATTATTAAAATAACGTCTTTTTAAATTCTAAAGAACAACATATTATAATATTAAATAATTATGAAAACAAAAATAAACAATTGAGTATAAAAAAAATTAAGTTACTTTGAATTATAGTGAAGGAATAATAGCATATTCACTTTTTCGCTTTTTAGCCAACAACGACGGTCATTTAAGACTAATCCGGCAGTAGAGAAAACTCTTTCACAAGGTACAGATGTACCAAGATGACACAATGTATTCTGGGCCAAAACATTCAAATGTGGGTAATTATAACTATGGTCTTTCCACCACTTTAATGGATCTTGACTTCTTGAAATTATTGAATCCTAGAGATAACGCTGGACTTCAACAATAGCTCTAGATTTTGCAGTCCCCATAGGTGTTGATTTGGCGACACAACTATCAATATCATTCCAAATAGATAATTGTTCATTATTGGAAGTTGTATTAACATCTACCATAGTTTCTGATTCATATGCACTATCTTCTTCAATGTATTTGCTGCGAATAATTTCTGAAGTTTTCTCAATAATGTCGGTTTTTGTTGTATTCAATAATGTGGCATTATGGTTAAACGGTATATTAGTATATTATGTTTGAATCGTGGATCAAGAAATGAACACCGTGAAGAGTTTTACTTTTTTCGGTGTTTTTAAATCCATCTTTTTCATTCATGTTTGACAACAATTGTGTCAGATCCATTTTTACTAAATTATTAAATACTTGAACCCTGAACAATTACAATGACTAGTGATGCTGTCATGTATTTTTGACCACTAATAGCTTTAGTAGCTTCTTCGAATGGCTTCAATACTTTTATAAGTTCTTGCAAAATAATCCATTCTTCTGGTTTAAGATTATCTGGAGCATTATTTAGCAAGCCCATAGTACCTCGAATTGATGTCTCTTATTCAATAAATCTACTAATCATGTAATACGTGGAATTCCACCTTGTTTGGACATCTTGAATTAATTTTTTAGGATCTTTTATGCCATTATTAATTTGGTAAGTTCTTAAAGCATTATTAGCTACCGTAATTTTTCTAAAATAAGTAACTTTATTTTTGACTTTACCTTTTAGGTTTTCTTCTAATGTGAGTGCTGACTGGACAATTAAATTAATTGTGTGCGCAAAACAATCCATATTTTTGAAACCTAATGTGTTAATGGCGTTTTTAATATTATAGGCATTGTCAGAAAACGCAAATATAATTTTGTAGAATTCGTGTGAAAAATACATGTTCAATTTCTTGTGCAAGGTTGTTTGCAGTATGGTTTGAGTTGAACGGATGACATCCTAAAAATATAGATTTTAATTCAAACTCGATATCTATAAAATGAATCGTAATTACTATAAGATGTTCGTTATTTTTAGATGTCCAGCAGTCTGTCGTTAAACAAGCACTCTCAACAGTTGATGTCAAACTTCTCATCCCTACTAAACAGTTTTCATACAAAGCTGGAATGAGTTCTTTTGATATTGCATGGCGGTTTGGCAATTCATAATTAGGATTCAATGCTTTTACAAATTGTTTAAAATCATTCACAAAAAGTTTTAAAAGTGTTTGATCCAAATTTTTTTTAGCATCCACTGTTAATTTTCTTGGAAAATAACCAGCAACAGATGTTTGCTTACTTTTCCGGACTGAACTTGAAGCTTGCATTATGGTAAATGCATTTGATGATGACGATGAAGGTGTGGATTGAGTGGGTACAATATCAGACATGGGTTCAGATGATACTAAAGAACTAGACTCAGGAATCGTTGCAGGGTTATCGATATTTTCACTTTCATTATGGTTCTAATGTAAAATTAAAAAAATGAAGTTAAATAATTATAATTTTATGAGTTTTGTTTAATTTTGAAAATTTTCAGTTAGGTTTCCAAATAATAATAAGTATGAAAAATAATAGATTAATATTTAATTCTTATATAAATTATTTGAAAAAACAATTCAAAATTTACAGTTGCCAGTATTAACTTTAATATTATGTTCTGTTTTATTTTTTAATTTCAAGATTGAAACTAATTTTTAATATATATTATAATATAAATTAATAATTTAGATGGCCGTAATTTTAATATAGTTTAATCTTACATTTTTATAAATTATTATAAATCCATGAGCTTGTACTTACTATAGATGTATTTGAAGACATGTATGTATTTGAAGACATGTATGTATTGAATGTACTCCAGCTAAGTGTTTTTTAAGATTTGTTAGTGTAGATCACGGATAAAAAGAACAGGATTCTCAACGACTCTTATCAGACGTTCCAACTTTGTAAATAGTTCTAGCAGCATACCGCTACGAACGCTAGTAGTCCGGGCAAATGTAAGACACCACGGTATTCAATGGTATGGGCCATATAACCACAAAAAGACATGGGAATGATATCATCTCATTACCCGCCAAAATTCAAATGCTATATTAAAAATTCTTTTTACATCAATGATAAATTACATTTAAAAAAAAATAAGGATCAATGATAATAATTGTCCAAAACTTTGCCACTCATATTATTATGGTTGCATCACTGATTATACAGTTGTCATATAATTATAACATTATATATATTTAGTTCATGCATATTTGAATAAGTATATTTATATTATATTATACATTTATACTAATAAAAAAACAATTATAAAATATTTATTTGACACAAATAAAATTATTGATAATATTTATTGTTTAATTTATTTATATATTGTAATATTATGTTTCATCATTCATCACCACTGGTTTAATATTGTCACACTAAAATTATAACTCTAACTAGAAGTAGCTTGTATAATATTTTAAATTGAGTGTTGTTAACACTGTTTGATGAAATCAATGAAAATTGATCTATAAATATAATTAGTTCATTTAGCCCTTATTATCCAAATCAGCTTAATATCTTAAATTATTTAATGTACTGAATACTTAACTTTCTCCATTCTCCTCCGTTTTAGCTGCTTTATCCTTAATATACAAATATGTCACGTAGTCATTCACATATTAGGTCAATGTTTAAGGCACCAAAACATTTCGAATTAAGGGGAAAATGGCAACAAGCAATAGGACTTATGCTTGGAGATAATTCCTATGTTTGTGAACTACATTTTCAGACATCTGAAATAATTAGAACTTGGGAATCAGGTGTAGGTTTGTCAAAAGTCTGTGTAAGTAATAATGTAAAAAAGATTATTAATAACTAGAGATAGTTAAAAAATCTTGATATATATTTTTTATCAATGGGAGTGTGAAGACATTTTACTTGATCATGATTATAGCAAGCCAGATGTATTAGATACTATAATTTACTATGTAAGTGGATACTATTTTAAAGAAATTTATAGATCCAAAATCAACTATGTACCAGAAATGTTTAACATGTAGAAATTCCTTGATAAACGATGATAAATTTATTTCAAGTCCCGAAGCAGCATTAACTAATTTAAAATCCAAGGGCAAATTAATTCATCCAAATTATAATATGTTCATTATGTTTACATGTTTGGAAGAGTGTTTTTCAGCCAATGCAAATTCTTGTGATGTGTTTGAAAAAACAGTTGATTGTTTTCTTAACAAGTACCAAATACAATTCCCATGTGAATTGCATGGATTGGACATTGTAACAACTATAATAACATATTAGGGGAACCCTGGGCAAGACGAGACACCTATTGCTTAACTCGCTGTTGTATGTTGAATTTTTAAGAAAAACTCAATTTATTAACCATTTATAAGTAAATGTTCATTACATTTAAAATTGTTCACTTTAAAATATTTAAAAATATTATTGAAATCAAAAAAATTAAGTAAAAAAAAAACGGAATTTGTCCCATCTTGCCCACACGATGGGGTAAGATGAGACAGATATATTGCATGCCAAATACATTTTTTCAAATATATCAACATAGGAACTTATTTATAAGAATTTTAAAAAAGAAAACACATAAATATTGCACAAACATATTTTATTTTAACCCTAACTTTGGCAATACTTGAACAAACATTTTGATACTTAAAATTATGAGCAACAACATTTTTTAATGTAAAATTTGACCAAAAAATAACAATAAAACTAGAAACTTAAAAAATTAAAAATACTTAATACCTAGTTTTTTTTAGTCTTTTAATGTTACAATACCTATAACATCAGTCTTTGGTTAAATAAAAGTAGGTAGGTACCTACTTAAGACTTAAAAATAAATAGCTAAATAGTTTATAGTTAAAAATTGTTTGTGAAATCAATAACAGTACAATTTAAATGTATTTTTAAAACTAAAAACAATGCATTTTTGTTAGTCTTTATGTTACAATATAACGCCAGTCTTTGGTTATAAAAATTACTTAGACAATTAATACTTACCTAAATAGTTATTTTTTTTATATAAATTGTGAAATAAATAACAGTATAATCTTAAAGTATTTAAAAACTAAAAATAATGAATTTTTTTTTATCACAACTGTTTACTTTTCTCATTTCCGAATTGGTTGAAATTACAAACAATTTTCGCAAGTGAATGTGGTGTTTCCTTCATCGTCCTTCCCAGAACATGACAAATGAGCCCATTTCTCACATATCTGACAACAAATCCAGCCTTCATTGGATTCAGCATAAACATATTTTTTTTCTTCATTAACAGAAAATACTGTAGTTATAGGACCCATATTTACTTTTAATACTTCTGTATTTTCTTTTTTCTTTTTTACCTTTAAAAAAAATTTTTACTTACCCAATTAATATTAAAATAATAATAATATTAATATATAATATTATATTTTTTTATATAAAAAGTAACATAGGTAATTACTAATTTATCTATTTATAAAAGAATGTATAATATTAAAATTTTAATTCAATAACTACCATTCTTAATAGTGTACTTCTGGGAACTTCATAGGCATCTTGAGCTTCTCTATAAGTCATAGTCTTATTAATTACTTCATCGACAGCTTTGTTCATTGATATTAAAGACCATGATTGGCGTTGACTTTTACGTACATAATTTCTAACCATTTTTGTGTAGGTAACTAATTTAATTGAAAAATCAGTACATTTAACTAAGTACTATATTTTATAAAATACTTTTAAGAAAAAAAGATCAAAGTAAATGTACAAGGGGCAAAATGGGACAGTCCCGTCATACCCCACATGGCTTGTCTCATTATGCCCCATATAGACTAATTATGTTGTATCGAACAAAAACTATTTAATACTTAATCAATATTTAATAACAATACATAAAACTAATCTACAGAAATATATAAATATGTTAGAATAGTATTCGTTATGAATTAATAAATTATTCTTACCTTAAAATTGCGCTGAACTTTTGTTAATATTAGTCAATTTTTGACGAAAATAGAAAATCACTGGTATTATATCATATCAAACAGTTATCATAAAATTATTATCAACAAACATCTAATGTGCCTCCATAACATATTCCAAAGACGTTTAAAACATATTATTATTTATAATTATGGAGGAATAACGCTGTCCCATCTTACCTCATATACTCATCTTGCCCCGGGTTCCCCTATATTCAAATGCGAATGCGGCAGTACACAAAAATAATTTCAATTTCAAACCATAAAACATGCAGCAATTAAAAAAAAAAAATCCAAACTGACTAAAACATAACTTAAGTATTTAAAATTAAAATTAAATTGTATTTTAATAAGTATTTTAAAATGATTAATATGTAATACTTGTTTTTTATCATAATAAATATAAATACTGTTGTGAATTGTGATTTAGGCTCGCCCGGTCTTATAGCGAACCTAGCGGTTAACTCATGAAATATTTACAAAGTAGGGACACTCTACTACTATACCTAATATTATACGTTGAGAATCCTGTTCTTTTTATCCGTGGTGTAGATTTAAAAGAATATTTTTTTAAACACATATCACACTTAGAAATTTTGTTTGTTTGATCGATAACAGTAAAATGGCTCCTAACACTACT
Source organism: Neotoxoptera formosana (assembly GCA_022818045.1). Classification (NCBI taxonomy): domain Eukaryota; kingdom Metazoa; phylum Arthropoda; class Insecta; order Hemiptera; family Aphididae; genus Neotoxoptera; species Neotoxoptera formosana. The sequence goes on from CM040630.1 coordinate 35,733,268, forward strand.
TGTACGTCGATCCATTTTGTTAGAACTATACTTTGATTGTAAAAATTTTTAAACAGAATAAAATGGTTTCAAAATTCAAATTATCCTTGCTTTATACTCGATAACATCACATAATGAGTTTAAGAATGGTAGTGACAAGATCAAGATATTAATATGCCTTAGTAAAAAATATATTTAGTATCAGGAGACAGGAATAAACTTGTGCTTTCAGTTTTGAACCAATTTAAAACATGCATGAATAATCTTGTTTCCTAAACCCACTACCTATTATGTAGTCAATGAATTGTTTTATTTTTACATATAATTGAACAGGCTACAATATTATCAACCAATTTGCCTTTATTTTTAATTGATGGCATTAATTGATACTGATGACATTAATATATTATTGAAAATAAAGAATACAAAAATCAAAAGTATTTAATACTTATATATGCTATTTATTTATTCATTCAAAAAAAATATATAATAATAACTTAATAGTAATAACATTATAATGTACCTAGTACATTGTACATAATATACATAATATATATTTTATCATTTTACAGTTGCATAGAAAATGTAGCAATTCGCCATTCGGTCGTTGTCGCCTGTAATCTATATTTCATTTTCATATTTAAGGTAAAGATTTGATCTGATGTATTGTAACCATAGACCTTATACTCTGAGTATAAGGTCTATGATTGTAACAGATACTGGTTTTTAATCAATTTCTATTATAGCTTCTCCCAGAGGTTGTAAAATATTATCGCCGATAGCAGCTTTTTTTCTAGTAACAGTATCAATAACATTAACTGTTATTTTTGGTGTAACAGTAACAGTTTATAACAGTTACGGAAATTGATAACAAGTTGCCTTCACTACAGTAGATCCATAAGCTAGGCATATAACTCTCGATATTACGATAATAGTATATTAATATATTATTATAATTATATTATAGGATTTATAATAGGTCAATGGTTAGATACATAATATTATACATATTATTTATTATTATAAATTATAATTATTAATTACCATATTATAGGACAATAATATTCTTATATTGTATTATATGGATTTATTTAGGTGAGTAATATTCTAGTAATAATGAGTATTTTAAACATAAATAAATACACATATTAAATATTTTCACATTTTTTTTTACTGTTTATTACTTACAACATAATAATATTAAAATGAACAAAACATATTAAATAATTTAGAATTAGGTATACTAGGCACTTATTAAATATAAATCAAAATATAATAAAATTAAAAACACATAATAATTAGGTACCTACACAATATTATATATAATTGAATAGTTATACAAAATTATATGCTAATATACTATATTATAGACATATTGTTGTTTTTAATATTATAATACAAAATAGAAAAATGTTGTACTTGATTAATGATTACCTATATAGTATACTTGTGGGCCATATTACCTTTAGATTTGAGTTCAACCTACGTCCTACTTCTATTATTTTATAAGTCTTATATTTATCTTAGCACTCAATACTTATCCGTTTTGTAGTGCCATGCACTTATTATTACATTGAGTTTTGTTTTAGTTGTTTGCTTAAAGTTGTATTGCAAATAAAATACAACAACTTTACAGCATGTTTGTGTCACAAGGAGGTAAATTGAACAATGAACAGCTGAAAAAAATTAATTTATCGTTAGACATAAATTTAAAAATATTATAATATGAACAAGAGAGCAATGCTGCTATTTCATTAAATGAAAATCGTGAACCAGCCAACAAAAATGTTGATAAGCAGTTACGATTTTTATCAACAAAAAAACTAAGATTAAAAATACCTGAGGAACAGTGATTAAACAACATCAAATGTAAGACGGCAAATAATAGATGACTTAAATGGTAAAGATGAGTCACCTTATGTCCATATAGATCCACATTTTGACCATACATATGAACAATAAGTCATTCACTTGACCCGTAATTTAATAATTTTTATATTATTATTATTATTATAATTTTTATAATTACCCATGTATTTATTTTTAATTTTTTGTATATGAATTATAAGACAACAATTATACCTATATATTATACTGTATAATGTATTATTGTATTCGCTAACAATTATCTTGTATTTGTTTTATTAGCGTTTAGGATTAAGTTTAACAATTGTGAATTACAAATTTAAGCTTTATGATGATTATAATATTATGATAATTGATAAGAAATACCATATGGTAATTGATAAGATAATTGCTCTTGTGCTGTCTTGAGGCCAGGCATAGATAATAAAGAATGGATAGGCCACTCACCCTTATCACACGTTCTCAAACAATTTGAATGTAGGTGCTTTTTTTTCTTTATTTTCTATGACTAAGATAGTAGATTTTCAATAACAGGCACCTTTGTGAGACAGAAGATATCTGCTCTTTGGGAACGAGGCACCTAATGTTATAAGCATAGGCGTAGCCTATTCTTTATTATCTATGGGGCGAGGTTATTTTTATTATCACAATATCACGGATATAATCGGAAGGAGGCGAACATATTTATTGCCGCCCTATCAGCAGAGCGCATGCGCAGTTATAATGATTGTGTATATGTGTGAGAGTGTGTAATTTCGTGTACACTTTAGAACCACAGTAGGCGACTGAATAAATCGCCGCCTCAAGCCTCTGCAGTCTGCAATACGATATTAATATGATATTTGAATGCTATACCTATCATTGTAAATAATACAATTGGTCATTGGGGGTACATAGTCCGGCAGCCGTTTTAAATTTTTTTTTTTTCAGCAATGCATTCATATTTGTGCATTGAATATTACCTTATTATCTTTTTACTTAAATATTTAAAAAAAAAAAAAAATGATACAAAAGAAAAAAAATTTATAAAATAAATATTTATTTATCTTATCATTTAAATATTTAATCGAATATAAAACAATATTTTTCTTTTTTCTTTTAAACGGTTCAAGGGAGGCGGTGCCTCCCTTGCCTCCTCGGGAAAACTGCCACTCGAAAAAAGGACTTTTTTGCATAAAGTTGCGCCATTTTTACTAATGATATTTTAGTTATAGGTGGTCAAAAAACAATATCTGTTAAACAATTAGTGACAGAACCCCTTATAAAATTTTCTAATTTATTAAATTTAAGACATGGAGACTTAGACTGCCATTCTCAAACTCAGTATCATAAGTTTGCAATAGACAATAGTTAAAAGTGAATCATTTATTCAAGTATATAAAAATCCATACTATGATATTCGGAATCAGGTTGAAACTTCACGTAAACGACAGGCTATTGAAAGTAGAGAAAGACTTTTTCCAATAATAAAAACTTTAATTTTACATGGACAACAGAATATACCTATAAGAGGCCATCGTGGTGATGGTTCATTACTTAAGAGGAAGCTATACCGAAAGTGAAACGTATACAACGCTCAATAGATAGCGTTCTGCGCCGTATCGCCGCCGTCTCGGCAGATAGTAGCCACGCCCATTGTCTACGTGACGAGGTCTGCGCCTTACTTCTTTATCTATGGTCTGCGCGTCGTAGTCGCGGGAGAGGTATATTATTATCTCACAGACTGTCGTGAAGAACGTTTAGCGTCAACGCAGTCGATCGTTGCTTAAATATTGTCACCCATGTACTGCTTATGAATTCTGTACTGTCTTAACTAGCATGCGGCGCGCTCGCTCTTAGTGAAAGTCACAAACCATTTCTTAAATAAAGCTCCTGTTTACTTAAATAATATTTTCATTAAGTCACTTTCAGTTTACTACGAGCGTTCGTCGCATGAGCATCGTTCGTTCGTATTAAATACAATTAATCTTTTATTGTTAAACATTTTTAATAAACCACACAATTTACCTTAATTAAATTTTTATTCCTAAGCATGGGTGACAGTGAAAATGTTCCTATTCTTTCTACTGATGAAAAATAAGATAAAATAATGAAAATGATCAATGATATGAAAATTACCCAAAATAAACTTATAAATTCGGTTAATTCAATTCGTGATGGAAAAAAAAAATCAAGACAAGAAACTTATAGATAACGAGGGTAAGTTGGTTATTATATCCAAGCAATTTGATTATTTTTTAAATGAGAATGAATTACTGAAGACTAAAATAGAAAATCTGGAATCTAAAATATCTACTTTAGAATCCAAACCCGCTAGTATTATCGATTCTACTAATTAAGATTTCTTTTCTGAAATACTTGATAGACAAGCAAGAAGTCGAAATTTAATTTTTTTTAATGTACCTGAGTTCCCTTCTGATTCCTATTCGAATGATATGCAATCTATACTTGAAGTGTTTCGACATATTGACACTGATGTCATTCCAGTTAACATACTGCGCCTGGGCAAGGTCTCAAATCAATGTCGACCAATTCGGATTGCGTTACCTAACCAACATGATGTTTTCAATTTGTTGAAAAACAAAAGCAAATTACGTCAATCTGATAACTTTAAACATGTTAGTTTTTCTACGGATCGTACATTACTTCAACGAAAACATCTAAAATCAATACTAGACGAGTTAAATTCTAGAAAAGCTGCTGGTGAAACTGATATATTTATAAAGTATGTTAATAATGTACCAATCGTCTCAAAAAACGGCGGGAAGGGAATCATGCAATAAATCAAAAAATTTAACATTTTACTACCAGAATATACGCGGTATTAATACCAAACTGGGTGTTTTACGCGTAATGTAGCTTTGGTCGATCATGACATAGTCGTTTTATCTAAAACTTGGTTATATGACGGCATTGATGATAATGAACTCGGTCCACTTCCAAACTATTCAATTTTTCGCAGTGATAGAGGCAGTACCTTTGGCACCAACATAAACATCAGACGCAGTGGTGTTTTAATTGCAGTCAAAAGTCACCTTCATTGTAATCGTATACCACTACAAAATAATGATGTTGAGCAATTATTTATTAAACTATCAATAGGGTAATTTACATTGTTAATTGGTGCTGTTTACATACCATCGAAATCTGATGTAAATGTTTATAATTCTCACACTGATACTGTAAATAACTTATTAACTGAATATTGTAATTCTGAAATTATTATATTAGGTGATTATAACCTTCCTGGATTACATTAGCCGATGGTTAACAATAAGATTGTCCCAGGCACTTGTAATTTTAGCAATTTAGAAACTAATGTATTAGCGAATTTCTCGTATCTTAATCTACAACAATTCAATGTAACAAAAAATCGAAAAAACTCTATACTTGATTTAATTTTATCAAATTCACCAAATATTTTAGTTTCGTGTGAAGCGGACACTTTATTACCAACTGATTATCTTTATCATCCAGCTTTAATTGTTACGTTTTCTATCATTACCGATTATCAGTCACTATATTATACTGAATCGGTATACGATTTTTCATGTTGTAATTTTAATATCATGTCTCAAATAGCCACTTTAGATTGGCCTGTTTTATCTAAAAATGAATGTATTAACAATGCTGTCACTATTTTTTACAATCTTATATTTAAAATTATTGATGCTAACTGTAAAAAAAAACAATTGTATACTAGCAAATATCCAGTCTGGTTCAGTTCTACATTGAGGGACTTGGTTTTTAACCTTCATCCGAGCGCGCTCCATTCCATAGCTCCAGCGGGCGCGTAATGGCAATTTACAGTCTCCTAGTTACTTTTTACTTTTTAGCCCCACGTTTCGTCTAAATATTTTAGATTGTGATAAATATTATGAAAACAATCTAGTACACAATATATAGTATAGTAATATGATTTATTTTAGGTACAAACAAAATATTATAAAACTACAAATATAAAAAAAAAAATTTTTTTTAACGCCAACTAGTGTCATATTATGATAGCTGAGAATACTGATAACTCTTCAACAACACGCTCCAGTAAAAATGCTGAGTCCTTTTATGAAAGAGGCGGTAAATTACCGCCCTCGCGCCCGGATGAAGGTTAAAAAGAAAATAGCTCACAAATTATACAAATCATCTCCTTCACAAGCTAATTATAATATATTTTCTAACCTGCGAGCTAAGTGTATGTTTCATTCTAAATTAAATTATAGTAAATATATTATAGATACTCAAAGTTCATTAAAATCAAATCCAAAAAATTTTTGGCAATTTTTAAAAAGTAAACGTTCAAATAACTCTATACCAACTTTGATGACGTATATTAATCTATTTATAAGCGGCGGTAAGGGTATAGTTCATAGTGTTTCTAAATATTTTTCAAGTGTTTACAATGTAACAACACCAGCCTCAGCCTCACATGATCGTACTTCAATCTCCCCAGGTTGTTACTTATCTCAAGTAAATCTATGTTCTTCGGTCTTAAATGCCATTGGCGTTCTTAATGAATTCGACACGATTACCTATAACTCAAACCCAGGTCCTGATATAATACCGAGTATTTTCTTTATTAATTGTAAATTTGTATTAACAGTCCCTTTGTTACATTTATTCAATCTTTCTTTATCAACCGGCCTGTTTCCGACAATCTGGAAGTTAAGTTATATTATGCTTATTTCAAAAAGCTGTGATGTAACTAGTATATCGAATTATCGCCATATCTGCCTACTTTCTATTATACCTAAAATGTTCGAATCAATTATATCTAAAAATAAGACCGTTGCTCTGTCTCCGTCAGTGTCTATTGACCAGCATGGTTTCATACGTGGTAAAACAACGGCTACAAACCAATTAGTGTTCCAGAAATTTATTTTAGATGCTTTCGCTCTGGCTCTCAAGTTGACGTTATCTATACAGATTTTTCAAAGGCTTTCGATAAGGTAAATCATACATTACTATTATCTAAATTACATAAAATGGGTATTCGTGGTTCTGTACTATCTTGGATTTCATCCTACATATCTAACAGAACACAAATCGTAAAATATAAAAATTTCTTTTCTAATCCGTTTAATGTTCCGTCTGGTGTGCCCCAAGGCTCTCGTTTGGCTCCTTTACTATTTTTATTATTTATTAATGACATTAACTTCTCCAATTCAAGAAAACTTCTTTTTGCTGACGATTTAAAATTGTCCCAAATAGTTAATTCATCTTATGATGCATCACTTTTACAAATAGATTTGAAAATTCTGTCCGACTGGTGTATAGTTAATAAACTACCACTCAACATTGAAAAGTGGAAATTAATAACATTTTCTAGGTCTCAGGTTCCACTTCTCCATTCTTACCATATAAATAAGTCTCCTTTAGCACGGGTCCATGATTTAAGTGATCTAGGTGTGATATTCGATTCCACTCTCTTGTTCAATTAACACTTATCACATTTAATTAGTAAGTCCTCTATGATATTAGGATTTATTATAAGGAACTGTAAAGACTTCACTGATCCCATTGCTTTAAAAACATTATTTACTTCTTTAGTCCGGGCAAAATTAGAGTATAATTCTGTGATTTGGTCCCCTTACAAAAAATATCAAATTAACTGCTTAGAGAATGTTCAAAATCATTTCATACGAATTTTAACATTTAAATGTAATGTTATTCGTGAGTCACATTCTCCTTACCAGCCTTTATTAAACGTGTTTCAAATTGATAGTTTATCAGATAGAAGATAAAAATAGATTTAAAATTTTTATATAAACTTTTAAATGGTTACACTGATTGTCCAGAACTATTAAGTTTCCTCAAATTTAACGTTCCTCAGCATAGAACTAGGTCCAGGGCCTATGCACTCATATGATGGCATATTGGTATCATAATATAGTATCGAATAGAGAGCCTTGATATTAAAGAGAGTGGCCAACTAGTGTGATAGCAGACATTAATCGTCCAAACATTTACAGCCTTTTTTTAAATTTGAGTACTTCAGCTAGGGGCATTATACACTATAATTACTTTATTTTTTATTTTTTTTATAATGCTTTAGCTCATAACCTTATTATAGTTAGTATTGCAAAGTATTTGAGTATTGGTAAAACAATATTTTGTACAAAATGTTATGTTTTAGAAATATATTGAAGTTCATTATTTGAAAATTTTACAAAAAATTGTGTTTATTAAAATCATTTTATTACATTTTTGAATACATAAGGTTGATTTTTAGGTGTATGTAACTGCTTATCTGCTACAAATTACAATAATTCAGATAAATGGAAAAAGTAAATAAATACATATTATATATATTTTTTAACATTGTTTTCAGCTCATAATATTGAATATAACTTTCATCAAATAATATAGTAAATCGTTTTATTTTTGTTTGAGCATACCTAGTAATAAAAATAATAAATGAAATAAACTTACACAATATACATCTCTAAATATAGTTTAATTCATTTAAAAAACAATTAGAATAGCCTTATCTTTTTCATAATAATTTCTATAAATTATAACATTGTAAAAATATAGAATATAATATGAAGTATTATTAATATTTTTTTACGGCTTCCCTCATCGCAACACTTGTGCTTGCTTTTTTAAGAGAAGCAAAATTTTTTTTTAAATTTTTGGTTAAAAGAACACCCAAATTTTTGCATCTAAATTAAATATAACGATTTAACATTTTTTTTTTTATTTGATGGCAATCAGAAAAATTAAAATTATACAATTCTGAAGCCAATTTTTCCATGAATATGCTTCTTTTATTTTTAATTATTAAAGATATATGTTTTCGGAAAGTTTCTTCCATCCTGAGGAAAAATTTAAAACAATTGTCAGTGACATATTTGAGGCAGCCAATTTTAAATTCTTTCAGCCTAACTAAAGCAGTATACTCAGCCAACATAGGTTCAAAAGCACATACTGAAGCAATACAATTTTTGCAACATGTTTCACTATTTTCTATTCTTGAAACAATATACCCTGTAATATTTAAGAATGCAAGCAAAACTAATATAAAAATATAAAAAAATAATTACGTTTAATTTGAAAGTCGTATTATTTGTTTAAATATGCAGATCATTTTAACCAAAGCAGGGCAGCATAGAGTTAAAAAGTTCAAAGCTTAATTAAAAGTTACCCCAATTAGAATAATATGCATTTTTAAAGCTTTAAGAATAATATATCATTATAGGTACCTGCTATATTATACAAACAATTTTGTTCAGTATTTCCCAGGAATATTTCAGAATTATCAAATTCTTCACATAACTCAAGTTCTTCATCATATGGTGAATTGGAAGTACATTGAACTTTGGAAAAATCTAACAAATCACCTAAAAACTCACGATCGTCTTGGTCATAATTAGTATTGGATGAATTTTTTAAATATTGAGCAATGCAAACAAGTTTTAAATTTGTTTTGAATTGAAGAGCATTCGGAATAGGTTGGATACTTCTTAAACAGGAAAATAGATTTTCTAAACAGTCTTGAGAAAATCTGGCTGTTAGAAGAAATTTATAATTTTTTTTATTAAGAAACAGATCTTGTAAATCAAGAATAGATTGAGTGGATAATAAAACTCCAGTTTGCCAAGGCTTCCAAATACCTTTGACACCAATCTTAATTCTTCTAAACATATCCATAAAATCTCTTAAAAACTGTAATGTTTCTGAATACTTTTCTGAATTAAATTTACTTAATGCAACAGTAGGATTACGGGATGTCATTAATGCAAACCATTTTGCTACTTGTTTTACAAACCAAGCTGTAGTATTATATGATGAATGGTATCCTTCATTTTCTACAAGATATTGTAAACTTGCAGATACATCAGTACTTAAGATATTTTTTGATTTAGAGACTTTCATTTTATCAAAATGATTAGGTTTCTTAAAATCATTCACATTAATTTTATGGACTAGTTTCAGCTCCAGGTCATCTTGGTGGTTTGCAAGTTGCTCTATGTGTTTATAATCAACAATATTTGAAGTTAAATTATTTTTTATCATAATATCATCAGGTATTGTAATAAATTTATTGTTAAATAACGATTGCTTGATGTTTTTCAATAAATGTGGAACATCTGCCATAATATACAAATTACGTTCTGGTTCAAATGGGTGTGGAATACTATTTTTCACATTTCCACAAAGGTGGGCATTAACTAGTTAAAAAGTTAAAGTTAAGTTAAAAAGTTAATTTTTTTTTAACTTTTTAACTTATCTAGTTAGTTTGTTTTATAATCAACTTATGAACTTAACTAGTTTAATTTACAGTTGAAATAACTTAGCTTCTCTCAGCTGATTTAAAAAAAAAACCAATAAGTTAAAAACATTTTGAAATTTTTCGTTTATACGTAAATATTACTATTATAGTAATATTATCTGATATTATCAGTATAAAAATAAAAATAAAACTTAAATTGGAAAGAAAATTCTAAAAATAACTTGAAAACTAAATTATCGTTTAAAGTATATAGTTATAGTTGTGTATAATATATACATGATAATATTATGCCGGTCCATACTTGTAGACAATATTATAAATTATAGTGCGCTTGCATCGACCAGTCCCTTACGTTGTTTGTAAATCGTAATCGTACTTTAATATAATCGTCATTCGTTTACCTACCGTGTGCGATATTTATTTTGTCCATTCGTTATATTGACATATTGTAAATTATTGTTATAATATTATATGGTAGACATTTTATATTTCAGATTTCTTAATATTATTTATTACATTATTACTTAAAATAATTAAAAATGTCATTAAGTACGGTAACGAGTAGTGAACGCATAGTTTAAATTAATAAATAATAGAAAAGTAAAAGGGTATACAGTGTACATTATGATAAAAGTTCAATCAAATTGTTTTTATAATTTATAAATTAGAAAACAGGAAGACACATTCACTCTTTATTTGATTAACATAATAATTTTAAAAAAATAGATCAACTTTTTTTAAAATGAGTTAAGTTAATTTTTTTTTTTCTATATTAACTTTTAACTTATTGAGTTAAATTTATAATTTGTTAACTGTTAACTTTTAACTTATCGATCTTATGGATATAATCTTATATATAAATATTATATTTATATATTCATAATTAATATGAATAACAAATAAATATATTTTATTGACATTTATAATCAACATAATAATTTTAAAATGCAAAAATTGAGTATTAGACTATCTCCACAAACCGTATTAGGTAGTACTTGAAAGTATAACAAAGTGGTAGGTACACACTTTTCAATAATATTTCAACTTGTCAATGTCAGAAAAGTAAAGAACAATTTTAATAATAACTAAAAAAACAATAAATTATTAAAATTAATTAATATTGAACAGTTTAAAACATATAAATTAATGCAATAAGTTTAAATATTTGGACGATTAGTGGCGTCCATAATGAATGATAACAGCCAGCCAATAGAAAACGTTCACCGAGTTGGCCACTCTCTTTAATATCAAGGCTCTCTAGTATCGAAGAACGTCACCGGTAGCGTAAGAGTACCGTTTTTAAGGTTATGTACTTATTATGCAACATAAAACACGATTTCCGAAACGACCGAAACGCGAAACGCTTTCTAAGTGTTATTAAAGTATAATAGTGATTTAACATTTATATTTTATAAAATTATAAAATTTAATTATTTTAGCATAGATTAAAGACTTAATTATATATTGTATTAATTAATTCTATGCGCCTCAGATCTCACCGTGAATTCGGGATTTCGCTACCTTCAAGTAAGTAATAAGCAACACCTATTATGTCATGTATAAAATATATATACATGTATATTGTATATATGTATATGTATTAAAGAAAAATTTATTTCAGCATGGTGTCAAACAAATGCTGTGTGTCAGGATGTAAGGATTCGGCTAAAAGAAAATATGTGTTTCCAACCAATTCCCATGATTTTTCTGTTTGGGTGGAAAGAACATGCAATCCTGTACTAAAAGACCTACCAAAAGATCAAGTTCGGAAAACCTATCAAATCTGTCGAAAACATTTTGATTCCCGCTGTGATTCCCCAGGCACAAATCAAAAACTTATACAGTGTTCACTGCCGACATTGAATCTTCCACGTAACATTTTGTCCTCTGTGTTTGTGAGCATGTATATGTTATTGTGACATTCATGATGAAAAAAAACTACTCTTAGAAAATCAATGTGTGCATGTATGTTTTTATGTGTTAAATCTTATACTTGTGTAAGTATATAATAAGGTTATAAACTTATGTATAAGTAAAATAGCTGTGTTGTGTAGTAATCTAATAACAAGTTATGGTATTTATGTTACTTTTATTGTAATCATATTTAATGTTAAGATCAGCATTTCTCAAACTAGTAAAGTATTAAAAATTCTGAAAGTGTGTTATTTATTTTATTTATTATATTCCATGATTTTACTAAATTAGTAAAATTTACATTCAGAATAAATAAATAATAAACTTTCATTATTAGAGTATTTTTTTTTTTTAGAACTAATTTTTTGTACTGTAATTTGGGTCTCTGTGGTAAACAGTCTGAGAAGCACTGTGTTTCATGTTTATAAAACTAAATAATTATTGTTGTATAATATGTTGGGTATATTAACTTAATAACTAATTTATGAATGTACTGTTTTTGCGTTATTTATGTTAGTACATATTATGCTACAAATTAATAAATTTAAAATGTTTTATATTATATACTATAGCTGCTATAACAGGGTCCCTAAACTGTTCAAGCAGAAGTCTACCAAATCACAATAATGGTAAGTAAATATCAATTAAATTTAATTAGTGGTTTAGAATCTGACATACCAACACATTTTTACCTACCCACTTTTAGTTAATTATTTTACTTCTCGATATTACTTTATTAAAAATTGAATAAAAATAGAATAATAATCAAGTGCTTAATTTCACTAGGTGACCAAGTTAGTGAACATGATGAATTACAATCTCAAGAGGGCACTTCAGGCATTTTCAGTGAAAACAATCATATATTACCAACCAGTTCTTCTACACCATTTAAGTCAAACAACAATGGTGATTATCAACCTTACAATAGTTTCATGCTTAAAATGTAACAAATTATATTTATTTATAGGGATTTTATAGATGATAGTGTATCTAATGAAAAATTAGAGGACTCGTTAAACATCAGTGGGATATTTTTTTCTCAACCAGCAACTCAATTAAGCGTATTATTTACACCTAAAAAAAATAAAAGTAAGTTCAAGAGTGTTAATTATAATTAGGTATAATATGGCAGTGGTTTTTCAACCTTTTTTGGATCGTGACCCCCATTTTTTATTTTTATGTACTGCAATTACCTTCAAAAATAAAATGCTGTTTTATTCATCAAAAATTGATTTATAAACTGAAAAAGTATTTATATGGTATGCAATTTTGATTAATTTACAATTAAAAATTAAATTAATTTATAATACATTATTTTAAAACAATACAATACATTTAAATATAAAAGTGTACAATTTAACTAGTTATTCAAATGTTAATGGGATACTTGAGCTTGAACTTTTGATATTATTGATTTTATATTAGGTATTTTTAATTAAAATGGAAAAATCATTTCGTCTATTATTTTTGGCGTTCCCTTACTAATACATATTTTATTTTGCTTAGGGAAACGCATATCATTCCTACAACAACAGACCATAAAACCAAATAAAATGACCCCAAACTGCAAACAATTATATAAAGGGAGCATCAAACTGAAAAATCAACTCTCTAAAAATCGATCAAAAATCAATAACTTCAAACACCGAGTAAAACTAGCTGATGGATTTATGAAAGAGGAAAATTTTAGTCAGATAGTTGACAAAGTAAACTCAACTACTTATAATTTCATTACGTCCCAGTTAAAAAATAAAAAAAAAAAAAATTCATGGCAGACGGTACTCAGATGATGATAAAATTCTGGCATTATCCATAAATAAGCAAAGTCCTAAGGGTTATAAGTATTTGTCCACATTATTTGCTCTGCCATCAGTGAAAACAATTATGGGTTTATTGCATAAAGTTCCATTTGGTCCCGGAATAAATGCTCACATTATTGAACACTTGAAGACAATTATTGAACTTTTGAATCCAATGGATCGATATTGTACCATATTGTTTGATGAAATGGCCTTAGAAGCTGGTTTGCATTATGACAAACATAAAGATTGTGTTTTTGGCTTAGAAGATTATGGACATTTTAGACAACCGTCATTTGCTGATCATGTTTTGACATTCATGATTCGGGGTATCAAAAGAAAGTTTAAACAACCAATATGCGCTGCCGTTTTGGCGCTAACTCGGTTTGGCGCTAACTCGGTTTGGCGCTATCCATTTTGGCGCTAGCCGTTTTGGCGCTATATAAATATATAGTCAAAGTATAAATATAAATAAATATAAATAGTTTTATTTTTAAATGAAATTTATTTTATTTATTTATTTATTTATTTATTTAGTTTTAAAACATTATTACAAGGTAATAAAGTCAAAATATTATTACATCAAAAATAGTTACCCTAATGAAACATTGTTTGCAATGCCTCTTAAAAATAATACAATTCTATTTTTATCATAATTAGACACTAATTTTAAAATTTTTTTATCATTATCAATGTATTTCTTCTTTTTTTTTGGTGGATTTCCACCAGTAACTAATTGTTCATAAAAAACGTCTCTTCCTGTTTGGATTTTTTTAAGGCAATTTATAAATGACCATATTGTTGGATTAGTAACCCCCATTTGAATATTTAAACGCCTATTAGCAGCTTCAGCGTGATTATTTGTGCGGTTTTGGTTTGTTAACACCCTTTGATATAAATTCCATATTTCTGGAGGAAATTGTGGTGATCGACGACCCACTTTTCTTCTATTTTTTCTTCCTATATAATATTCTTCGAACCATTCAAGTAACGGAACAATGTCGTCAGGTAAATCATCAGCAAGCAAATCTGTTGCCACGTCCAGATCTTCAATTGGTACAAATGCTAATGAAATTATCATTTTTACCATCACAGAAAAATTAGCATCATTGTTATAATTCGATATCATTCCTATGTCTCCCATTCCGAAAAATTCCGAAAATTTTTGGTTAAATGATAATAACATCCATGTACGTTTACTTGAAGAAACGTTTCTTTAATTGCACTAATAGCAGCAATTTCAAAATCAATAGAAATTGAATCTGGTAATAATCTTGGATTTAGATCGATCAACATTGTAAATAATTTGCGATAAGTTTCACCTTTTTTATTTGGTAATAGTGCGTATATTATTGGATGAATACCACCTACGTCTTCTGCCAAAATAATGTATACTTGCGAAAATAATGAAGGACTAACACTAAATGTTCCATCAACAAACCATGTCTTGGAACGTTCCAAAATATTTAATCCCGTTTGTCTTCCAAATATTAAAATTCTATTAATTTCTTTACCACTGTCAGCTAATAAAAATTGTTCATGGATACCTTCTTCTGGCGAATAAGTTTGATACATTTCAGGTATTTCTAATGAAATCAGATCCAAAGGTGCTGGTGGAGCAAACTGAGCAACTCTCCTTTTTCTTCTGATTTGCTTTTTTAATGCATCGTTATTTGGAAGAACACCCTAGTATAAAAATGTAAAAATATAAATTAAAATACGCGAATCCTAATATAAAATATAGGTTTATAAAAAATTATATAAAATTATTATTATTATATATATATATATATATATTTATTATATAAAAAGGTTGCTAGTGGTTTCAATATTTAATAAATATTTAATAAATTACAAAAGGGTGAAAAACATAAAAGTTTTATACAAAAAATCAAAACATTTTTTTCAGTACCTTTGCCGCTTGTGATAGACTTGATGTACATTCATTGATAACGCATGATGTTTGTTCCATCGTGGACAATGCCCGTTTTTTAATATTGGTAATAGCAATTTGTGTTTCAACTTTAGCAGCATCAGAACCATGCGTGTGTAAATTTTTAGATTTTTTTAAAATCGTTAAGTTGTCAATACTTGTATGAATTCTTGCCAAACAATCATTCTTTTGACGACATCTCCAAAACTTTTTTTGTTTGTCGGCACTAAATTTATCAAAAATATACATGTAACCGTCATTTACAAGCATTTCTCGATCACGTTTCGATTGAATTTTCTCCATTTTTAAATTTTTTTTGTATTTAACTGTGTAGAAACTTTATTAACACTTCACTAAACGCGTGCTTGTATACTGTATTAGACAAAAATGACACCGAACTATCAGGTGAACACCAAATTTTACTTTTATTGTTATATTATTTTTATCATCATATATAGATAACGCGCGACCTTTCTTTTCTAATCGACGTTGTAGATTCTATGCAATATATTATCTAATGGTTTTGCTCTATATATATGATCTAATCGTTTTACTTTATTACAGTCCTTACAGATAACGTGCGATCTTTATTGTCGATTGACATTTTTTCGTCTTGGATTATATGCCAATCATTTATATTTATAAATTATTAAAATATATAAAAATTCATGTTTTAACTAACTATTTACTATATTTTCATTTTAAATAAATTGTAATATTTAACAAAATTGTAATTTTAAATATTATATAGAAATATTAGTTGGCGCCAAAACGGCTAGCGCCAAAATGGATAGCGCCAAACCGAGTTAGCGCCAAAACGGCAGCGCCCAAACGTCCGTGTCCGGTACTGAGTACAGGTTTAAATATTGTGGCCACTGTATCAGATCAGGGTGCTACCAATGTGGCAGCTATTAATCTTTTAATGAAGGAAGCTCAAAATCAAAAGCGTTTAAAACCGAATTTGGAAATGTATGAAGGTTATTTCATCAAAGAACACCATTTACTACATGTCTATGACCCCCCTCATCTGTTGAAATCTATTCGTAACAATTTATTGACCAAAAATGTTACCTTCACATGGCATGGTGAGCGACAGATGGCCAAATGGGATTATTTTGTCAATACATATGAAATCGACAAGACATATGAAGATTTAGAGATGCGGAATTTGCCAAAAATTACTGAAGCTCATGTATACCATAATAAAATGAAAAAAATGAAAGTTTCTTTGGCATCTCAAATTTTCAGTCACAAAGTCGCATCAACTATGAGATTAATGTGTGATATGGGTAAATATTTTCTTTTATTATTTTAATTTAAAAAAAAAATTTTTATTTACTCATTTTAATATTTTCATCATAATTTACTCTTTAGCACCTGACAACATAAAATTGGGTCGAAATGCCATTGGTACATCAAACTTTGCTTTGATCATGGACATGGTGTTTGATTCAGTGAATGGTAATTCTGTTCGTCCAGTGAATGGAAAATCTCTACGTTCAGCAGTTACAGTAAACTCTAAACATATATCATTTTGGAACGAGGCAATCGAGGTATTTAAATCCATGGAGTTTGTAAACAAAAAAGGTATTGCTACAAAACCGCCATGTGTTAAAAACTGGGTAGTTACCTTAAAAGCATTTAAGTATTTGTGGACTGATTTAAATAAATACAATTATTTCAAGTATCTAATACCTCGTAATATAAATCAAGACCCCATTGAATGCTTGTTTGGTCAATTCCGACAACTTTCTGGCCGGAATATTAATCCAGATTGCTTTCACTTTGTTAATTCCTTCAAAACATTACTTCTCAATAATTTTTCATCTATCAAATCAAAAGACACTAATTGCCAACAGAATAAAATAGATACATTAAGTAATTTAAAATCTTTCCTAACTAGTACAGTTAACAGTAGTGAAATAAATGTGGAAATTAATTTCTTTGATATGAGTAGTGTGATAGATTTGCATAAAAAAAATGATATTAATGATATGACTGTAAGCTATGTAACTGGATTTTTAGTTAGGAAAAAGCTAATGCAAATACTGCAGTGTGACAATTGTAAAATAGAATTACGGAGTGAAGTTATTACTAATCCACTCATTAATATAAGACAATATAATAATATTAAATAGGGATTATGTAATCCATCCACAAAACTATTTAATTTTGTTAAAGAAATTCTTATTTTTTGTTCAAATTCTATTACTGAAATATTTTATAAACACAATATTGCCAAACAATTATTTTTAATAATAGAAATGAATACCACATATAACTTTGAATTGTAAATATCATAATATTAAGGAAGTTATAATTAAAAAAACTATAAATATGTTCCTTTTTACGTACTTTAAAAATATAAACCGTATATTAAGAGGATTAGATACACACAAATATACTGAAAAAGTTAAAATTATGGCTTCTTTATATTATATCACTCACTCAAAAAGATACAAAGCTAAAACTATTAAATAATGATTTGAAATTATGTATATATGTATATATGTATTTATTTTTGTAACTTTGTAAATAACCATTTTAGATTATGTACCTATATATGTATATATGTATTTATTTTTGTAACTTTGTAAATAACCATTTGAGATTATGTATATATGTATTTATTTTTGTTACTGATTCTGAATGAAATGATGAATGTATTGATTTTACAATAATGTATGTTTTTTTGTGTGTGTCATCACGTTTTTTAGATTATATTATGATGTATAATTTATGTAAATCAAATAATATGTATATGTATTATGCATTATTTATGTTGTAATAACTGTAATTAATAATTATATATTTTATGTTCTACAACAAAAAAAATAAAAATTAAAATTAATAAATGTGAATGTGAAATCAATTGTAAAATGGTTTTATTCTTTTGATCGACAGCTATAGTATAGTACATTGCGCTTATAAATTATTACTAATTACAAATTAGTTTAACAGTTCTTACAAAAATATAAAATATTAAAAAATAGTAGGTAATGCTATTGCGACAAGACGCCGCGTCGCCGCCCGAAGATTAGTTCTGAAGAATGCCACCGGTTGCGCATTGTTATGTGCCTTGTTTATTAGAGTAGTTGCTTATCTATGTATTCTTTTATCTATGACTAGGTCTACTAATATTTTTTATATAGGTTCTCAAAGTACAAATTATTTATTATCTTCAGTCTTCACCTATAAGCAGAATTATGTCATTAGCGAACGATATCAACATTGATTTTTTTAATTGTACTTCCTTGGAATCTTTTAATAATTATGTAAATAGAATTTTATGTTTTTAATGTATTTTTTATTATTATTATTATTGTATTATTGTGGTTATTATTATTCTTATTATTACTGGTATATCATTTGTATTATTAATATTATTTTCATTATCGTACTATTATATCTATATATATTGTACTTGGATCTTACGATCCGTTAGAATTTTAAATAAATAAATTACATAAAGCATATAATCTGTTATTTATACATCATAGCTCAAATTATATTTATAACCTAATTACTTTTTAAAATACATGTAAAATAATAAATTTATTACGATTAAATACATTCTTTTTAACAAATGTGATCTTTTACGTTATAACCTATAGGTGACCAGAAAATAGAAATACTTTTCGTAAAATAGTGTTTTATTCTTCTTCGACATATATAGCAAAAAAACTGTCTTGGTGTGAGCACAGCGTTAAACATTATAAATATGTTTGTGATTATTTTAGTGTAAAACAAATATTAAAGATATTTGAATTCTGTTTGTTTGTGGTGCTTAACAAAGTTTGTTATAACTTATTAAAGTAATTAAACAATTTTTATGCCATTTCATGTCACGCATGTGCATAACAACTTTTTTTTTTTAAATGGCAATCCCACCATTTTTTGGTTAGTTATTTTTACTCTTATTTTTTCATGAATTTTAGTTGTAAAACCAACTTCCAATGTTAAAAAATAGCTGAGTTATAGATATTTCAGTGATTGATATTATTTTTTGACATTTTTGAATTATTCATCAATTTTATGGCTTAAATAATTAATCCTTTTAGCACCACATGATATCTTCTAGTGATATTTTTAGTACCTACTTCTGGGAAGCATCCTCTTCCCCTAAAGCAACTAATTTTTTTAAGTTTATCTCCTTAGGCGATTAAAAAAAAAAAAAAACAATGTTAATTAATTTTATTTTTATTATTTCAAAATTACATTTATTCGTCATCTTATGAATTGTTCAAACTGCTCTCCATTATAATTTAAACACGCTTCTGTCCTCCGTAGAAATTCTTTATTTGTTGCAGATGAAATTTGCCCTTCAGTAAGTTTATTACACGCCGCAATTATTTTTTGTTTCAAATCAATGAGATTAGTAGGTGGGTTTGCATAGACGACAATTTTTAGATGTCCCCACAAAAAGTAATCAAGTGGTGTAAGATCTGGGGATCGAGGTGGCCACTTTATTATACCATTAGTTCCTATCCAACGATTTTCAAAATGTTCTTTTAAATAATTATTCACGACATTTGCATTGTGTGCCGGGGCTCCATCTTGTTGTAAAATCAAATTGTTTCTTGTTGCAAGAGGAATGTCGTCTAGCATGATCGGTAGTTTATTAGAAATTCTAAATACCGTCTTCCATTTAATGTACCGTCGTAGAAATAAGCTCCCAACAATTTACCTTCAATCAAACCACACCAAAAATTTGTTCCCCAGATACATTGATTATCTGTTTCAAAAACCCAATGGGGATTTTGAGTGTCCCAATATCGATTATTTTGTTTATTTATTACTCCGTTGTTGGTAAATTTGGATTCATCTGTCCATAATATGTAATTTAGAATAAAAGGATTGTCTTCTAATTGAGTTACCAACCAAGAAATAAACATAATTCTACGCTCAGCATCACCTTGGAGTAAGTGTTGAACTAAATCAGGCCTGTATGGATGAAATTTATGTTTTTTTAAAATTTTATGAACGGCATTATGAGAAATGCCTATTTCAAAGCCGACATGACGCGTACTAACTCTGGGATTTGCTCTTACGTACGCCAGCACTTGGAGCTCAATATCTTCCCCCAATGCATTAACTTGTATAGGTTGTTGGTTGGCTATAAGCCTATAACTCTAGTGTTAGAAAAAGAACCAGTATTTCTTAAATTCCTTTCCAACTTATGGAAATAACTGTGTGACGGGTGTTGCCTATCTGAATTTAGAAAAACGAAAAATTGTTTTATTATTTTCACCAACACGAAAAATTATTAAAAGTATTAATAAATAATAAATACATACTTGGGTAACGTTCAGCATAAGCACAGACGTGCAGCCAGACGTGAATTTTTTCACATTCCCAGTAAACAAAAAGCATATCAACTTTTTCTGAATTATTCATATTTTGTTTAAGTAACAAGCTATTTCAATTATGAAGTTATTTAATGTAATTTAACTATTATTTAATAAACACGCGTGAATTCGTAAAATATGACTGTAAAGCAAATACGAAACAATAGTAGTTGCACTGGCCTATTTGAAATTAAAACAGTCATTTGATCGTTTTTAAATTACCTACTATTCAGATAAGAACAGATGATGATGATATGACAACAGAAATGATTTAGAAAACCCGTACCTATCACTTAATGGTCATTTAAAATATCCAATAATAGAAAAAAAATTAACATGTTTAAATCGTAATGGAGAGCAGTTTGAACAATTCATAAGATGACGAATAAATGTAATTTTGAAATAATTTTTTTTTTTTTCTAATGTTCATTGAAACGACTTCAAGGTCTTCGTCAATGCTTATCATAAGTGGGTAGTAGGGAGATCATGTGATCTATATATATATATCACTATATGCATGATATTACCCTCCTTCTCCAAGAGAAGACATGTGTGGTCTTCACTCCCAGTAGAATGGGACCTAGTTGGAAACCGGATGATGCAATCGGACGACAGCACGGAAAAATGGTGATTGCGTAGAATCACACAAATGTTTTTGCACTTGCTATGAATCGAACCGATGACCGTGTGAGTCACAGTCAACTGTGTGACCACTGCGCCACTCCGGCTCATTTTGAAATAATAAAAATAAAATTAATTAACATTGTTTTTTTTTTTTTTTAATCGCCTAAGGAGATAAACTTAAAAAATTAGTTACTTTAGGGGAAGAGGATGCTTCCCAAAAGTAGGTACTAAAAATATCACTAGAAGATATCATGCGGTGCTAAAAGGATTAATTATTTAAGCCATAAAATTGATGAATAATTCAAAAATGTCAAAAAATAATATCAATCACTGAAATATCCATAACTCAGCTATTTTTTAACATAGAAAGTTGGTTTTACCACTAAAATTCATGAAAAAATAAGAGTAAAAATAACTAACCAAAAAATAGGGGGGTTGCCATTTAAAAAAAAAAGTTGTTATGCGCATGCGTGAAATGAAATGGCATACAAATTGTTTAATTACTTTAATAAGTTATAACAAACTTTGTTAAGCACCATAAATAAACAGAATTCAAATATCTTTAATATTTGTTAAGTTATAGAGTATTTCCAACGACCGATTACACACTGTATATATATCCACGCTTGCCCTCCAACCAATTTTTAATTAATGTTGTTTGATTAAATATATACAAAAATAATCAGACAGACAAATACTAATATGTTACCTGTCTATGTGAAACTTAAAAAAAATATATAAATATTGTATTATTATGTAGGTATTACGTTTATAAAGCGTAGAGCCCTGGTTATAACTAAAAAAGAAGTACTAAATAGGGTGTGTAGATTTTTAACTCAATTTATAATATTAAAAACTAATAACATGAAATAGGTATATGCATATAAATACCTATATAATATAGTAAAATAATTATTACAAAAATTATTTAATATTTTATTTTCTTTATAATTTCTTCTGTGCCTTATAGAAAATTTGAACGTTTATTACATATTACCGATTTACATTCCAAAACATGGTCAATTTATCGATATAACTAAAAATTCTATTTAATTGTTAATGTACAAAATAATGACCAAATATATTTTTTTTGGCCAGGTTTAAATAACCGTAAAGTGAAGCGTATGTCTAATAGTTTTTTATTAACATCTAAAGTTGAAATTTCGAATAAATACGTAAAAATCAAGACATTTTGCAGTTTTTTTTGATTAGTATATTCGTAAAAAATTTTCTGTTTAAATCTAAGATTTTATAACTCAATATAAAATATTTTTTAAAGTTTTCTATCTTTTAAAAAAAAAAAATTTACCGGAAAGTCCAACTAATTTCTTATGAGAGTTTGAAATCATCAATAATGGCAACATAAATATAATATAAAATACCCATCCTAGGCTGACATACCGTTTCAGAATCGTTTTCTATATACAATGATATATTGTTGAATACAAATTTAACACTATCCATAACAGTGACCCACTTTTAACCTACACCTACTGTACAGCAGAGCGACATCCACTTGCCACCTTTTTTTTTTATTATTGACTGCGGTTAAATGATAAATAATAAATGGTCATATAATATAATAAATGAAAAAAATATAAAAACACATACTGAAAATAAAGACTTTTAGATTTAAGACTAGATTTAGATTTATTTCAGACTAATAGATTATAAACTAAACTAAACTAATATATTTTTATTTTTTGTCAATTTGGTGTTTAATGTGGTCAGGCTCTCTAATATCACTTGTCAAAAATCGTTTTCCATATAGGGGATCTACAATTTCTGGTAGTAAACATTCTAAATAAAGTCTGAAATGGTAATATATTTTACTTTGGAATATTGAATTTTCACTAAATTAAATGTAAAATAAATGTCTTGCAGTTTTAATTTGTCGATCATTTTAGTTCTCCAAAATACTTCATCATACTTAATTTTTTGGATATTCGTCCAATTCGGAGTGTATATCACAAAATAACAAAACTCCCGATTTGTTATTCGTAATTGACCTATAATTTGATAATAAGACTTATGGTCTTTTTTAAGTATTAATTCTCCGTTATTTTCTATACTGCAGTACTGTAACTGATTTTGAACAATATTATAAATTTAGTAACGTATTTAACATTTTTTACGATTAATATTTAATTTCATATATACATGTGTACATGATAATATATGTAATATTAATTACCATTTTCATTTTCAAATGGACATTAATGCATAATTTCTAATATAGCATTTTCACCGACCAATCCATCTGAAGAACAAATATATTGCATACAAATTATTAGTTTAAAATTATGAAATAAAACAATTACCAGGAGTTGCGGTTAAATGACTAATAAGAGAATTCCTCGTCACAAAATAAACCACATATTTGCACATGCACATTACAAAGATTTTCAAAGTGAGCTCGTGCTAAAGGTTCCATTTTAATGCCATAAGTCGTCGGTTTACACGTTGTGTTTGGTCTATACAATAAATTGAATACTTTTTTTCGACAACTTCTATTTTTTCTCATCTTGCATATCTCACCAAAATTTGATGCTGTAAGCCTTTCTTTTCTTTCATTATGCCAATCATTACTTAAACTTTGTTATCTAGTTATATATTTTAATTCTTCTCTATTGACTTCGTCTAATTGTTTTAAATATATTTGTATGTTCTTTTTTAAATCGTTGTCGCTAATTAATCCATCTAATGGTTCAGATGGTTCAGGTCTGCATCATTTTCGTCTCCTAATAAATCATTAAGATAATTTTCTTTTTCGCTAGCACTTAATCTGTTTCGACAATAAAATATATATAACATTATAAATAAAAATAATATTAAAATATATAATAACAATATTTTGATGTATATATAATCTTAAAATATTTAAATTTGTATGCACTTACCTAGCAAATTCTTTTTCTGTTAGTTCGTCCATGACGCGGCTACGGCGGTGTTCGTTTTGCGGTAAGCCGGTATTGTCGTGTGGTGACCAATAGATAATTACACGGAATGTTTTGTACGTACGAATTGTTTATTTTGACAACCAAAAAAAGATAAAACAAAGACTGATAGCGGTGTGTCGCACATTCGTTTCTGGAGTCATCTCTCGTCGGTGTCGATAAGTATTGGTGAGTGGTGACGTCTCTCATCACAGACGGTTGGCGAACGACCACGAGGCACGAGGCCGCTGGCGGCTGGTACTCGTCCGGCACGACTTATCTTCCCGTCCCACCTGTGCCTTTGCAGGGCGGTGGGGAGTCGACCGTGTCACGCCGTTGTCACCCGTGGTGGTGGTTGGTAAGAGAGCAGACCGGTCGCTGCGGTACCTGTACTTTGTACCGGTTTACCGTTGCGTACCGTGTCATTCATTGCTAACAAACAAGAATACTAATTTACACAAAATAACATAAATATAAAACAAAACTGTAGAAATCAACACGCTGGTAACAGATTACTGATGAAGTGATGAACAAACACTAATATACTATACCTATAATAAAGATTATGTACTCAATAAACGTTGAAAAGATAAGAACTATTCTCCATAATCGATTATTTACGCTGGGTGACGAAAATAACTTATTTTATCGTTCACATTCAAACCAAAATTCAATAATGTACACATATTTCAATGAAAATAATATGGTGGGTACCCAGGTACCCCGGTTGTTGAACAACGTAGAACATTTTGGTTGTTGACAGTAGAGTTAAAACCGGCTTATCGAGCAAAAGCTTTTGATTTAAAGAGTAGATTTCTATTATATAAAGCTTAAAAGTTATTTACATATAATGCCTCGTTTCCCCATTTGTCACGAATAGTACTTCCTCTTGGTTTTTGTTTCCTTGAACTGGATACGATATTGTTACTGTTTTGACCTGTGGATAATTCAACTACTAACTTCCTTGGTCCCTTTGAACACAAAATGCCTTTGATGCCGATATTTCAAAACCAAGTTTATTTAAAATTAAATTTGCTGTGTCCACGCAGATCTCATCTTGAATTTCAGAAACGCCCATAACCTCGATAACATTTTCCAAAGACTTTTATTTTTATACATTTTTTTCTATATTTTATTTATTTTCCAACTATAGTTTAAAAATGTATAAGAGAAAAAATGTACATTGCAATAGTTGGACACTCCCCAGCCATTGGCTGTGTTTAGTTAAATAAGTATTGACTATTGAGCTTAAAATGAGTAGAATAGGAATGATTTTTTAGTGAAATGTTAGATAGGTATTTGTTTATTATTATTTATTACCAATTAACAAGTACCTATGAAGGTATTCAATATTACAGTTAATAATTCAAAAATATAACAATAATATTGTGTGTGATAAAAAAAATGTTAACGATAATATCAATTATTTGAATGAAATTATTAATAAAACAATCCATTTTAGGCAATTGTCAATATACAGACCTAAATATTTAACTATATATATCTTAAAAATAGATGGGCAAACATTTTCACATTTTTTGTCAATACATTTACAAAATGTAAAATAAAATATGATTTAATTTTAAATGAGTATTATTATTTTTTAATTGCAAAAATTTTAATTTATTGTATTCGACAAGGAACTTTCATAATATGAAAAATTATACTTAATGTTTTTGATATAATTAGTTAATTCAACTGTTTCAATTAGTCTAGAAAAAAAAAATAGAATCATTAATATCATAATTTTTTGTTGAGATCTTTCCAGTCACAACTTTTATATTTATTTTTGTTGATATTATTAGATGTTTGTTGAATATAATCTAGGTTTATTTTAGAGTACCAATTTATTATCTAACCTTTTTCTTGTTTTTTGTTTCAGATTAATCACACATCAACAAAATGATTAGTGTTAAGCAATATGTTTACTCTCCTACGTGTTTTTAAAAATAAATTATTGTTAAATATGATCTCTGGTATCTGGTATTTTATTTAACATAATTATAAAAACAAAAAATTAAAATGCATAACATAAAAATAAATTATCTCTGGTAGTTTGTTTCTGTGGTATATCAGTTAAAAAACATATAATAAAAACTTGAATTAAATCATAATAATAATAAAATAATAAAAACTTGAATTAAAACATAATAATAATGAATATAACAATAAAAACTTAAATTAAAACATAATAATAATAATAAATATAACAATAAATAATCAGTCTATGTGATCAGTCAAATACCCATTCTGTTCCATGTTCACGCTGGATCTGGAGTTTCAGTATTTCAGTCTTCATTTTTTCTTGTTTTAATTTTTCTTCCTCTTGTAGTAACTTTAGTTTTAATATTTTCATCTGCACTTTGTGCTCTTCTCCAGCATCCCTACTCATTGCATCCAAAGATAATTTTTTGGCTTCCAAAAATGTTTCTGAAGCTAATGTAGTGTTAAGAACTGGTCTTCTTCGTGACACTCCTTTTTTGCCATCTACATCTTTTGGGGGAGTTAATACAGCTGTCGGCTGAATGTGCTCTGACATATTATCATAAGTTGATATTTTAGAAGTGGAGAGTATTGGTAGGGATGCTTTTGGAGGCTGGCGAAGAGCAGCGGATATCTGAGTCTTCATCATGGCAGGATTGTATTGAGACCAATTATTTTGCAATAAAATGTCATCATCTTCTACATCATTGTTGATATCCTATAATAACACAAGAAGTTATGAGGTATGCTAAAGTATAAGCTTTTGTTACGATGAGATTATTAATTAATTAATGCTACTGACCTCAGGGCACAACACATCGTTTACAATAATTTCTTCAAATTCATTAGTATCTGTTTTATCTGTAATATATTAAAAGTATGCTATGCCTCAACTAGCTATATGATGACACCACTCCACGAATGCCGTACATCAGCAGAACAATTGTACAATGAGTCACAAATCCGGACGAGGAATCCTATAGAAAGATTCTTTGGTGTTTGGAAACGACGTTTCCCATCATGGCTTTAGGGTTAAGAGTAAAACTTTTGCGTGTTTTTCCTATTATCACTACGACATTAGTTTTAAATAACATTGACCGTAGAGCAGGGGAGCAAGTCCCAAAAGGATTTGAAATGATAGTCTCTGCTCCTTGGGAAGAATTACTTGCTCAGGACAACGTGCCAGTAGAATATATACCAAACCCACGGGCGTGCCCAGGATTTCTATTTGGGGATGGTTTAGTTTAACCTAAAAGTTTTAAAGTTAAACTTCAATACTTAGAACAATATAATTCAAATAAATGTAAGTATATACTGTATTAATAAAAAAAAATTTAGTATTTCATGTAAATTTGTTTAGTCAAAAATAAAATTAAAATTAATAAACTAGTTATCTATAAAATAAAGTCCATTCTTCTTGATACTGATGCAAACTTTGATACAACTTCATCTGGATTTACTGGTATGTCGTTGTGAATTGAAAGTAGAGCTAAACCAAGCAGTCGACTTTCACTTATTGTTGACCTCAAGTATGTTTTAATTCGGCGTAGACTTGAAAAAGTACGTTCTGCTGTTGCAGTTGATACTGGAAGAGTTACCAATATTTCTAACATTTTTCTTATGTTTGGGTAAAATATACCATTACATTCAGAAAGAAGTTGTAATGCATTTGATGGTCTTTCATTTTTGTCTATTTTTAGCCATTTCGTTTTCCATAGCAAGAACTCTTCTTTTAAAGCACCACTATCTGGTAACACAGAACTATATAAATCTAAGCATTCTCCAGACGGCCCTTTAGAAGTATTTGAAATATGATTTGGAAGTAAAGTTTCTAAGGAAGATATAACTTCTTTGTGATTTAAGAAACGTTCGCTGAGATGAGTTGTCATATGGTCTAAAAATGGTATAAATACAGATCTTTTGTAATATTCCTGAGGGGAAGTTGATGGAACGTTATTTCGATTATTTTGTTTTTTTATACAACGTGGTATACTAACATCGCACCCTAACTCGTCAAGTGTCGTATGAATCTCCTCAAAAATTATGTTGAATTCATCATCTGAATTTGAACGCATTTTATTTAAAACATCTATAACATTTTCTATGTGATTAATTGCCGCAGTTAAATCAGAATTTATGCTTTGTAATTGGTTACATAGAGGAAGCGTTAATGAAAATATTTTTTCTAAAACGTTTAAAGAAATAAAAAATTCACCATTTAATATAACTCTTAAAAGTTGATGAGCTGTAGTTGATGTTTCTTTATTCACTGATTTTTCCAAGTGTTCTAATGCATTAACAATTGGAATAAACATTTCTTTAAATCGTTTGATACAGTCATGTCTTAAAACCCATCTTGTTTCACACATTGTTACAAGTGTCATTTTAATATTGGTCAACAATGTAGTTTGTGCTTGTATACATTTTTTTAAAACTTCAGTTCGCTGAGCTGAGCCCCGAAAAAAAGTGCAAACACTTGAAACACTTCCTACGCAATTTCTAATAGCCGATATTTTGCATGCATCACTAATTGCTAAGTTTAATGAATGCGCACTACAATGTACATATAAAGTTCTTGGAAACGTGCGTCTAACTATGGCTTGAACGCCATTTAAATGGCCACTCATTGCTGCAGCGCCGTCATACCCTTGCCCGACCATTTTCTCTAAATTAATACCATGGATTTTTAGGTTTTCTAAAATAACTGATGCTAAACCAGAACCACTTAAATCCGAGACAACAACAAAGTTTAAAAAATCTTCTCGGATTGTTGGAACTTCGTTATCAGGATCAATATATCGAACACATAATGACATTTGTTCGAGCCTCCCTATGTCGGTAGTTTCATCGGCCATTACGGAAAAAAAACTCGCCCTGTTTATTTTATTCACTATTTGTTCAGTAATTACTTGACCACAAATTTCAATTAGCTTATTCTGCGTTTTTGCGCTTGTATATTGTACATTTGCTGCCCCAGTTTCTAAATGATCTTTTAAAATTTCATCGCCAGCATTATTTGCTCTAAATTTTAAAAGGGCGCGGAATTTTCCTTCTGATTTATCTTCCACGGTAGTATTAATCTTACCATAATCTTTTTTACCTCTTGTTGATAATTCTAACCGACCACACGGTATAATTGTTTTTACAATTGAACATGGCTTAGACCGATTTTGAAGTATTTGTCGTGCATATTCTGAATTTAATTGTTCAGCTACAGTTTTTTGTTTCTTTGAAATAATTGAAAGAAACTTTTTCTTTACTTTTTGCTGGCATAATTTATGATAATTAGTATTTTGATGAGAATTAAATTTTTGTTTATCATTTTTCCACCGGTTAAAAGCTTTGGTAACTAACAAATCCACATTTTCATTACTTGAGTGACCAACTTGATTATGTAAAAATAAAACACAATACGTGCATAATGCACCATTTTCTTGCACAGAGTATGTGAGCCATGAATATTGTTCAAGCCATTGCACTTGAAAACGTAAATTACGCTTGTCTTTTGGATCATTAGGAAATTCAAATTCTTTTGAGGGACACCACTTAGACAATAAAAACATTTCACGATCAATGTCAGTTAAAGTGTTACGAGAATGTATGTATGCACCCAAATCACGATTATACGTACTACAATTAGTTTTGTTTTCCGTACATGCAGTGTTTAGAGTGGAATGAGAGGATGTAGTATCAGAAGTTTTCGGTGATAAAGTTACTTGTATTTCAGTTTTACCGTTACTATCCAATTTAGTTGAAGTTTCATCAGAAATTTGTGATGACTTTTTATCTTTTTTTTCCTTAATTAGGTAATCAAACATAGTACGATTAGTACGTTTCATAATGGCCTGAAAATATTTATGAAAATATATCATTCCTGTAATATTAAATTAGTATAAGTAGTAAAGTAGTAAAATAGTAAGTGTTATACTCGGAATAATGGAAAGTAACTGGCCATAAGTACTTAGGAAAACATTTTTAAATGTATATAATATGTAACTATAACTTTATTTATAAAAATATGATTGACGAATTATTTTTTATTATTTTTTCTACACTTCATTTTTTTTAAAACAATAATTATACATTTTATGTTTAAATTTTTTTCAGTTAAAATCAATTTTCACTAACCTTTTTTTTAAATTTGTTGTTTATCTTTTCACAATTTAATGTACAATTATGCTGGCGAATTTTAAATAATAATAACTGTATGAAAATAATAAAACATAAGAGTACGTCAACAGATCACCAATTCGTGGTAAACACTAACTAAATAAAAGATTGTACACAAAGTAAGAGTAGGTTTATTTTACCGTTGATAAGACAAAATTAAATTGAAAATACTGTGTCGGTACTCGGTATTGTCAGTTACAGCAATGATGTGAAAGATTACAAATATTTATGATTTGCTTTCGTTGTAATAAAATTATTATTATGTCATATTGTCATCGATAAGACCCATACGGCAACGTGAAAGCTGACTTCATTCAATTTAACGCAAAACCCTAAAAACAGCGATAAGAACCTGCCGTTGTACCATGAATATAAAATACGCAGAAATGTACTAAAGGGAATAAAAACCAAAGATCGTCAAATATTGTATTATATTTATATTAATTATTATATTATCGGATTTCCCCATAATATTATGTTAATGTTATTTTTTATTTTGTAAATATCATGAAGTTGAAAAAAAAAAGCCAGTCAATTTGGGGGTGGTTTGAACCCCCAAAACCACCTCCTCGGCACGCCCCTATTACCTATCAGTTTGTTATATTTCAAACCATGCATGTTTATACTATTCAGAAATCCTTCCAATATTGTATCTGCTTCCATTGCCGTTGAAGATGCTTTCCAATTTAAGAAGCATTGATGATTACTGGGCTCTATTTTTTTGGTTAAAGCTCGTTGAAAAGTGCAGCAATAGCTGTTTTTTATACCAAGAAATAACACCTTTTTAGTTTTAAAACCAACTATAGTAGCCTAAAAATCACATATGAAAAAAATAACAATAATACTACCTATAAACATAAAAATGCAATCTTACTGCTCCTGAAAACGCATTATATTTGGTCTTATAACTTCTTTTCGACCACTGGCCGTCTGCAATAACAGTGCACAGGGAACCCCGTCTTTGTCTACATTACCACATTCTATCGCCAATCGCCGTTCTTCTAAAGCAGTATCTGTAATTGACTGACTAACTGAAGAAAAATTATTTAAATACCCTATTGATGACAAAAATGAAATGTCAGCCGAGGCGGAAAGTTCAGTAAGTTGTGAATGACCAATTCCTATAGTAAAATAATCACTAATGAAAAAACCGAAGTACCTACTACCTACATACAGTTTTTTTTATAGTTTTAGATAAATCAATAAAATAATAAGCTAATCAAATACCTTATATTTAAAAAATAAGTTGCTATACAAATGAGTAGGTATGACATATAGTATCATAACATTCGTACCAATAGCTATAGTGTCATTTACTAAGGCTTTATTAATTGGCAAATAATTAAGATCATTCTCGTTTTCCGATGTGAATATCGACGTAATACCACACATTTTGCATAGGAATTTAAAAGTTGAGCTAACCCTCTACGGTGCTCAGTTAGAAATTCCATCTTTAAAAACGCGAGCATTCCAATTTTCCATGCCGGCTATTTTGAATTTGAGAAAATAAATAACTTATATTCACAATCCTACGTCCTTCAAGAGATCTGTAAAAAGTAAAAAAATTACCTGTTTTTTTAATAATTAAAAAAATTAATCGATTATGCGAAATTATCTCGTATAAAAGATAAAATAAAAATAATTTCTCAAAATGTGATTTAATACACTGAAAATTGTAATGAAATTTAATTTTTTCAATTACGATAAGTACAACTAATGAGGAACGTTGAATTACATTTTCAAGATTTTTGATTTATTATTTTTATTGATATTTTATTAAAAAAAAATCTTAATTTTTTTACTTAAGTTTTAAATCAGATATATAAATAGAAACATCAAACATTTTTATGAATTTATTAATTCAAAATACTTTGCTACAAATGTTCGTGATTTTGAAAAATATTTTAAAATTCAACTTTGTTAATTATAAAATAGGTACCTATCCTAAAATTATATCATCAGAACTAGAATTTTCATATTCGATACATAAGCTGTGTTCCATAACTTCAGCTTCATCAGACGGCATCTCAATAGGACTTGATGGTGTACTAAATGGAACATTTTGATTTTGTGTCGACAGGCTTACATTTTCGGTCGATGTGGTATGGAATAAAGACATACTCGAAGTAGTTTCTATTTCACGATTAAAGTGCTCTGATGTCGACCTTCTTTTTGATAAATTTACAAAAACGTTATAGTGGTAAATAAATAGGCAAATTAGCAGTATCGCACTGTATCACTGGATTATCCAAAATATAACGTATGAGATTAAAAAAAATGTCTTTGTTACTAAAGAAACGAATAGATGCTAGTAGTTCATGAACTAAGCTGCAGCTTACTTTTTTTCCTTTTTAACCGACAGCAAAGGAGGCTCTGCAGTGTGAACTACTCCTCTGCTGCCATCACAAATGATAGTCCTGTTGCAACTGAAGGAAATTTTCGTTCATTATTAAGATTCTGAATAGATAGTAGGGATAAAGTTTTAGAAAATCATTTAAGAACGGCTAAAAATAATGCTACTTATATTAGTAAAACATCAACAAATGAGTTAATAAATCATTGTGGTAATGAAGTTCTTTCTATTTTATTAAATAGAATGCATAAGGAAAAATATTACCGTGTTTTATTTGATAAAACAACTGATGTATCTCACATATCTCAACTTAGTATATCAATTAGATATATTTATGAAAATACAGTCAGAGAGGATTTTATTGGTTTGTTGATCTTCATAAGGACAATTGTAGTGCAGATACTCTTGATATTGATACAGATAATTGTTCGATACTCGCAAGGTCGGTCCGCTATCGCGCGTCGCCGATAAGATTATCGTATCGATTACGAGAAGAATCTAGAATCTTCGTCGGTCGACACGATAACCCCCTCTACAACTATAGAGACTGCCTGGACCTGGGGTTTTTGTCGCTACATTTTTTCTGCGTCGGACACTTCGTCAAGTCACGTCGGCCGTGACTTTTGCGACCGTCTCGCGGTGCCTTTTTGTTTTTTTGTGCGTGTCAAACATTTTGTCGTGGCATCCGTGCCGCCGGTATATACATAGTGTGCATTGCAGCTTCAGTGTTCTGGAGGCCGGTAATCTGCCCCGTGCAGCACTCCCGTGGCGTTGCCCCAGAACACTCACCGGCACCTGACACCGCACCTCACCGTGGTGAGAGGCCGCAGCATAATTCGGACCAGGGAAGCGCAAGTCACCACCGCAAATCCCGTAACGTTGCTTTCGTCGTTTTATTATTATTATTATTATTAATTATTATTATTGCGATTATTATTATTATTATTATTGTTTTTTTTCATATTATATTTATTGTTCGGCGCATGGTTTGCCAACCTTTATTATATCACTATCGTATTATTTATGGATATTATTGTAATTACCCTATCCAATAATTTCTTCTCGAGCTGGACGCGAGTCACTCAGGCCAACCTCCCCGGTAGGAGCCTGTTTGGCGATCATAATGAAAGTAATACATTAGGTTTACAACAGCCAGAACCAACTATTACAGGAGAAATACTTGGTTCAACAGTTGTGAAAAAGTTGAAAAGTGTGGGACTAGATTTATTATCATGTGTAGGAATCGGTTGTGATGGTTGCAGTGTTAATATGTCGACAATATGTGGGGAGCAGCAATTACTATACAAAAATCTGCCAAGAATGCTATGATATGTCTGTTTTTAAATCATTCGTTGAATATTAATTTATCTAGATCAAATAAGATTCAAAGTGTAAGAAACGCTATTGAAACTATACAAGAAATAATAAAGTTTTTCAATGTTTCAGCTAAAAGAAATTTTATTTTAAAATAATACTTAGGGTATCAGCTGACTAGTCATTGCATAACTAGCTGGATTGAGAGGCATGATTCTGTATTAGAATTTATAAATGACTACCTTACTATATTGAAAAGTTTAACTGAAATTTCTACTTGACATGATATATCTACTTCATCAATAGCCAATTCATTGTGTAAAACTGTACAAGATAGTGAATTTGTTATGTGTATTTTATCTTTGAATGACATAATGTGTCTACACACACCTTTAAGTATATTACTCCAAACTAAAAATTTAGAGCTTATTTCTGCTACTACTATAATTAAAGAACTTAGAAAAGTACTAAGTACAAAACGAATGATGCAAATCAGTACTTTAATATAATACATAATAATGTTGTTGAAATTATGTCAAAATTAGGCATTGAACTAAAACTTCCAAGGACTGTTAAAAGGCAGACTTACAGAAATAATATTGAAGTCAACCCAGAAGACAGTCAAGGTT
Organism: Neotoxoptera formosana; assembly: GCA_022818045.1. NCBI lineage: Eukaryota > Metazoa > Arthropoda > Insecta > Hemiptera > Aphididae > Neotoxoptera > Neotoxoptera formosana. The sequence continues at coordinate 35,768,349 of CM040630.1, forward strand.
ACTGGAGAATATAAATTTATATTTACATTTTAGATGAAGTAGGGTACCTAATAAAATATTTTGATAATAGGTTTTCTAGTGCAATGCTTTAATCTTAATTTTTTGATGCCATCGAATCTCATGAAATGTTTCAAAAACACTGAACAATTAAATCAATCAATTAAAGACATTTCTAATCAATATAGTGAGTTATTTGGTGAATCTACATTTTCTATTGAACAAAAACTAAAAGAAGAATTAAATCTATTGAAAAAAAAATTAAAATCGAATACTGACCTCACAACTATAACATTAACTATAACATTTCTAGACAAGCTTGATTGTGACTATTTTCCAGTATTTTCTGTATTTATTAAAAAAATTCTAATCACTCTCCCAATATCTATTGCTACAGCAGAAAGAAGCTTTTCCTTCTCTACGTTTACTGAAAACATGGTTAAGATCTAGAATGAGCGAAGAAAGGTTAACTAGTCTAGCTTTGTTTACATTTACAAAAATATTAATATTCATAATAATATTGAAACTATCATTAATAGATTTGCTAATGATAAAAATAGAAAATTGGATTTTATTTTGTAATTTTATTAATTGTACAATGGTTATTTTATAATTAAGCACCTATATATGAAGTTATAATAACAGTAGGTAACAACTATTTTATTTTCTGTTTTGTTTTATTAATTATATAATATAAAATAAAGTTTCGTACTTGAATTAAACTGTGATTAATTTTATTTGAATGTAAGTTAGTTCAAAACAACCGTTTATAAAATAGATGAATGGCAAATGATAAATTGGTAACACGTTTATATATAATACTATAATAGTATGTATGTAGTACTTATTTCAAGTATATTAATACTTAAACTAATTATTACTTAAGTAAAGTATTTATTTTATCATAAACAGTAATTATGATTCATTATTTTTATATACCTACGTACTTATCTACATCTATCTTTATTACATTTTTAGATACCTATAAATAAAATCATTAACATATTTGGGAAAATACTTTTTATTTTACTTAAATATAATTTTAACTTAAATAGAAAGTTTGACGAAAAATCGGAAAACAAATGTAATTGGTCCACTTAAATAAAGCCCTCTAATTGGCCCTCAGAAAGTTCCTGGTATTGTCTCTGTCTTCCATGTGCTTAACATAGCAAAAATAATGAAGACGTGGGTGCAACAACCTGACATCTCCATATTATAAAAATGTTCAGGAAAGACAAAAAACTGTTTTAAAAAAATTTTAAAAACTGTAAAATTTAATGAAAAATATATTTGAAAACCAATTTTGGGCTTATAATAGATACCAATATACAAGTTGTCAAAATAAAATTTCTATACTCACAAAACCAAAAACAAGTTGGAGATGTCTGGTTGTTGCACTAAAAATATTACTATCGGTAATAATACATTATAATATGTCCATGGTTTTAAACATTGATACTTAGATACAAATTAATTAAATAAATTATAAATATACATAACAACAAAAAGGTAAATGTTTTAATGTGAAAACAAAAATGTTAGTTGTCCTAGCTGTCCCACCCGGCGTTGCCTGTGCCAAATATTTGTTTATTTTATAAATATATTTTTGAAAAAATCTACTTATCGTAATAACTAATATTACTGTATAATAACATGTAACCAATGGAAATCCATTGTCAATCCTAAATTATCCGTCGTTGTCGGGTGTAAGTCATTGACTTCATACTAATAGACACGAAGTGTGTATAACAACATCATAACGAGCGGCGTGCAAACATCTCGCAGTGATGTAGCCCGCCTTAACAACATGTGTGCTAATTTTAGGTTAATACGCTAATGGAAATTATCGTACAATTATTGTACTCGATGGTTATTTTACGTACATACGTACATTTATTTCATTGTACATATTTTATTATTTGTTTAGCTGATTGCTAATAAGCACTATTAAACTAGGAAGTACCTACTGAGTAGGTCCTACTCATAATATTTAATTATTATATCGGCTACTTACGTATACTTACTTATATCATTGATTATAAATACTATATTAGTACATTATAATAGTATTTATTATCAATACTTATATGATTTTATTTTATTTGTCAATACGACGAGACATGAGTCGATTAATAACAATGTGTTAAATGTTATTAATGTTAATAGGATAGGTATAAATACATATATTTGTTTAGAACACAGCTTCCTATAGAACTAATTAACTTTATTAATTAAAATGTTTTGATAAACTGTAATTTAATATATAGTGTTTAAAACATAATAAAATAATTAAAATATAATATAACTTTTAAATTTAAATATTAACAACAAATAAGTATATAAAAAACAGAAAATAACATACTAATAGAAAAAAACATTGACTTAATAGTTAATACTTATGATTAGTAAATTTAACAAAATCTTTTATAATATAATAGTTATATCATACAAAATAGAGATCCGCAGACATTTTTTATTCGTTTCTAAATGTTATTAATTTAGTAAAATTTTTCCTAATACTAATTTTTGAATTTTCAGTTTGTTTTGCTATACTTCTCAATCTTAATGCAATATATGTATTTATTATAATTGATACAAGTTGCTCCTTATGGTTGGTGAATGATGATTGACCTGATGTATGGGTATCCATAGTACTTGTATTAAAAACAGACCTGTAAACATCATTTTTTATTTGCAGGTACAATTTATTAATGAAATTGTTTTTATACATATCTTTTACTTGTTACACCTAATCCATTTTTCAAAAACACTGCATAAATAAAATACATCTTTGCTAGGTTTAGTTAGAGCATTATTTCTATCCTTAATGTCAATTAGTAGGTATATTATTTGTTTTGTTGTCAACTAAACATCCCTTACAAACATCACAATTTATTTGTTTTTATGCTTTTTTTGCAATAAAACCAGAAATATATTCCGTGATATTTTCAACGAAAGCTGATACATTAAAATGTGTATGAAAATAATCATGATCATTCTGAAATCCAAAATTTTGCTCACTATCAGATATAGAATCAGTATCATTGGTATCTTGTATTATAGAATCCGGTATAATAATTTGTTTTGTTGTAAACATAGATTCCGGGAGGCAATTACCATACTGAGATCCGCTAACGTGATGATGAACTAGCAACTTTTTATAAGAAGTTTTGAACTCTTTTGCCGAGGGATTGTTGTTGTAACCACCTCTTGACCTTATAGCACTAAAAAAGGTTTCCAAATGATTTTGTGACATTTTATAGGATAGAACGTATTCCATATTATAATTTTGTCTAAGAGTATTAAAACAAATTAATACATTTTTAAGACCCCACACAAGGCCTATGAAACCTGTTTTTCTTAATGAATTTACAACTGTACAACCATCAGTAAGTTGTAAACCATAAATATAAGTTTCAAATTCATTTATAAAATGTTCGTACTTATCAAAAGTATTCAAACTAAGTGCTTGATTGTAAGGATTTTTTGAGAATTTTGTACGGCAATTTAAAATGTCAAATGCATTGTTTATCTTTAAGCAAAATTCAGCAGTGGCTGAAGACTTATCAAATTCTTTATCAATTGTCTGACAAAATGTAAGTGCCTTACTCAAACTGCTACTTAATACTTGAGTTGCAAGCCGCACGATCATTTTTTCATTAAAAAAATATATATGCTTTTTAGTTAATTTAGTAGCAGCTTTAAGACCTTTTTTTTCTTTAAAATACAATTTTTTTATGTATTCCCATTAAATTTTTTCTCCTTTGCTATTAATTATAACTTGTTTGTCAGCTAAAGTATTACGAACTAGTTTAACCATATGGCATGCATAGATGCAATATGCATAGACTAATACTCTATGATTTTATGGTATACGATAATTTTACAGTTACTCGGTCACCGAAAAGCGCCCTCTATCTTTTCTCGCCCGGCGTGCAATCACTTCGTGTCTATTAGTATAATGTCAATAGTGTAAATATAAAATGTATGTATTCTTGTTATCTGGCAAGATTAGGTATATGAACATTTTTAAAAAATATGTGTACCGTCGATATTATTACTCTTTAAAATGTGCATTTTAGAAAATCCTTTCTTAGTGCACCCTCGGACAGCCGTGCCGTACCATATTTCCCGTTATCGGCTGACTGCTATTGTTATTATTATATGAATATAAATATACAAATTACACGTAAAAATTTATTTTTGCCGATTTCAACCCTTTAAAATCAAAATTTTGAAAATCGGGCAACGTGGTGACACTCGGGAAGGTATTTGGAACAACTCTTTAAAAAAAAAATTGGAAAAAAGTTAAATAGCGTCGTCACAAAATTGGTACATAAAAAAGGCCTGTTCTTTTATACATATATAAGGATACTAAAGATAAGATAACTCGGTTAACAAAACTAAGATTACGCCGCGCCATATGCCCATATAACCGATATAATAATCCTTGAGTTTAGGCCTATTCATCAGTGAAAACTAATAGCTAAGTAAAAAGCGGAAAAACAATGCAAAAAATGGACAACCGTTACCGTGGTTCGAACTCTACACACTGTCTTTAAAATCCTATTACAGTGCCACTGCGCCCGAGGAATTTTTCCAACCAGTGATAATTTTAGGCTATTTAAGCGCTATGTAACAATACAGCAAACTTTATACTTCTAATAACTATTTAAATAATTTACTTTTTGGACTTTTATCTTTTGATGGCTCATCTACACACCGAGTACTTTCGTTTAAATAAAAAATCGTGAAAATCGGCCTAGTAGAACTTCAGATATAACTGTCACAAGAAATCGCCTCACCTTTTAATAATATATAAAGATAAAGATTGGTTTTATGTTGTATTAAACATTTATTAATAGTTTTCAAAATAATAAATTTTTATTAATCATCTAAATTTATATTTTATAATATTTGTATTTAAATCAAATTTAACCATTAAATTTGTAAATATGTGTGTTACAATTCATCCTATACTTTGCAGAGTTAAGAAATAAATGATATTAGATTAAGGTATATAATAAAATGTGTTATTGTATCTATAATTATGTTGAATTTATACAGTTATAGAAATTTATCAATTTTATAATTTTTAATAAAATAAATGTACCCTATTATGGAGCACGACCATCTCTTCTTTAAATTTATTGTATATTTAAGAAATATCAATTTTTAATTTTTAATTATTGATTTAAGAATGTAATTATTGTTATGTTATTTTAGTTATTTAAAACTTTTATTAATTAACATAGTTATCTGTACTTTAAACTGGTGTAGGTAGCCTAACGGGGCCTATATACTATAAACTATTATTTTTTATATGAAATTTTTAATTTTTTTTTTTTGTATCTGTCACCACGATTAAGGGCAGTAAAAGTGTTCCAATTTTCTTCATCAGCATCTTTTCTGATAGGAAAGTGGATGTAATTAGTACTTTGGGGGGTCAAAAGTCAAAATTTCTCAATAGTTTTTAATCGCGTCGGGGAAAACAAAAAAAAAAAAAATTAAGGAAAAAACGGAATTTTTTACGTGAAGCCATTTTTTGACAAAATTAATTTTTATTTTTGGTGAAACAGAAGAAATAATGACTGTAAATACATATACATTTCACAAAATGTTTATATAAGCAATTTCTATATACACAATACAATTTTTAATATGTTTTGACTTTTTTGAGCTATTTATAAACATGATTAATTTTCGATTTTTTTTTTTTTGATTTTTTTTTTGTTATTGTATTTTATTATATTATTTAGTCAGTCAAAAAAATTGAAAAATTAATACAATGTTCTTCATAATTTGCTGTAAGTGAAAATTAAAAAAAAGTTGAGCGTATGTCTCTAATAGTTTTTATATAAGCGTCTAAAGTTAAAATTTCGACACAATATGTATAAATCACGAAATTCTGCAATTTTTTTTTTATTATAAAATTCAACACAAAATTCTCTATATGTTTTTCGACCTTTCTTAAAAAGAAAAAGTTTACCGAAAACTCAAACTAAATTTTTATGAGCGTTTGAAATTGGATGTTCACTAGTTTTTTCCGGGAACGATTTTCTTATTTTAATGTAAATCAAAAAGGAATTACCGTAGACATTTAAAAATTTGTTCAGATTACTAATTTATATGAACCAAAAAAAAATTAAAAAAGATTTCGTTAATTTTTGAGCTAATTATAGGCCTAAGAAATTTTTGGGTTTTTCAAATTTGTTTTCTTTAATTATCGATAAACAAAATGTTGTTCCGACAAATTTCTTGAAAATTTAATACAAGGTTCCTCATAAGCTATTATGTAAATTGTAAGTGGTAGTTAAAAAAAAAGTGAAGCGTATGTCTAATTTTTTTTTATAAGGATCTAAATAGTTGAAATTTCGAATAAATACGTAAAAATCACGAAATTTTGCAGTTTTTTTCATAAATTTTTTTTTATTTAAATCTAAGATTTTAAAATTCAACACAAGATTTTCTATAAGTTTTTCTATCTTTCTAAAAAAAAATGTACCTGAAAGTCCAATTAATTTTTTAAGAGCTTTTGAAATTATGGCAATATAAATATAAACGTACGAATTTCATTAAAGGTTGGTTAATCTCAATTTCTGGATTGCAAATGCTTCATACTTCTTTAAACCAACCAAATGATCTTAACTATGTCCTATATACTGGCAGAATAAATCAGGATTGTTTAGAAAATGTATTTTGTACTTTCCGCCAACAACAAGGCAATAATTTTAATCCAACTCCCATTCAATTAACCTGGGCTTTTAAAAAAATATTTTGTTTAAACTATTTTCAAACTTCCCCTGGCGCTAATTGCATTGAGGATTTGGATCAAATACATTGCTTAGAAATAGCGAGTGATGAATTTCTGGATATACTTGAACCAGTAAAAAATCCTTTTGAATTTAAACCCATTAGTATCGGTACAGTTGACTATAGAAACTTAGAATTACCAGAGAGGAACACGTTTACATATGTCTGTGGATATATTATGACGAAGTTCTTGGAGAAGCACACATGTCAGATTTGTGTTGATTATGCTCGTCATCAGAAACAGTAAGACCAGTCGCTTCACTTATCTTTCCTCAAAGCATATCGCACAAGAGAGAACTCTACATTTGGAAATTTGATGATGCCTCATGATGAATTTTACAATTTTATTTATGAGTTGGAAAATATTTTTATAAAATTATTTCCATCCATTTCTTTGGAAAACGGTATTGGTTCAAAGTTAAGACTTCACTTCAGTAATGTTCCTTTTAGTCATCCTTGTACACTTTTTGACAAATCTTTTTTATTAAATTTATACATTAGGTTCAGAATTTTTACAGCAGTTAAATTTTTAAATAGATATTTAGTTTCTGAGAAAAAATTAAAAAATAGAAAATTAACTATTTTATCCCATTTATTATGTTTCATTTGTTATTATTACTATTTATTTATTTATTTTTTTAGGCGTTTGAGCATTAAACCTGTAACACCTTGTCAATTATAATTAATAGTTTGTTCTTATTATTATTAATATTTGTGTATGTGTTATAATAACTCTCTTTTATTTTGTATATTTATAACTAATTATGTAACTAGTAATCAAGTTAACCACTAGGAATTTCTTAAATTGTTCAATATTTTAAAAGCCTTAGTAACTGGCTCATTTACCTTATATTAGTAATATTTAAGTTGATATTCATACTTAGACTTTTTAAATAATGTATTTTGTTTGTATTTTGTCTTTATCTTAGAGTAATGGTTTGTTCCACTAATAAACTGAAATGTATGAAAAATGTAATTATATTTAAATGTTTTTTTAATTTTTTATATTAGTGTACCTACATTCAAAATATAAAAATGTTTATTATTGCATAAACTATAGTCAAACAAAAACAATTTCCTTTTTAATACCTTCTTTCTATACAAAAGAAGTTACTACTTCAATTTTTTTAAATGTTGTAAAATGTTTTAAATAATTATTTTAATGAGCTATTTAGTTTGTACTATTTTAAACATTATTTTTTTAGCCAATGTCAAAAATAAAAATCCTTTTTATTGAATACCGATGATCCAATGTATAACGTAATTAATAAATATGTATTTATATCAACCAATATACATTTTTTTTATAAATTATAAGTAAAAATAAATTAACTTTTGAAAAAAATATTGTATATTTATTGTACAGAAGATATTTCATATTAAATTTTAGGTCAACACTGATGAGCCCTTTCAACATGGCGGACCATATTCTTGGGCGGCCGTAAGAGCCGTGTATTTCCTTATCAGTTTCCATTCTGATTTATACTATTCTGTGGTACTATCACACCGTCACTGATTTGATTCCACTCACACGTATACGTTTACTCTTACGATTTTCATACATTTATTTTGTTTACATATAATAATATTCCTTTGTGAATATTATTACCTTTTTTGTTTGTACATTTTGTTATTGTTAATAACCGGTTTAAAACTGCGATGTTTTTATGATTCTCTATATGCACGGCGGCAGCACCGGCGTCGAAAACCAACGACGGCCTGGCAATGACTCTCGGCGCGATGCCACTCGGCCAATAACAGAACGCATAGCTATCGCCTTGTGGCCTGGGGGTAAGGTGTCAGACAGACACTAAATATAGTGTCTTCTATTTTTGGAACGAGTTAATATAGTTAATACTATTAATCTAGTATTATTATTTTATTAAGGTTTTGCATCGCCACACACTTTAACTGCAGCGTTGGCGGTAAACAAGTAAAATTCTATTGTCTTGGCGGTAATGATGAACGGATTCTAGAATATTCACGTGAGTGGGCGTGCAAGAGCGCGCCGCGAAACCATGGATATCAATAATCAATATATAGGATCTATATAATTGTGCCTTCGGTAATGCAACGCTGTGAATACGTATTGCCATCGAAATGAAAAAAACATGTTTTAAAATGCATCGTATTTTCAAGCTATACCGTTCTGAAATTCAGCGCATCGAATGCATCGATGCATCGGAACATCGTATAATTTCGATCATAAGTCATAACTAAAACCCGATTGATGGATATGCGCATAAAACCACTGATAACTGATAAGGCTCGTTATCACCAACGAATAAATGAAGGTGTTCTAAAATGATGTGACTTTTACCGATTTCATGTAGCATACTGTATTTCCAGTATGTTTAGGCAATTTTCATGGAAATTGATAAATTTATTAGGAAGGTAAATTAAATTTGGAAAGTTCAAATTAAAAATCAAAATTGTGGTAGGAAGGAAATAGGTATATAATATATTATATATATATATCTATATTTATATCATATTGGTATTATCATTATATAGTATATTATACATAATTATTCAAACTACCACTACATAACTACAGCTATTATATAATATTAATATTACCTATACGTAAATTATTATGATATTGTGGATATTTAATAGATGACCAACATATCCATATTAAATTTAGTCCAGAAGTAATCTTGTATGTATATCTATAAGATATCTATCCGAAGTAACATATGGACTAGATGTAATATGGATATGCCGGTCATCCATTAAATAACCACTGGACAGCATGTGCTGTGTGGGTCGTGAGCAGGAAAACTCCTAATGTAGGTTTCCAACTGAAAAATAGATTTCTCACCTTTAAAATTGCCTCTATTTGTATGTTTACCACGCTTATTCTCAGAACTTGGTATATTATTCTGTAATGATTTTATAATATGTTAACTCTAGATTTATTTATATCAAACAAAGAACAGAATGCTTTTTTGCACACTACTTTTTCAAATTGTCCAATTTTTATTTTCTAAACACAAGCACATGATTTTGGTTTACCAGAATCCTTTGGACGATTTCTTACAATTTTATTAATTTTAATAAGGCCTCCAAGAAAAGTATCTTGCTTCTCCTCGTGTCCTATTTTATTAAATATATATAGAATTTTATTTTTTTTTGCTGTCAAGTACTTTGGTAAAACATTTGTGGACACATTTACAGTCAGGTCCTGTTACTCTTGGCATTACGTGTTTTCCTCGTAAGCTTACATGGTCTACACCAGTTGCATTCAAACTTTTACACACATTTCGTTTCCATTTATTAACACCTCTGCGTTTTTTTTTACCTTTAATCCTGTTGTTTTCATCGGAATGATACGAACTCTGTCATAAGCCAAAATATTATCAAAATTGTCATTAAAATAAGAAATGTTAGACATGCCAGACACTTTAAATTGCGAAGAAGGGTTATAATCGGAATCATTATTTTCAAAACTATATGAAGACTTGGTCGAAACACTCATTCTCTCTCATTACAATAATGTACAACTAAACCAACTGGACGGGTAACAATGTACCTACTGATCTATTAACTAATAACTACCACTAACTAACAGAGTAACAGCTAACTTATATAAGTATAAAGAATTAATGTTAATAAAACTACAAGTATACGAAAGTTACAACAATATTTTGAAATTAAACGAAAAACGGAAAAAATTAATTTATTATCAGTGAATAGTGATAAGCACGCAGTAAATACAATATGACCAACGTTCGGCGCAACAACAAGACATCTCCGGAGAAGCCTAACAAAACATAAAACAGACATCTCCATTGGTATTATATCTCCGTATCTGACAATCGGGTTTGTCTGATTCTTACACTAATTTTTTTTTTATTGGAAAATACAAAAAAGTAATTTTTGAAAAAAAATGGAGATGTCTGGTTGTTGCACCTACGTCTTCAAATTTGAATACAGAGGTTTTCATTTAATTTTGTTAGTTTTGATATGAGAGTTATTTTATCAATCATCAAACTAAAAAGTAACAATAAAATATTCAGTGGTTTTTTTCGATATTTTAATTTTGAAGCAAGTTAAAAGCATTTTTTAATTATATTTAATATTTATATTTAATATTTTACACAAACTCACTTCAAAATTAAAATATTGATAAATCACTTCCAAAAAACCACAGAATATTATGTTGTTACCTAAAAAGTTTAATAATATGTAAATTCAATCTTTTATTAAAACTAACAAAGCTAACTGTAATTTTGTAATGTTTTGCATTTGTAGGACAGAGGCAATACTACGGGTGAGATATCCTCTTCGTAGCAGACATTATAAATGTTAAAATATAATACATACATTTTTCAGTTCAAAATCATTTAATGATTGTTTGTACTGTTTATTTAGATCTATTTTTTCCTCAAGCTCTTGATTTAAAAGTTGTAATTTATTTTTATTTACATGTATTTCCTGTGATCATGTAAATTATGTAAAAGTTAAGATCAATATTTTATTGAATAAAATTTAAAAAAAATTATATTGTATTAATTTATTAAAAATTACCTGACTAGAGTTTTCATGATGTAATAATAGTGTATTGTACCCTTGCTTGTAGAACTCCAACTCAGAAAAATCATCACTAATATGTTTTCCATATTGTACATATTCTTCATATGATTTTGGATATGTATCCATTTTTATTTTTAAAAAATTAAGAATAAAGTAAGATTTGAAGTCAGTCACAAACTAACCCATACTAAATCTAACCAAAGCAATATGTAATATGTAGTCTACAAATATGGAATTGGTACCTACATGGCTACATATTATCATCAAGATAAAATTTTAAGATATCATTAAGGCTGATGAACTCATAAATAATGACAATAACTTAATACTGATTTTCCAAAATTTGTTCTACAAAGTTGTTTTATAGTATGACTAGTATGACTATTTAAAATGTATTACTATAAGAGTTGTTTTTTGGAATTTGTAAATGTGTATCTGTTTTCACTTCTGTGTTGATTAATGTTTATTATTTTATATATCATTTCAAATAAAACACATTATTTTAATATTTATTACATGTATAAAAATTACAATTTATTTACAATAAGTCTTATTCAAATAAAGACAAAACTGGCATGCTTAACTGTTATTAAGAAATGGAGATGAATTCTAGAGATGCAGAAAGGTACAATTATTTTAAACTAATTAGAATCACCTTGTTCAAAAAATATATACATACATGTACAATGTACATATATTAACACATTAATTAGGTTTAAGAATTTAAATGGCAATATAATAATAAATATATTATGAATACAGTCTATAACAGCGGCTCCCAACCTTTTTAGTTTCACGGACCACTAATTTTATAAAAAAATATTTGAGGCCCACCCATAGCATACCTATATATATACGTTCTCATAAAATTATAATATATATTATATACATATATGTATATATACATTAGGGTGGTCCTTAGCTATAGAGGTCAATTTTTTTTTTTTGAAATTTGATGGCGAGTATCCCAAATTTTGTTCTATGTATTAAAAAAATAACGATGATAAAGTTTGGGCGTGATACGTCTACCCCTTCCCGTGCCTCAAAGGGGTTGAAGTTTTATTAATTGGGGATGAATTTCTATTTTTTGCGTGTACTTTCTTAAATATTGATATTACGCAAAAAACTTAAAGTACTATTATTGTAGCTATACATATTTACTAAATAAAAGTTCCTTATAAATATGTTCTAAAGTTGAAAGATTCGTGTGAATTTAAAAAAAATGGACAAAGTTAATGTTTTAGGAAATTTTAAAAGTTTTTAGTTTTTGATCTCTAATCACTTAAATATTAATGTTACAATATTAATTTAATGACTATTTTTGTGCATCTTTTGTTAAAGTATCCTTGGTATGGCTTGAATATTTTTTACGGTATTCTTGTACTACCTAAAAAAAAATTCGTAAGTCACACTAGATATCTTAATTATTTATTAACATATAACTTACCTTCAATACATACTGCTTTTCATTTTCATTTTTTGTAAATTTTGTATTAATGTCTTCCATCAATTTGACACCACGTTCGGCTGCATCGTTTATAACGCTCAAATGGTGTAAAATATTTTTGGCCTCTATATAACTATCGATATTTGGCCAATTTTCCGGATTTTGATGTAAGAACTCCATGCTTAGTTGGAACCTTTGGAATATATTTTTCGATTTAGTCGTCAATAATTCAAGTGGCAAGTCTTGTTTTAGGAATTGTGAGATGTTATAAATTTTTAATTCATATTTTTTTTGTATATCTGTGGTCAATTCGTCGTCTTGAAGCTCGTTATTTTCTAATAGTTTTTTAGCCATTTGTTGTTTTACGTGATTTTCAATCCTGTCATCAAATAACGAAAAACATGCGGTTTCTTCTCCTAGATACCATAAATGATTAATAAATTTTTTTATAGCGAGCTCAGCCACTTGCTTATCATCGGATTTATAGTCTTCAAGTTTTCTTAAAAAAAGTACATCATTATAAGGTGCTTCAATAGCATTAGGAGACCTAAACCAAAACTCTATGTAGCATTTCACAATAAAACAACATATAGTTTTTAATTAATTAATTTCTGATTTTGTCATATTAAATTGTTCTTGAAATATGTATATTTTCAAACAATATATTCCCTTACACATCCACCTAGCTAGATGATAAGCTCCTGGACGTTTAAAATGAATACCTTTAGGTGGTACACCACCCAAAAATATTATTACCAATTCCAAAAATTCTTTGTAATCATCCCTTGGTAGATTTTGGTTTAAAGTATCTTTACAAAATATTATAACATCATCGGCTATTTTATGCAATATTTTTTTGACGCCATTATCACTTACCCAAGTACTATATTTTGTTTTATCTATTTGATTCCAGTTATTTTTAAAACGTTTAAAAATAGGAATTTCGGGACCGGACTTTGTTGTAAGTTTTGAGTATGAGAAAATTGATTGCAAAATAATTTCAAATATGTAATGCCGACAAACCAAAAACAGTAATTGGTCGGTTTAACATTTGTTCTAATAGAACACATGATCCATTTAGTCTACCGCTGTTTGATGCTGTTGTATCAAAAACAAACGCTTGCACATTTTCCAACATATTCCAGTCTTTTAATGTGTCATACACTGCAGAAGAAATTTCTTTTTCAGTACCAGATGACAAATGTGGTACCCCAAGAAGTTGTTCTACATTTAGTGCTGTTATAATAACTGGTAATCTGTCTACATTTTCGGTTCCAATCAAATTGGGAAGTATTTTTGAGTTCCAGTGGACAACTGCAAAATTTAGATTTAATTGATCGAATGCTGTTTTAATTTCGGAAGATATTTGGTAACGAAAACTTTCACGACTTCTTTTAACTGAAGAGCGATTTATTGCATAGTCATTTACATTTACATTGAATACCTCGGCAATAATTAAGAAAAATAAATAATAAAAAATAACCTGATGTTGGAAGCTAAAGATTTAAGGTGATTTGCAGGAAATTTGCAGGAAATTTGCAATCATATTTTAAAATAAAAATAATCAGAGAATTCAGCGGCGAAATGGGTCGGTGGCGAAACGGGGTACGACCGCTGGAACACAAAACGTGGTAGACACTGCTTTTGTGTGGGGGTCAGGGGGACAAAGTACATACACCGTTGAATATAATATTATAGCTTTAACAAAACAAGAGGCCTAACATTCCGTGACGTTACATAACCCCCAACTATTTCAGGGGTAGTAAACACTCGGTATAAAATTGAAATAAAAATAAATATTAACAACATATCAAATATCATATTAATTACCTATCGAAAAACTTAACTACTATCACGTTTACTTCGAATAACAATAGGTTTAAAACTTTTGATTGGTTCTAATTCCACTAAAAATAATGCAATTAGTATTTTTTGGGAAATTTCAGATGACAAACAGTTTTATAAAGTTTTATAACAGTTATAAAAATAATACATTTTTTTTTATGATACAAATACTGTTTTAATTAAATATTAATCATAAATTTATGAATACCTTATTTAATGACTACATTAATTTGATTAGAACAATAAAAAATTTGTCAAATTGATAAAAATTATATAGCCTAAACATTATTTGTTATTATAGTACAATGTATTTTCTTAAGATGAAAGAAATATTTATCAAAGTTGATAAATTTAATTCATTGATATTATAAATAATTTATTAAATTGCTAACATTTATGTTCCCTTTATTTTATTCATAATAAGTTAAAAATATTTTTTTTTATGCTGACAAAATATTTATCAACGGATTGAAATAAGTTTTATTGAAACAATCAATTATTTATTAGATTAATAAAAATTTCATAATCAATTTATCGACTTTCCAACAAACACATTTTTCTTTATCAATTTGATAAAATGTTTATGGGGTCACTATTGTTCTATGCTATTAATGATATTTTTATCAAATTAATCTATATTTTTATTATATTGATCGTTATTTTTGGTTCAGTGCACTCACACTAATATCCATTTACATACTCACACACATGCTAGTTCCGCGAGAGACCAATACAACGTGTGAATTGAATTGCCTAAATTTTACTCCTTAATTAATGACAGGCACCGACACCCTTAAAAATATGAATAAGTTATTCTGATTATTCATAGAACAGTTGGAATATTTAGAGCATAATCATTGAATGTTAAGTGTTTGTTGGGAAGGTAACTGTGTGGATAATATAAGCGCACAGCAATAATGCAAAACAATATAGTGAAGACTAAATACTAAAGACCCACTTCATTGAATAATGAAGTCGACGTAGAACCAAAAACAGCGATAAGAAACCGCTGTAGTAGTTTTGTACCACTAAGTACGCAGAAATAAAGCAAAGGGAAAATAATATAATAATAATATCCCAAAAAAATATCAATATATAAAATATATTTTTTTAATTTTGGTAATATAAATACATGGGGGCCAACACTTGATACTGCCCCGGGGACCCAAATTTATAGTTACGCCACTGGTCTTTTATATGTATAATTTCATAATACCTCTAAGTATTATTTGTTTTTTTAATATGTTGTATCATTTAGTTTATCATTTATTAATTTAAATTACAGATATAATTTATTTCTATCTATATATTTTAGTTTTGTATGTGTAATATTTTTATGTAATTTTAATAAGTACCTATTATTTGTTGTTTTAAATGTATTAACATTTAAACAATGGATATAATTTGTATGTATTATTTTAAACTTTTAAGTGATAATATTGTACAACCTCTAATTGATGTTTAATTAAAAATTAAAAAATTTTTTGATTTAATAAATGTTTTTTGTTTTGTTTAGTTAACAAATATGATTTGTAAAAATAATAAAATCCTATTTTCAAAAATAAATTCTTTTAAAAATAAAATGGTATATGGATTTAACAAAAGATTTATTAGTATAATAAAACATATGTTTAAATTAATAGATTTAATAAGATAATGTTGTTCATACAACAATATATACTTCTTAATCAACAAAATATTAGTTAATTTGTTTTAATTCTCAATGAAACGATTAATAATGAGTATTGTAAAATCAAAAAATCATTTTATCATTTTAAATATTCATTTGTTGAATTAACCGAGTTTCTACTTCTCAATGACTCAATCAATAAATGTTTTATTAACTGTATATTAACAAAAATTTTGTCAAACCAACCTACATTTTTATTGATATAACATGTATATTTATTTAGTGTAATATGGGTTAGATTCAATTAAAAATTGGATTGGAGTATTGGACTTATTTTTATGCAATACAAAAACAAACAAATTTTAACCTCACCAACTATGTTTAAGTTGTGAGTCCTAAGTCTGAATAAAGTGCAAAGGAAGATTGTATTTATTTTAATATAATTTTTTTTTGTGTGGAAATTTACGTATGCATACCCGAGGGTGATTTTTACCTGCTATATCTCTTGTGGGAACTTACATTCGCCTTATGAAAGTGACCCATTCGATACCTACTGTACATCAGAGCGGTATCCACTTGCAAACCTTTTTTTTTTGCACATGAATAAAATGCAATTTCTTAAAAGTTAAATAGACAGAGGCGTAGGCGGTTCAAAAATTGTTTTTAAAGTTATAATTTTATTTTATTTTTTTTAAACATTACTGTTTTCATTTTATAATAGTACTCTGTATTGTGTCAAATAGATGTTATGTATTATAATACTTGTTTTAATCACTACTTATTATTTTCTTTAATATACATGTTTGCTATAATATATATAATTTATTACCTATATTAGTGGAAATATTTGGAAATTTATTGTCTTTAGACACAATAAGACATAAGACAAAAAGAAAAATATTATTGAGTAAGTTTGAACGACAAGATCTAAATGTCAATATAAACAAAAGTCATCATACAATTTTTTTGTTATACTACAAATAAGTAAATCATTATTCATTTCTGAAGGAAAACTGTACGAATACCATAAAATTATTAGCAATTAACTTTTACCACTATCATGTATACTTGTACATAGCCTTTATAGATGATATTATAATCTAAGATACATCAAAACATTGTACAGCCTCCGTGTATAGTAATGTACTGATGTGTAATGCACTTATGTACATGTGTTGACGCGTATAGTATTATATGGTACCCACGAATGATAAATAATTATTATAATATTGTAACAAGTCTCATATAAAAATAATCTAGGTGTACGTTATTTGTCATACGTTCGCAATATTTGCATACAATTCATTACGAATAAACTTTTATCAAATACTTTAACCTTCTGCACTTCCGTTAGCAAAATACATCTCTGCAATATTCCGCCACCAACTATGCGAATACATCGCTTGTCCTTGAGTTATATGAAGAGGTGTATGGATATATTATGGTGATACGTGTCATTCCTGATGCAATTATACCAGATGCACTTTTTCGTACCACCGAGATTAAATAATGCATTGTGCAAAATAATCAACGGTAGTCCATTTTTGGTAAAGACCTTCCATGAATAGTGTTAATGGGTGTGCCGTGTGCCACTTCAAAATAGAGAATAACCACTTATAAATACAAGACAGTCGTAATTCTAGATAGTACCTACCTATAACCTAAATATAGAAATAATATAACAAACGTTATCGATAAAATTGCTTCAAAATTACAATATTACCAATTGCTATAAGAACAACTATTGAACTATGACAAACCTGTAGATATTATAGGATTAAAGACATTCAAGATGCTAGAGAAAAAAAAAATAAAGTTAGACATTTCAAATATCTATATATACATAGGTAGCTTAAAATTAATCTGAATACTTTGAAAATTTCACTGTAGGTATTTAAAAAGTTATAATATAAGTTACAGTGGAATGTTTCAAGTTTCTGCGTTTGATATATTTTTTTAATTAGAGAAAATTAACCTAACTCGTGTGAGGGAAAATTGTTATTTTATACGTTTTTTCAATATTCATTTTGGTAAAATGAAAAGTTCAAGTCTCTACAGTCTACAGTTTTCATAATTAGAACAAAATTGATTTTACCAATAACTACAGTGAGCTGTAAATACGCCCGTGTTTTATTAGTTCTTCAACTTCTAACCAACACCAAAAAAATACCAACTAGATAAAGTTTGATCCCTACTTGTAATTTTTCAAAATTGCTTCATACAACAAAACATGCATCATACACATAGGCGTGCGCAGACCTTAATTTGGGAAGGTGCCTACAATATTTTTGGCCCTCTCCAAACAAGACATGTATCTATATTAATCAGTGGTATATAATTATTATTCGTACCAAGTTATATAATATTTCCTTGGATCTATTATCTATTTCTAAAATAATTGCAATGTTCATTTATTATTTGTACTTGTACTTTTGTAATCAATTACAACAAGACATGTATCTATATTAATCAGTGGTATATAATTATTATTCGTACCAAGTTATATAATATTTCCTTGGATCTATTATCTATTTCTAAAATAATTGCAATGTTCATTTATTATTTGTACTTGTACTTTTGTAATCAATTACATCTAGCTGATATAATCATAAGTTATTCCACACAGTTTTAAAATATTTTCCGTTTTATTATTTTTTTTTATCACAAAACATGATTATACATTGATTTTTTTTTTACTACATTATTTAGAAAAAAATGCATTTTATTCTAGTAACATCATTTAAAATACGGGCCCTATCCCTTGCTAGGGCAAGCCTATGCTCATACACTATTTATTGAACGTAACCTATAAACAATAAATATAAACTTATAGAACAATATTATATTTTTATTCTATTTTCAAATTATCCTTATACATGCCTATATTGGCACATAATACACATTATATGTAGGTACCTAATCGTTCTATTGCACATCAGCTCAACACATTCAATATAATCGTATTAGTAAATAATACATAATATATAATGTATATGTACCAGTATTACCTATTTTCTACAATACATTTATAATGAAATTGATATTCTATTTAAAACGATCTTGAACTAGTTTCATCGGATACCTACTTAAATACTTATGAATCATAAATATTTATCAAAAACGTTTTGTTGAACATGGACTTGGAAAGTTTACACATAACACGTAGGTACCTCATGGTTATTATTTTCATCTGTGGAATCAAGGCTGGGCATTAACGAGTTAAAAAGTTAAAGTTAAACTACTTTAAAATAACGGGTTACGTACTTTTTTTTTAAAAGAAACTTCTAAATTAAAGAGTTAAATTGTTTTTTTAATATAAGCCACACAGGTTTAAAATATATTTTGTTATGTAAATAAAATAAAAAAAATTATTAATTTAAAATATCAAATATTATTTATAAATTAAATTTTAAAATGTAATATATACGACTGCACATGAATTGCGTCCCAAAATACGAAAATATAAATCGCGATATCCGAGTTGCGTCCTTGGTTTTTCCACAACACATCCGAGTTGCGTCCGCGATTTTCTCGTTACATGACGTACGAGTTGCGTCCCGGTTAATAATTGATTAATTGGTTAATAATATACATATTTCCCTTCCCAATTTTACAGACTGAACATTGTCATTTGTATAAATGGTTTGGTTAAAAATTGTAATTATTTAGTACCTATAATTATTTTTTTTCCCTGAACATTTTCACTATTTCAAGATTTTCCATTGCAAAATTAAATAAATTTATAAAAATATGATGATTTGATATGAAATGTCGAAGTGTGACTGATGTTAATGTGAACAAATAAATTGCAAGGTGGTATTTACAGATAAGATAGCCATAATCTATATTATCTACGAGTTTATCACCAAACATTATTGTCAGTGGCTGAAAAACCAGTGGACGCAATTCGTACATGTCGCGAGAAAATTGAGGACGCAACTCAGATGTGTCGTGACAAAACCACGGACGCAATTCTGACAAAATATAATTCATGGACGCAATTCAAATGCGTCGATATATACCTATTCTATATAGGCTACTAAATTGTATTTGTCACTATTTCTGAATTCTACAATACTGATCAAAATAAGGTAAATAAATACAAATTTATACAAAATATGTGAAAAGAATAAATAAGGTTCTAATGTATACAGTCTAGTAATAAGTTATAACTTATAGGTAATATAAATAATAATTTATAATAATATAGTATAATAATTGCATATTCACAGCATATAATACATAGGTATAATAGTGGATACTAAACAGAAAACTTATAACCTTTAGGTGTAACCATTATCGGAAAAATAAAAATATAACTAATTTAGGTACCCAATATTCCATACACGTTTGTATAGGTACTCATTAAAAAATAATAAGTTTTACTATTATTAACACTTAATAATGTTGGGTAAATAATTTTGGCACAGGTTTCTTACTGACGAAAACTATAAAATCAAATTAGGTTAATTAATACTTAATATTCATAATATTATTTTACTTTAAATACTGATATAATACACTACTGTCTATTAGTATGGTAAAATAAAATGATAGCTTAAAAAGCTTAAAAATTAAAAAGAATCAATTGTTGGAGATATTTACTGGATTATTGCAACAACAAATTTAATGCTAATTATGATAAAATGAAAAATAGATATAGGTACACGAAATATCTAGTAAAAAAAAAAATTAAACCTAAAAATGTGAATAAATTATCTCTTAAAGTATTTAAATCAAGATCGATGTATATGGGTTATAGTAGATATAGTATCTTTATTACCCCTAATAAAAGAAAAAGAGGAGTGGAAAAACTTCTGAACTTTGGAAAAAAAGAGTTATGAAAGAAACTTATAAGTCTCTAGTAGGTATAACTGGTATAATACTTAATTAGTCATATTTTATTATTTTAATTTTATGTTAAGAGACACACAAGAGGCCCGACAAAAGTTCAACATACCCGATTACCTTCATGACGCACTTGGACCCGACAAAGAGACCATTCAAAAAATCTTATTATTTACAAAATATATTAATTTGTACAATTTGGTTTAAATTATTTAAGTATTGAACAAGCCAATTGTCCAGTAATCGAGGCTTTAAATTAAAAAAATAATAAATATTATGTTATAAAAAATAAATCATGTTTGATTTTTAGTCGTACTAAATTTATTAATCAATTAACATAACATACCTACAAACAGACAATTTACAGTTTATGGTAAATAGAAAAATTAAATAAATTGTCTCCTGAAAAATATGAAAATATGGAAGTATGAATTGTTAACCTGGATTTCACGACAATAATATAATATTGTCACCATATATTTAATATTTATTATATTTAAAACTTCAGGGGTAAACTTTTTAATTATAAATATAATTTAAACATAGTTATTGTTGCGTAATTTAAATAACAATAAAATATTATTTTTGATATCAAAGTGTTCAGTAGAAATATATCATAATATATGAATGTGCTGCATGCTTGCATTAGATTTATTTGAATTAAATTAATTATTTTAAATGGCATTTAGCCAACACATGAAAAACATAAATTAAATGCTCGTTAAAATATAAATAATTTTATTCTGTTCAGAAAACCACTCAGAAAAAGGCTTCTGCACTTCAACGAAATCACGCATGGATTAGATATATTTTATCTAAGCATAAAACATCGCAAACAAAGCGGGATATTATATTATTATGTAATTTTTCAGTATCATTATTCTACAAAAAAAAAATTCAGAAGTAACATAAAATAATAATTTAGTTATATTAGGAATAGTGTGAGTAAATTGATATTTATTTTCGGCAAATGAAACAATACAAAAACATTGAATAGCGTATCTTCAATAATGTCAAAAGGCGCAGGCAGTGTATTCTGCAATAGGTGGAGTACGTACTACCTATATACCTACATGTGTTTTGAATGGTAGCCAACCTCCGGCTTATATTTTGATAAAAGTCCAAAACGAAAACAAAAATGATTCATAGGATTATGCCGTCGAAATGCAATAAAACTGCTGAAGTCACTGTCGACACGCATTTTTGTAGTAGGTATGTTGCATAAATGTGTAAAAAAAACTTAAGTCTAAACCACAAAAAAACGATAATACATTGATACCAAATCCTGTGCACGTATCAACGTATGATAATAAAATATTTCAGTTTTAAATGTCATAAAATGATTTCAATCATGGACTTATATTACAATTATAAATCAATGAATAAAAAACAAACTATAAATTTAAGTAATGCATACCAAAAATTGCTCAAATTGATATCACTAAAGAGCAATTAAGATAACTACAACATCCAATCATCCAAATGAATATAAATAGTTACACATACCTACCTATTTTATTGTTAATTTAATTTTTTTTTTATATTTAAATATAGAACTTCTTATTTTAACATACAATAGATTTGGTTATCATGCAATATTTATACTAGTAATTTTTTATAACGAACCACTCTCCGAATCAAATGTCGGTTACGCGATGGTTATTATTTAATTATGAAATCAAGTATTTAAAAAAAAAAATGTTCTAAAATCAAAAATATCTATATTATTCTATATTAACAAACCAAACTATGAGCATTTCAATCAATAATCCAGATAATTTTATGTTTAATTGTTAAGTATTATGCTTACCTAGTATTATTAATCAACTAATATAGGAAGTGTATGCAATTTGATAGCAGTAAAACTAAGAAATATAAAAGATAAATATATTATAATGAGGGTTTAAATACATCTCACAAACCATATATTTTTTAATTTATAGGTACTTATTTGAGTATTTCTAAAATTGTTGTTGGCGATGAACAAAAAAAAATATATGAAACAAAAACGATGTTCTCGTGTGTATTAAAGTGTTGATCATGACATAATTAACATGGTATGACAGCAACTTTAACTAAGGCACTATAAATGTGGGTATAATCGTCCGCCATTTTGCGACAAATGATTACCAGTTATCACTGTTTCAAACATACGGAATAGTTGAGAATACAGATTACAGATACGTTTTGTTTTAAGTTAATCTAAAAAATCTATATGGTTTCAACTATAAACCTATAAACCAAGTAGTTAACCCTTAAACTATTAAATTCTGAAATATAATATAGTTTTTAATTCTCAAGTGAATATAAGTTACAACTATAAAATACTACCAAAGATGGGCGGTTGTACTGCTGTAAATTGCTCCAATACACGTAGCAAAGGTTTTCGTCTTTTTCGGTATTCCGAGTTGTGTGAAGTAAGTATTAGATCATAATTTATTAATACAATTTAGTCATGTTAATATTTTTTGTCGTTTCCTTCAGAATATAGGCATAAATATCGTAATATAATAAAATATAATTTTATATCTTATGCATATTCCAATAGATCCATTTTGAAGAAAGGCAATTTGAACAACATTGTCAAGATGGCTTAAAAAAACTTAAGCCAAATGCTGTACCAACCCTGTTCGATATACCGAATCCACCGCACTTGTTGGAAACCTTTGTATGAGGTATATATCATTATTAAACCAAATTTATTATAGTTAAAAATTTGCTTTTATTGGGTACTTAAATTATATATACAAATATACTATTATTGTTATTACTATTAATAGTAACTTTAAACTATTTTATCTATTTAATTTATTTACAAGGCACATTCTTATAATAATCTTATTTATTATAAGTAATGTTGTGCAGTTATTCAAATTTTAAATAAATATAATTGTATTAGATCTTATTTTTCCAAACGTTTCTGTAACTATAAATTTTAATAACCGTTGATAATTTTTTTTTAATCTTAATAATTCTAAATAATATACTAACAAAACAAACAAATAATAGGTAACCGAGTCCAAAGATTCTGATTTGGACCATTATCAATCAATATTGTTAAAAGAGAAGCAATATTTGTTTATTGTTCAACAAGAAAATAACAACTTGAAAATTAGACTTCAGGTAAGAACACAACTAAATGTACATACTTGTAGATTGGTATCATTTAATTTAATTTCAATTTTATGTTTTGCAGGTAGATAATAATCAATGTTATAATATAACAGGCAATCATTTTTCAAAACTATTGAAAGAAAAAAATAAATTGTTATCATTACAAAAAGAAAAGAAATTATTGGAAACAAAATTACAAATGGTCCATGAAGCTTTGGAAATAGATATAGTATAGTTTCTCCAGGAAACAGTTTATTGTCAACGGCGATCGAAAAGATACATCGGTACCAGAATTCACCAATATAAAATAATAATTACTAATTTTTCAAATTTATTTTACTTTTGTGATTTAATACCTTTTAAAATTCAAAATTTGTTTCTTTTTAGTTACAATATAAAAAACATTATTATATTAATGTAACAAAAATTCTTACAATTTACAATATCACATATAATTTTATTTTAAACTAGTTTAGTTTATTATTAATTTATCACATACATTTTGTAATAATAAGTACAATAACATAATAATACAATTACTTAATAGTTTTATTAAATTAAGTTATGCAGCTTAAATTGACTTGTACAATATTAAAAAATAAATAACATTTTTAGGTAAATAACAAATATCACAGGTTTATCTTTTTTTAGCAGTTGCTGTGCCATATATTTTCTTTCTTTTTTTTGAGTTTACTGAAAAGCTTACTGTAGCATAAGATCTTACAGTAAAAAAGTGTTTTACGATTCTTTCTTTAATATTACATGATTTAAAACATGTAGGAAATTCAATACATAAATCATTTACAATTTTATTAATTAAATTATGAGAAGAGTTATGTATTATATATGTTATGTAATAATAATGTCTTATACTTAACATAGAGAATTTCACAATTACAAATAATTAGAAATAGTTCCATGCATGGATGTTTCAATCCACCTTTATTCAATAATGTGGTGTATGTCTTAATACTTTCAAACAGTTCATCATTAGGTACATTTTGCTGTAACTTAATCGCACATTCTTTACAACAATGTTTTAACAACATATTGGCTGTACTTTCAGCAATGTGATATAAACTGTTTAGATCAATTTTACTAATGCATGTTAATATATGGTTGATAGTTTCTGTTTCAAATGCATCACTAGGAAGGTTACTAGCGTTATGTGTAAACATGTCACTAAAATTATTAATATTACTGTGAATACTCTCATAATCGGGATTCTGGAAAAAATCTATAAGATAAGTATCACTGTCCGTTACATAACTACTTCTTTTAACATCGGAAATAAATTGAGAAACTGGTATTATTTTTAATGCACTGAGACACTGGGTGGCTGTAGGAGTTGCTCCGGATTTTCGTCGAATTTGAGAAAAAAACATTTTCAATTGCATCTTGGGTGAATCTATGACAAATCAAGAAATCGAAGCTACAATTGAATAGAGTTTCTGCAATATCAATCAAAGACAATGATGACATTATAAAACCGACATTTAAAGGTTTCCAACCATTTCCTATAGTTAAGTTCTCAAATAAGGTAATAACTTTCTCTAAAAAATCATATTTACATTCTTTGTTATTTTTAGTTATTGATGTTTTTCTTAGTTTTGAGGCTGTCAAAGTGAACCATTCATCAATTATTCTAATAAAATGTGCTGTTACTAATGCATCTTGAGGTAAAGTTCCTAACTTTATAGCTAATTCGAGAGCAACTGCAGTTTTTAATGAAAAAAATCTAATAGCTGATCCAACGTTCATTTTTTGAAAATTATCCGGAAAGATATCTTCACGTTTCAAGTGATATACAGATCTGAGTTCTTTACCTCCATTAATTTCTTCTGTCCACAATTTCGTTACATAAGACCCTTTGAATATTTGGGAAGGAAGATTATTTATGTGGCAGTAAGTTGTGGGTAAAATTATATCCCCTTTTAG
Source organism: Neotoxoptera formosana (assembly GCA_022818045.1). Classification (NCBI taxonomy): domain Eukaryota; kingdom Metazoa; phylum Arthropoda; class Insecta; order Hemiptera; family Aphididae; genus Neotoxoptera; species Neotoxoptera formosana. Next base: position 35,794,520 of record CM040630.1, read on the forward strand.
TGTGGCACTTTTTAAATTTTTTATTAAATGACATACATCAGGAGTAATGAAAATATAATGCCCATTGTAAAAGAACTTATTTTCTCGAATGCCTTCTTTTTTTACTTGTATACCCAATACTGTCCAAAGTGCTCGATTGCTATTGCCCATATCTGATGACAATGACAATACTCAAATACCACAAATTTCGACAAAATTAATACATTCAAAAATGAAATTTTTGAAATATTCATTATTAACAGCACCATCTGTCACATGAGCACCTATAATTTGTTTCCATGTATGTTTTACACCTCTTATTAGGACCACAAGTAGTTTGTTCCCTACTTTAGTTGAATTTCCTATTGTAATACCTCCAAACATTTCACGGCGATTTTTATCGAAACTTAAATGTGGGCTGATTTCCATTTCGTCCACAGACATACAACAGAATCTATCACTTTCTTCCATACAGGAAACTTTATGTTTGAGTGGTTCAAGTAAATCATTAAAAACTCCAAAATTTAATTTAAACTGACGCAGTCTTCTTGTCAATGTACTGTAAGCTGGCAAAGGATATTTTGTTTCCCTGAGATAATCATAGCCGTGTACACCTAAGGCAAATCTCATCTTTAAACCCTTAACGATGGTCTTGTTTGCCCACTTTCTAGGCGGCTTATTTAAAGCCAGAATCTGATCATCACAAAGGAAAGTATTTAATAATTTATTACTTTTTTGAACTTCAGCCTTCAGGTGTGCAACTTCCAGTTCAGCTAACTTCTTTTCTTCTTCAATTTTTTCAATTTCTTGAATTTCTTTTTTCATAAGTTGATTCTCGTCTTTTAGACGTTTTATTTCAGCTCTGGTTTGTTTAAGTTCTTCCTGTGAAGCAAAAGAAAACATTGAAAAACTATATATATATAAATATTTTAACTATAATTTATAAGACTTACTTTTGGATCCAGTAACAAACATTGCTCACTAACTGGCTCAGAGTAATTCTCACTAATGGTTACATTACTTTCCATCAACTAAAATACAAAACAATTAAAATTAAAGCAAAAATAACTTAAAATTAAACTTACTATAGCCTGTGACAACCTTTTTTCAGTCAAACAAGTATTAATTTTAGAATTATCATTTCTGCAATTACCTATGGTCTGTAAAATAAATAAAAATAATATAGTACACAATTATAGCATTTAAATAAATAAAAAATTACATAAAATAGATTAAAACGACTACTATTATTAATAATAACAATATATTTTTATAAATAAATTATGTAACAAAGCATATTTTTACTTACAATATGTTTGTTTTTTTAATGAATAATGATAATATTATATACCTTAAATAAAGATTTTCTTTTGGTTTCCAACAATCGCGGTGGATTCGGTATATCGAACAGAGTTGGTATAGCATTTGGCTTAAGCTTTTTTAAGCCATCCTGACGATGTTGCTCAAATTGCCCTTCTTCAAAATGGATCTATTGGAATATGCATAAGATATAAAATTATATTTTATTATATTACGATATTTATATCTAATGCCTATATTCTGAAGGAAACGACAAAAAATATTAACATGACTAAATTGTATTAATAAATTATGATCTAATACTTACTTCACACAACTCGGAATAATTTGTAGGCTGCCATTTGTCACGGCGACAATTTTGTAACCAAGTTTTTCGCCTTTTAGGGTCTCTTGGAAACCGAAAAAGACGAAAACCTTTGCTACGTGTATTGGAGCAATTTACAGCAGTACAACCGCCCATCTTTGGTAGTATTTTATAGTTATAACTTATATTCACTTGAGAATTAAAAACTATATTATATTTCTGAATTTAATAGTTTAAGGATTAACTACTTGGTTTATAGGTTTATAGATGAAACCATATAGAATTTTTTAGTTTAACTTAAAGCAAAACGTATCTGTAATCTGTATTCTCAACTATTCTGTATGTTTGAAACACTGATAACTTGTAATCATTTGTCGCAAAATGGCGGACGATTATACCTACTTCTATAGTGCCCTACTTTAACGAAAATGAGAAACTACTGAGTGTTAATGGAATAAACAATATTTTATCAACTATTCCATGAAATATTGACGTCACTTGGTCCAGTTCAAATTATTTATTTTAAAATCAAAAAAGGCGGCATATTATAATTTATTTAAGTAACACTATTTTTGGATCTAAGAATAAATTGTCCAATGTTTTTCTATAATAAAAATAATGATATATATGCATATTGTATATGTGTATACAGAGTGAATATTTTATCTCATAACATTTATATTTCACAAAGTATAAAAGTAAAACTCCATAGAGTAATAATTTATTACAGCTACTACTAAGTATAATTAATAAACAACTTGTTCAAAATTATATTTTTATGTATCGATACAGGTCATCAGAAATATAATCTGCAATTATTTGTGAAATAATAAGAATCACCCTGTTTAATATAATATAATTATGATTTTACGATAAACATTGTATTTTATTTCATTTTTGTTTAAAAAATGTTATTCTAGTTATAAACTTGTACTCAGTTGTTTTCTGATAAAATATATATTGATTATTACCATTATTAAGATGTTTTGTTTTATTGATTGGACTTATAAATCCATCAATGTCCTAATATGCCTAAATGTGCAGTAGTAACTTGTAAGGGATCTAAGTCCCCTGATAAAAGGATTATGTTACATAGATTTCCCAAAGAGGTAAGTTTACAGACAAAGTGGGTTAAATCATGTGGACGAGTTGACAGTGTAAATGTATCTACTGGTGAGTCAATAATATTTAATTATACTTAATTATTTATATTGTATTTGTGTAATTATAACTATTCAGAAAGAATATGTTCTCGAGATTTTCATAGTAGTGACTATTTTAAGCCACTAATTCAAAAAATGCTGGGATATTCACCGAAAAGTTCACAGAAACTGAAAGTCGATGTACCATCTTTAAAAGTGGTATTTTTCACATTTATTATAATACAAATATGTGTGTTTTGTTTATACTGTTTAAAATAAATATTTATTTACTTAAATGTAGCCAGTATGTTTGAAAAGCCCTCGGACTTATAGCCGGACAGTGTCATTAATGTCACCACAATTTACAGTAGAACCATCTTCTAACACAATGGTTTAAAATGTATGCAACTAATAAAATTATAATAAAAAAAAAAAAATTTAATTTATTATATTATGAAAGTCATGCTTTTATTTTATATTTTATACATAATATACTAATTGGTTTTTTTGATGAAATTAAGATTTCTGGAGAACATAAAATTTCTAAGCGGCTTAACTTTAATGTTGATGACAATTTAAACATGGATTTCTGCAGCACTGTAAAATAATAAAATAAAATGCGTGTATTTATCAATTAAATTTAACAAATCAATTAATTTTAGACAATGGATGAATTGAATAATGACAGCTTACTTGCGACTTCATTATGTGAAGAAATTGAAATTGTCAATCCCAAAGAAGACATTAGTTGTACCGATGCAAGCACTCAAACCAATAACGTACAACTTGTTGATACTAGTTCACAATGTGATGATAATGGAACTGAAGTTTTACAGTAAAGAATACAAATTTTGTTATTTAGGAAATAATATACACAATTAATTTTTAGATTACAGGCTGTTTTATTTGAGATGCATAGTAAACTAAAAAAAGAAAAAGAATTAAACGCCACTTTGAAAAATACAATAAAATTACAACAAGATACCATTAAGTCATTTGAAAATAATAATAACAACCAAAATCTTGAAATTAAATTAAATAAAGTATTATCTGGTATGTTCACCAATACTCAAATAAAATTACTAATGGAGCCAAAAAAGAAAGTATACAAGTGGACAGAAGACGATATTGCCAGTACCATTACCTTAAGAAGTTTATCGCCTAAGACATATACATACCTAAGAAACAAAAAAAAATATCCTTTACCAGGTTACAAGATTAATAAACTTTCAATTAACAAATCCTTTTGATCTAAAATGTACACTTATTTTTTAAACATGATTTAGGACTTTCTACTTTAAGAGGATGGGCTGGTCGGTTTCATATTGAACAAGGAATTTTGTTTTCAATATTAAACATTATGAAGCATAAAAGTAAACACATTATAGACAATAGAATATAAATTGATTTAGCTACATATTTATTTATAATTTTTGCAATAGGTACCTTAATGTCAGCTAGAGATAAAATAACAATATTGGCCTTTGATGAGACATACTTGTCCCAAAAGATTTGTTATGACAAAAAATATGAGCAGTTCATTGGACCACATAAATGTGTGCAGACTTTAGTAGCAAGAGGTATAACACTTATATTACGACTTGATTTTTCAATAAAATAAATTTAAAAAAAATAAAATCTGTGGTAACTTATAATACTAGGTCTAATTTAATCTTGGCGGCAACCAATATACTACTAGTTTGATACACAAATGACCAAAGAAATACTGTTCAATATAATACGTCAGTTAAATGAAATCGGTTTTGATGTGAGGGGTGTAGTAAGTGACATGGGTCCAACAAACAGAAAACTGTGGAATGAATTGGATAGTTCTATTGAGAAACCTTACTTTATACACCCAGAAAGTGAAACAAAGCGAGTACACATTTTTGCGGATGTTCCACACTTACTTAAATTAATCCGCAACCATTTTGTTAATAGGTAAAAACAAAATATACTTTATAATAATTGATGTCTGCTCACTCTTCAATTATTAAAAATTATTTTTATTTTAGTGGATTTTTGGTTAATGGGGAATTTATACATAAAGGCGTATTGGAAAATTTATTAAAATTAAATAAAAGTGATTTTAAATTGGCTCATAAAATTACCGAGAACCACATAAATGTGCCACAAGCAAAAAAACAAAATGTTAGATTTGCTGCACAATTATTATCTAACACTGTAGCAAAGGCTATTTTATTCTGTGGTGAAAATTTTGAAATTGACTACACTTATTGGAAAGAGGTTTGTAATTATCTAACATTGCACTATGTCTTGGCATATTATATAAGTTATTATTTTTGTTTTGTTAATAATTTTTTTTTAAGGCATCTGAAGTTATTCAATTAATAAACGATTGGTTTGACTTATTAAACACCCAATTTCCAGTTGATAAATTTGTGAAAAGTTATGGTATGGACCTGGAGAAACAAAATAAACTCTTAAAAAAATGGACGAATTTATAATGAATATAAGAGTTTATGGACATAAATCTATGTTACCTTTTCAAAAAGGTTATTAAATTTATTTATTTATTCACACATAGAGTATAATAATCTAATAATATATACAACATATAAATATAACATGTTCAATTGATTTTTGGTAAAAGTAAATCGGTTATTTTATATAAATTTAATTAATTCCACTTTAGGTATTTTGTACACTAATGAATCGTTAAGGAATTTATAAGCAGACTTAAAATTGGATTACTCTGATATACATTATTTGATAACGAGACGAGTGAATCAAGATTTGTTAGAGAACCTATTTAGCTACTTAAAAGGAATGAATGGAGCTAACACACACTTGACCCCTCTTGACTTTAAACATTGGTAAACATTTGATTTTATTACATTTAAATTTAATTTTTATTCAAACTCATCTTTGTATTATTATTTCAACAGTCTTAAATGGTATCTTTTGGGCAAACATGCATATGTGGCATTTACAGAAGGTAGGATTACAGAGGATACAAATGGAGAAAGATTAGTTGACACTGAATGTCTTTCGTCTTCAGTCTTAAAAAAATGTGAAATTTACAGTGAAGAACTAGCCGAGGTCAATTCAATTGATAGTGTAGGTAGGGGTAAAGTTTCCCAAGAACAAATGGATCTTCTAAAATGTTTTGAAGAGCAGATATCTACAAATTACATATATATATATTGTTATGTTATCTTAATAGTAAATATGATATATTGATAATCACATTTTATCCATCACTGTAGTTTAACATACCAGAAAAAAGCATAGAGGACGAGGCACAAGAATATGTCGTTGGCTATGTTGCAAAACGTTTTATATCTAAATATTCTAATTTAGGATATAAAACTGAAAAGTTGCATGACAATGAAGCTGCGTCTAGTTGGATACAAATAATGTCTAACGGCCATTTGATAACCCCATCAAATGAACTTCTGTTGGCAGCAAAATATATGGAAGATGAATTTCAAAAACTGCATGGTAACAATATTAATAGAAGCAGTAATATAATGGAACAACTATTTAACACTGTTAAACAATTATATAGTTTACCTGATGAAGTGATCAAATGTTTGGTTAGGACTAGAACGTTTATTCGCTTCAATGCATTAAATAAGGCAATTGAACATGATATGCCTAAAAATATATCAACAAAAAATAAAATTAGAAAATTTATGGTATAATCAAATGTGTATACTATTTTATTGTTTTGTATTGGGTAATTTGGTTTTCAAATAATTAGAGCTATAGAATATGAACAATAAGGTAAGTATAAAACCCAGTAACCATATTATATTTATATCATACCAGTAACTTAACAATCACTTAAAGAAACATGAACAATAATAAATTAGCTTTAAATAGTATAGATTACAGCATTACTTTTTCAACTGTTTGCCATTCAAATTGCTGAAAATTATCCAATTCTAATGTATTTTACTACAATTATTATTATACTAAATAGTATGAATAATGAATGCATTAGGATAAAATCATCTGGTTAATTTACCATGGGATATGTAAATGAACATAATTATCACATATAATATTTTAACAGTAAAAGTAAGCAAGTCTATATTTTTAACATTTAACTAGACAAAGTAAGTACATTAATTTTTAATTACAATTACAAAGTAATTAAAAAATATAAATAAAAATCATTCAAAACTTAACGGATGTTAATACAACCATGATATAAGATATTTAGATAAAATAAATAATAAGTGATAACAACGTATTATGATAACAGCCGACGGACCGAATGACGTAGACACCACGCGCAGAGCTCTGTTGCTGTCATACCGTGTTAATTATATTATGGTGTTGATGTAGGCCTGTAGCAATGAGAATGTTCGATTATAGGTAATCTGGCCTCCAACTATTTGAAGGAAATATATTTTTTCTATTTCTTTACACTTTGCAGAAAAAAACTACCTAAGGTTAAATTTTTCCTCAAAAGGATGTATTGTTAATAGGTTATAAATGTATAATATATCATAATTGAATAATTTAAAAATGTTTGTAATGATGTTCTCACAAGACATTTTTTCAATATCCTTGTATGAAGTAGTCTAAGAGTGTAATATACAAAATCTTAGATCTAGGTATATTGAAAACATATAAGATCTGAGAGGAACTATAAATGTATTGATTTTACAATTATGTGTTTTTCTTGTCGCAAAACCAGTTTTAAATAAAATAGGTTGATTTTTCGGTATTTATAACTTTGAAAAAAAAAATAATCATACGCACACATAAATACATGCAATTTTCACAAAAAGTTTGTACATGCATTTTTTTGATTCTCTTTGAGCTATTTAAAGATATAATCTATTTTCGATTTTTATTAGTTTTTATTAAAATATTATTGATAAGAAATCGTCAAAATAAAAAAAACTTAATACAAGCTTCCTCATAACTTATTAACAAAATACATTTTTTATAAGCCTTATAACTTAAAATGTTGACAACATTTGTCAAAACCTCAAACTTTTGCAAACTATTTTGAGATAGAAATGTATAAAATAATCAATTTTTATACCTGAGAATTGACAATTTAAAACAAAGTTTCTATTTCTCATAAGTTATTTATATTGTAACCAACAATCTAAATAATATAAAAACACAGTCTTTTTTTATAGATATTTTAAGTTTAAATTTGGATGAAATAAGATAGGTACTTAAATGAAGAGCAATGATAGATATTAGTTATTTTGTTATTACTTAAAGATATTATTTGTGTAATTACACAATAATGTTTATTATTACTTATGTCTAATGGTAAAATAAATTACTTTTAAAGGAATAATATGCTTCGTAATATAGGCTGACAGACCTATAGTCTTCGCTCAGAAATCAGAATCGTTTTTCTTTTACATTGACTTTATACCATTGAATTGAAATTTAACCGCATCCATTACAGTGACCCTCTAGACACCAACTGTACAGTAGAACTGTACCCATTAGCCCACATTTTTATAATTTGATTTTTGGTTAGTTATATAGGTATACTACGTATGTAGTTCACTTAATATAAATAAAACATACTGATGGATATAAACATATCCTGAAAGTGTGAAACATATCGTTTCTTCTGTTTTTAGTCCAATAATTATATCTCAAAACACCAGTAGCTTATTTATTATTTACCAATATTTATTTCAGTAGTTTACAATACATTTGAATTAATTATTACCCATAGTAAACAACTTATTTAAATTTAAAATGTTTTATTTATTAGATATACAACAATGATTATTTTGATTAAGACATATTTCCAGGTACTTTTAATTTACCGATTACCGATATGGTATAACGGGAAATAATTCCATAATCTTCACGGAAACGGAAACTAATAGGTATCATGCATGTCGTCGTATGTGTCCCACGCACCCGACTCCATAAATACGTTTACACGATGCAGCGATGACGCCACACCAGTTGACCCGTATAAAGAAAATATAAGTGCAACAAGTAACAACTATACATTTTAATAGATACCACGGACTAAGATATAATACCTTATCATATCTTAGTCCGTGATAGATACCGATACTTTAGTAAAAAGCAGCAGTTTAATTATTATTGAGATTTTAGCTGTGCAAACAGGGGCATTCTCAAGAATTTGAGAAATTTAGTTTCCAATGAAGGGAAGATTCCGGACTTTTTCACCCATAATATTTATAATTTCGTTTTAAATTTTTGGTGAAAAATAACTTATTGATCTCCTTTTAGATTTCGTTATTGAAATATGTTCTGCTAAAAGTGGATGATAATGACTTATCAGGTCTATAGTATTAAAAAAAATGCCGCAGTTATTTTATCCTATTATTCCAGACTTGCCTCGAAGTGCCAAATTATTTCTTGCGAAATATATAATATAACATCAATTATTATTTATTACTTTTAAAATATCCCACCATTTTTGTTTTTCAACTTTTATCACTTTTTGAAAATCATCATCCATTGTTTTTTTCTTTTTTAATGCGATTCTCTAATTATTTTCATTTGATATAACATTGTCGGTGAACAATTGTATTTTCATGAACTGATATATTAGGGTTTTGATGTTCCAGTTTGTAGTATCAGTGAATGCAGAAGCTCTTCTCGCTGAAAATAAAACACACAGATAACAACAAATTGTATCTGTTGAACAACTATAAACCAACCATTGTCTTCTTACTTTTTCTCCGTTGGGAAGATTTTTGTACAACCATTTTAAACTGAAATGCCTACCGCCGTTATCTTCAGGAAAAATATAATTGGATAAATCATTATGGTAGATACCACTGCGCTCGGACAAAAAAAAACGAAAATATCCCTCGACTTGCTATGCAACACCACCTCACGTTGATTACAGGATAACCACCGTATAACCACTCTTATCATTTTTCGGACAACTGCCAGTCACCGTATCATACTCTTGTATATTATTCTTGTTTTTGATATTAAAATACAATAATTCTTGTTAATTGCAATTATGACTTAATATGTAATATGTAGAGCTCTGAATTGAAAAAAAATAGATTTAAAATGTCAAAAAATGCACTTAAAATGCCAAATATTGTAGTATAAAATAGTAAACTTCTAGTCTTTTTCAACAACATATTGGACAAAAAAACTAGATGTATTATATTTTTAATTTTTTTTTTTTTATGGATTGTTCTACAGTTTTAAAACGTAAATATATTAAAATTCTGTTAGATCAGTAATGAATTCTTTTTAAAATGTGATTTTGTTCTTATAATTTTTTTTTTAATTCTACACCTGCTCAGCTGAATATTCAATAAATACTATCTAACCAGCAGACTCAGTGAGGATTTAATGTTTGAAGTCCCCGGCATCACTCTTCGTACGATTTTGCTTACATTTTATAGCGAGTACCTAAATGATTTTAAAAGTTACCAACTATACATTTTATACCATATGGCTGTATAATATTTACAGTGTTTTTGTATTTATTTATAAGGCACTATATTATGCCTATGTCTATATAGATATGAACCTATATATTTTTGTACCAAGACGCATGACGTAATTTGTATGCTTTAAAGTTATTAATTTATTATAAACCTCTAGGTATACTAAAAGGTACATATTTTCACAGAACATTTTGTCATTTTGATATATTTGACAACACAGTGATAAAATCACTAAATTAATATTATGAGTATCTAGAAAAAAAACTGGACCGACCTCACACTCCATAATCATTTTTATACATTATCATTAATCTGTGCGATTAGCAGCTGTTGTAACAAAAATATATTATTCACATCACGGTCCATCTGAACAACTCGCCCGTGCTGCACTCCCGCGCGATTTATGAAAATTCTCGTACACGTCGTTATCGTCAACGTAGCATGAGACGCGACCCACGAAGGCTCGAACTCGCAGCAAAATAATATGTTTTCTACGGCCGTGCAGCAGTGGTGGCGGTCATACGGAATTATTATTGGCGACCGGGTGTGCGTGTGTAAGTACAAATACTATTTAAATACACACACGCGCGCTCGCGTGCGTGCGTAATAGTACACAATACACGCCTACAGTTTACGTGTATGTGTGTGATTTATATTTATACATATGTATAGAAAATTTATACATACATAGTGTGCACCACCAAATGTAGGTATAGCTCGCGGAGATGGCGGCTGTGGACAATCATTCGTCTATGAACCGCCGATAGTGAACGTTTTGTTTTCTTGGATTTCCGATAAAAGATTATCATAATATATTCAAACACTTATTGTACGCTCGTAACATGTACGTATATAATATGTGTGTGTTTTTATAAACATGCATTCGAGTATTTAGGCATATATAAATAATAGTACAAACGTTTATCTTATATTCGGATATTATATACATATATATATAATATTGATATATACATAATACATACATACGTATAGACGCGCGCGAGTGCGAGTGCGTTCGTTTATCGCACCGAACACAACGGGGGTCGATTTGTATTCATAATATTATAATACTAAAAAATCATTCAGATAAGGTCGAGACGGAAGAAAGAAAAGAAAAAATTAAGCTGCCATTTTGAAACGCCCGATGACCGAGTACTATGACAGATTGTTTCGGACTATGTCGGTTATTCGAACGGGAACACTCGAGCGGCAAGATGGGTAACGATCTGCCCAAACCGAACGAGAATTACGTAGTGGTACCGACCGGTAACAACAGTAAGTGATCTTAAACAAATCATGTAATTTTATTAATTATTTTATTCGATTAACCATTCAATACTTTTTTATGATATATATTTATGATTTTTATGATTTATTGTGTGTAACTACAAACTACGAATTTTTATTGTACGTTGCGCGCACACGAACTGCCACGGTCATTGATTAATTAATTCAGATTAACATAACGTCGTGTCCAATCTATAATATACATAATATTATTATATTTTATAATGAACCACAAAACGTATCAGTATATATAAACATAATGTCTTACTTATAAATAATAGTTTATTTAAAAAATATATATCATTAGCTTTATTTAACATTTATACAACCGTACATACCTTACTCAGCATATTGTTTTAATTTTAAAAATACAATTACTAAAATGTAATTAAGTTAAAGTTGTATACGTGTAATGTGTAATTATACATGCAAATTTATCACCACTATAAATAGAAATAAAATCATGATAATTCGATAAATATTTAGTAATATGAAAATAATATAGGTACCTACCTACCTATAATATATATATTATAAAACATTTTTTGTAACTGTACATTTTTTTCAGTTGTATTGTAACACCTCTGGTAGACATTATTTTTAATTATTTTTTTTGTATTTGGAATAATTACAATCAGTGGATTTTAAGTAATGAATCATTACTAATGATCATACTTAAGAGTTAAATTGAATGCCTATACAAACCTATACATATAGTGTATATAACCTATACACTTAGGTACAATCATAATTTCTGTTAAATAATATTATATTTACTTGGGTACCTACTAAAATATTAGATTATAATAGGTACTTTATTACAATATAACATTATAATAGTATAATACTACCTACATGGTTACATTATAATATTACAATAATAGTGGTTGAATTTGCTTAAAACATAATTGAAGTAACACAAAATTTTATAATTTTACTTCCTTCTATAATTATAGTGTTCGGTAATAATTTTCTAAAAGCTATAGCTATTTTTACCATATTTTCAATTGTATACAATCGATAGGTATACGCAAATCTATGAAATAATTCATTTTTACCGTTAAAAAGACCAATATCGAAGTATTATACGATTTACGAGCATCACTGGGTCATTGTGGGATGAAAATAACAACCGGTTTTGATTAAAAAACTGTATAAGTTGTCATCGCCGAAGGAGTATCTTGTCAACCTTGTCTTACTATAAGAATTTCTATTACTTACTTGGATGAAACAAGTCGTAAACCACTTCTCTTTACAAAATGTCTATGCTGTAATTATTTTGAAAATGTCGTCAACGACAATTAGTATTAAATTAATATAGTTTACTTAACACATCTTATTCATTTTTAAAATCTCATAATAAGTTCTGATATTTATTTTACACTAACAAAAACTATTATAATGTAGAATAGTACAATAACTTTTACCGAGTTAATTTAAGTTGCACAGCTTTTATTTGTCTAATACGACTAAAGATATTTAGTACGAAGATTAATATGTTGAGTGCTAGGATGTAATAAAAATTATATTTATTATCTTTTCTTAATAATTTTTTTTTTTTTTTAAATTGTTGAATAAATTTTTTTTGCTAATAAACAGCAAACACTAATAAACATTTGCTATATAGTAATACAACTAAAAAAATGGTTCTTCTCTAATAAATTATAATATTTTTTACTGTTCATCATTTAATACTATTACTCTTAAACAACTTTTTTAAAAATTAAATCAAAGTTTTTATAAATTGACATAAGCTGAGAAGGAATAATTTTTAAATTGCAGTTAAATTTTTTCTGTTATTACGATGAATTTACATTTTCCAATGATATTATTATGGATTCTGGATTTGACAAATAGTGGCTATAAAAATGTCCAAGCTTGTATCATTATATTATGGACCGTCCGTATTTAGTCTCTTTAGATTAAAACCTTACCAATATTGAGCGCCTAACTTCGACAATGAAAATCGATATAGTATGTTACATGAATATTGTTATTATTACTTATTAGTTATTAGTTATTAGTAATTTTGTTAGCAGTAAGTACCCAAGTAGGTGTTATCCACAATTTGTTTTCAGCGTGGCTAATTTGGTCATCAATTGTATTTAAATATAAACTTACTATGCACAATTTACGACCAAAACGAATTTTACTAAACCATAAAAATAACACAAGGGAAAAAACATGGAGAAATATTCAGGTTCGTAAAATTAAACAATATTTTAATAAGAATAAAAACATAAAATCAGAATCGAGTTTTTATACCTACCATAATAATAATGATAAATAATCACAAGTTCATTGAATGTGGGAAGAAAACATTATTTTTTTTTAATATCTAACGACTTCTAACCGAGTAAACACTAATAAATACATCATACATACAATTATTAGTTATTACCGAACTTGATGCTCATACGTGTATGTATAGCGGGAAAAGTAGAAAAGTCGAGCATGTAGTGCTGCGTCCTTGTGAAGTTACATTTGATATTTGAATATGCAAATGAGGTGACTGAAAACGTTTAATTTATTTCAAAAAGACAACTTAACTTCATTCTTTAAACTAATATAATATTTGTGTTTATTGAAACGGTGTACTTAGTTCCAGTGGTAAGATTATAGTTATAGTTCCAGATAGTAAAACTTGTTTTACTATCACGAATAATTTTATAACCGATGAAAAAATACGAGTACTTGAAATCAATAAAAATCTAAGTGGAGTACATGTGGGAAGAGGGTTTACGGGGTTCAAACTCCCCCCTAAAATACAAGTGTGTATGTGTGTAGAATTATTATAATTAATTATATTGTCAAGAATCCCAACAACCATTTTCATCCCTCCGAAATGAAATCCTATACACGCTACTGAGAAATCTATGTTTATCTTACACAGTTACACTAGTTGGCAATTGCACTATTTATATACAAGTAGTAAGTAGCCACACACAATTTATCTTACTAAAAATTATATATCATCTTAATTACCTAATTAAAAAATATTAAAATATGTATACAAATACTGTAATAATTGTAATGTCGAAAAAAGAAAAATGTATTAGTTAGGTGTACACTGTGAGATATCCTAATCAGTTTTCATAAAATATTTTGGTTCATTCGTTGGGCTTTAAATTTTATAGTTGTAGAGACAAGATCTGCAGCATTGGTACTGAACTAGGTATAGCAACCTTTTTAAATTATAATACATAGTTTAACCCATTATTGATTTCTATAGTTTGTAAGCATATTATTAAGATGAATAAGAAAGACGCGTCGAATACTAGAATCTAGACTGACGTACGTATATCTTACAATCTTACATGAACAATTATAGGGGTAACTTTTTTTAAAATGTAATTGTTAATTATTTTTTATAGCTTTCTATCCGGAGTATTGGCATATTGGCATATGCAAGTCGATAAACTGTATATTTAGATTCTCTATAACGTAGCCTGCACGTAGGGACTTTTTAGTGTTTTAAAAACATTTTAGGTATTTACTGAACCATAACTATAATTTTGTAATATTTCTTATCGATTTATTCACGTTTACTTTTTTAAATAATATTATTTAGGTTATACCATACATTATGCCATACATAAATTTAAATGATTGTTTTGTTGTATTAAAATAGTCATTATAAGATATAGTCATTATAAGTATATTAGTATATTGTATACTGTGTAATGATTTTATTATTATACGAAAGACACGAATTATTTCTTGTGCAGTTGACAGTACACTTGTATACCTATAATTGCCGTCTACCTTCATACGGCTTATACATAAGTATGCACAGACGCACAGTTACTACTAAGCACAAAAAAAAATTAAAAATCAATTTTGTATTTTAATACAGGGCACTCGTTTTTTTACAAGATTCCATATCATTTAGTTTCACTAAAAGTTTGTTTCATTACCTACATTTATGGAATGTGTCGTTTATTTTATTATTATTATAAAAAAAATCTATTACAAATGAAAAAAAAAAATCCCAGACCCAATTAAAACGATTTACAACAGAAATACAAGCATAATGTTACAATACAATTTGTTCTTCCAAAAATTAACAATGATCCATGATTGTACTTAGGTTAAATAAAACGCTGTATACTAATTGAGTCTCAATACACTGAACGGAAAACAACAATTTTACTAATTGAGTCCCGGGTATAAACGAAATCGGTGTGTACTAGTTGCGGTCATAATCAAAAATGACATACTAGTTGCGGTCACCCCTCAAAAAGGTTACATACTAGTTGCGGTCACCCATCAAAAAGGTTAAAAAATTAAATGTTTAAATCAATGGCATTAAATGATTGATTCAAATCATAATTTTCGTTTGGTTCGTTCAGATGACTCGGCAAATGTTGTAGGTGGACGACCAAAATTAGCAGCATTTGGTATTAAAGACTGTGATTTTAATTGAGGCATTTCAAATTTAGTAAGAAACACATCATTAATTGTATATAATTTATCAACTTCCCTATTAGATTTAAACAGTTTTCTTGATAATATAGCGGTATCAAAGACAAATGTAAAATTTCATTTAATGATATATATTGACTATCCCATTTTAAACTACAGAATTTTTGTTGTATAAAATCAAATATAGCTTTTCCAACATTTTATAAAAATATGTTTATCGTATAATATAAATTTCGCCTGGAATTGGAGTATAATAAAGCTATGACCGCAACTAAGGTATTACCTAAATTGGCGTGACCGCAACTAGTATGCAGCCAACGAAATATATACTAATTGAGTCCGAGGATTATTTTGAGTAAAATATAAAATCAACCATAATATATGTACACGGAGACGACTACGTAATATAGTTCATATTATTTTTGTGATTTGTCAGATAATATAATAACATAAATATATAGGCCGGGAATTTTGGATTTAATTGAGGTTTATTTAAGAAATCGGAGAACAAAATATGCAGCTGTTTCAATCGAAAGAAATGACACGATTTGAATACATACATTTTTACCAATATAAAAAATTCAATTTCAATTCATTATCTAATACCTATATTTATTTATTTATATAGTAGTAACATGTAAATTATATAATATATATATCATAATTTATATCCATACATTGTTATATTATAAAATATTTCAGAAATAGCATAATAAAAACATTTTTAACCGCACCTTCAAATTTTTTTGTCACAGGCAGTCCTAAAAAACGTTTAGTGAGTAAAAATGGGGACCATTATTATTACACAAATCAGCTCCAGCTGTAATTAATAACTATTATTTATTTTTAACTCGTACACTGAGTTATTATGAAATATAATATGTACCATAGAAATAGTTTAAACAATAATTATCAAATTATTTATGGTTCAAAAATTAACTATATTAGTTATAATATGATAATACGACGAAAACAGAACTCTGAAGATATTATTAAAATCACATATGATGAGGAAATATCAAAAGACTTAAGCAGCTACTTATAACGTTATACTATACATTATCACATAATTATAATATTTAACTTATTTAAAAATAATTATTTTATTTTAATAGCAATGCGCTGTAATAGTTATGACGTTTCGTCAATACCACCATTATTGATTTAATTTTGATATGAAATGTATAATGCTATATAAACGTGTTGAACTATATTAAGATATGAAATTAAATATGTATAAAATATTACAATAATAATAGGTACCTATACATATTATTGAGATGTTTGATTTTTCGGAGAAATGGCGAAACTGTGGTCTTATTGTGCTGTTATTTTATATTCGGAACAAAAAAGTGAATAAAGTAAAATCTTGCTACTGAATATCAAACACATTTTGTAAATTTTTTTACGGAGTAAAAAATAGTCGAATGCGATGTTTTCACGACTTGATCGTAATGTGTATAATAATATTATAGTATAGGTACCAGGTACCTATTATTCCCATGTTGTCTCCGGTTGGATGAAAAAAATAGGATTATATAGGTAGAGAAAGTTACCAATTGGAATCGATACGGACTGTTCATTGGGTTGATTTAGATACCTATCTATAAAAATGTGGAATTGTATTAATTTATAAAATGTTGTATACGTACGTGAATATAAGACGACAACTAAGTCTTTATTGTTGATACGATAAAATATATATATATATATTTATCGTATAATATGATGTTAAGATGAAATCGGTCGAAAAATAAAGTGCACGTTACAGTGAAAGGCCGATTACTATAGGTAAAGCTATGTTTTACTAGTAAATGCTGAAAATCATAATTTTATTCGGTTAAACATGTTGTATAATCATAGGATGAACAAATTGATTTAGTAAAAGCCAATTAATACACGACAAATAAAAATTAAGTAAAAAGTTGCGTTATCGTCATCGCTCAAATATGGTTTTATTACCTTTTTTACTGGCTGTCTGTTTGAAGTTTACATATTAGTATAATAATTGTATTACTGTGTTGTATACGTAGTGATTGTATTGAATTAATTGATGTAATTTTTTGTTAACTGATATTATTTTGTTTAGTTTGATTTAAATATGACCATAATATTGAAAGGTTTGATGAGGTTTAAACCCAATGATTAAAAATAAGGATTCTAGTCATATTTTTTATTTAAAACGTGAAATTTACAATACATACTTACGAGAAGTAAAGAAAACAAGAAAGATTTGATGTAAAAGATATTCAACATGCCACTTATATTGCAACATGTCATGGTGGTACTGGATTGAAAAAATTATATGCTAAAAAAAATAGATATATGTTAATGTGGAAGCTATAAATGTGTTCTTTTGTTTCATCAATATTACACAACGAAATTAATTCTTGGTGTTTAATTCCGGATTTCAACTGAAGTAAAACTGATTGTTGCACATTATTTGCTTATGTTCTTGAATAGTTATTAAAGAAGAATTTTATCGATTAGAATCTAAGGCTCAGACTTTTAATCAACCACTAGAAATCAATCTCGGTACTCTTTGTGACGAACAATTAATTTAAATTGTCTGTGTTCCAAATCTGTTTGTATACCTAATATATAATTATAATTTTTCTTTGTTGTGTCAGCTTTTAATAACTCAATTTGTACATCCTAAGGTATATAACGTGTTTAGAAAAAGCCCAAATACAATTTTATGGTTTTCATCATTTACTAGTAAAACTTAGCTTTAAAATAAATATATGAATATTTGCAGTTTATATCTTGTATATATTATATTGTAATTATTGTAAGTATTAATATGTTAATTAACAAGGTTTTAATATCTACCAACTAAAAAAAAAAGTACAAAAAGAGATAGACACCCATTAACACACTTTGAGGTAATAACTATAATATTATTATAACAAATATTGTATAATATTCGCGATGTTTTTGGTAAAAATTAGTTCAATAACATTCATCTTACCGCGTATTACTACAATAGTAGTGTTAAATAAATAAATTAAAAAATATCCTTAAAAATAGAGGTTGACATACTGTTTCCTCTCAGAATCGTTTTTCATATGCAATGATTTATAATTGAATTTAACTTTAATACATTAATTACAGTGGCCAATGAGTGCAGTGAGCCAGTGACCTGGTCAATGGCTAGCTACACTTGAAACCTTCTATGCAGCAAAACGACTTCCCTGGGTTTATATTTTAATATTTTATATCCAATTAATATAAAAATAATATACATAAAAGTCTATGGTTGTATTTTTTGAAAACAAGTCCAACATTATTATCAATAGAATCGCATCTCCCGACTCCCGTCTCCCACACGGTTATTTTAATTATATATTAAAGTTGTATTTTAAGTTTTGCTATGCTTTTTATAGGTACATAATAAGTAGTTATTAATTTGCCCTATAAACATTGTGTAATAATGTTCGCATTAATAACACGTTGTATTTTTACCTTAACTTATCTATGCCTAAAATGTTAAAAGCATGTATTATTATTTTGTTAAATTTCGTGTGGGTGACAACTGAAAATTATAGTATTTTGTTTCATTTTTATAACCGTAACCTACCTACAAAAGCTGTGTCATATTTTAAAATAAGGTTTTATATAATTAAATTTAAAATGAAACGTTGTTTACAATGCCTACTTATACAGTTATACCATTGATTATGTAATAGATAGATAGCCCATGCTATACGAATATTCGGCGACCAGTCATTGCAATTACCCGCTACGGAGCGATGCAATGGCGTTCATTCAAACATCCCGTTTCTGTATGAAATTAATTATTGCAAATATTTTATTATTTTATTATTATTATTAATATTAACGTAAACATAAAATGTAACTAGTGCATGCAATGACTGGAAGCCGACTGGTAGCCATCTGTCTATTATATAATCAATGGCTATACATTATTCTTTTGACCCCATACCTTTCCCGTAAACTGTGAACGATATTTAAATTAAATTATTATTATTTTAAGTAGGTAACACAATACGTACTTGGTTTGTATACATATATATATAACATAATATATCATATTATATGCTAATGTAAAAGACGTTATAGATTAAAATAATATTATTTTCTAGTAAATATCGAAAATTATTAATTACTGAGCAAATTGAATGTGACCAGCAAATCATCGTTATTTATTATTTTTGTGGTTTTATTATTAATAATTTCAACACGGAATGGAAAATGTTGTTATCTTTTAGGCTACAGCAATCTAGTATATCTACAACCGTGGACGGCGAGTGCCGAGCTTATACTTGGCGTACAGCGTAGGGTACTCACTATTTACTACTCGTGTACGAACAGTGTGGATTATATCTATTTAAAGCTGATTATTGTCGTTACATATGTACCAGAAAATGTTTTAAATAGAAGCATGTAGATACTATTTGTCATTTGTGCTAGTCTTTATGGATGAACTTGAATTTTTAAATTCAATTTAACAACACGACTTACGAGTATTATATATTATGTATTTATATCTAATAAATTTAATAAAATAAGTCTTATATATGAAAAATACAATGCTATCAATGATGTCAAGGTACTTACCTAAGCACCTATAACATATAAAATGTATAAGATGAATAAATCCTATCGAATAATTGTAGAGTTTTACGTTATGCAACTCGAAATTCCAAGTTTTGTGTCATATGAAAATAAATAATAATCGTATTGTTTTATTAAATTGTTACCCACATACTTTTTTTTTCAATCAGCATAATATTAATATAAATATAATTTTTCACTTTGCGAATAAAATCGTAAATGAATAATTATATTTTCACTATTATATAATAATAATAAATGATTACCAGATTACCTATATGTCATACTTCAATTGAAATATGAACACAATTACCTAATTTTGTTCGGAACTAACATAAATCTTTAGTAAATAACGTTATAACCCAACTATATTTTTTGACGGGTTTAGTTGTAAAATATTAAATATTTACACATACATTTAATAAAAGAGTGATACATTTTTACTATTCGTGTAAGAAGTACTACCTACACTGCTAAGAATTGTTATATGTATTCAAATTTCTAAGTTAGGAAGATATTAGTTTGTATCACGGTTATCTGATCTGTAGATAACGTTGGTTTGTATATAACCATATAGGTACTCGTGCCGGAAAATGTGTACAGCCGACATGTCATAACTATAGTCTATTATTATTATGTCTTGTTATTGAGTGTTACGAAACGTTAGGTACAACGCCCTTCGCGTGGACACGTATTTTTAGACTTTAAGTACTTGTATAATAATAAAGTACTATAATTTCATACATAAAAAAATCTACCGTGAACAGTATAAAGAACTGCCCACTCTCTGATGTATTACACGTGCGAGCGGTCCATACGCCGAGAAAGATCATTTGGTGTATTTTTAGTTTCCAAATTATAATACACTACAGTAATAATAATTATTATAAAAATATGCGATTGCAAAATGGGACGTTGAGATTTTATCCTACTTTATTTGTTAAAATATATGTCACACGTGCGTATAATATATTAATACTGCAGACTACACTACATCAATTATTTCATCAAATAGTTTTGTAAATTTGCAATACCATATTTTATCGACCCGAAGTCGGGTACTTCGATATCTGTATCCCTCACTGGTCACCCCCACTAAGTCAAACATTACATAGTACCTACATACATTGTTGCCGGGTCCACATAATATAGGCTGTATGACATAAGCGCCAAAGGTACAAAAATTACATATCATTTGCTCCAAAATTTGTAGGACATCCGATATAAGCGCCAATATAATATTATATACCTGTTATACCCAATATAAGCTAAAATTGTTAAAGGTACATAAGGCCTATGTTAAAGGTAAGTACATATTATATACATCGTTTGATTTTTTCGAGCTTATAAAAAACTGTCAATAATATACATACAAATAAATATAATTTTAATAAATTTGTTGATTTTTCGATTTTATAAAAAAAATTTAATATCTGGTATTTAATATCTGTTAAGCATACCTACGATACGATTTTGGCGCTTTCGTTCGATACAACTTTTTTTTCTTATCTCATTTTGGCGCTTATGTCTTCCACCGATAATAATATAGTAGGTAACAAAAACTTTCCTATCACGGTCCGCAGACGGTACAATCTAAATTGTTTCAAATTTAAAAACGCAGACACTGTTTTGTTTTAAATTATTGCTATCAGTTGTGAATATTATTTAAAATACTTTTTAAAGTTATTGGTAATTAATTATTTCTATTAACTATATAACTTTAAATGTTCAATATAAAAAATTCACATAACCACAACCATTACTAGATATTTGTATATACATTATAGATACATTCATACACAATACTTAGTTTATTCATTATTGTATTAATTCCAACAAAATATTAATACAAGCATTATTGTAATAGTGTAATACGATAAACAAATTATTTTACACTAAAAAAATTATAATTTCTAGAATACTGTAATAATTTGGGGGCTAAATTTATGTTGGGGAGGATTCTAACTGCTAAGCCCACAAAACATCCTTTAATTCCGGAATTCATGTCGATCATTAGATCTTAAGATTTTTTTTATAACTACACTTGACATCATTATGATAAAAGGGGCGGAAAAATTAAGTTTTGCCTACTTATAAAAAATCACTAGGACCGGCCCTGGGTATGTTACATTAAAATATGCAGTTATTTGGGGCAGGGATAGTCGCGGTGACAGGGATAGGAGGTCGGATCTCATCCACGATATTTTGCTTTTTCTAGTGTATAAACTACTTTAAAGCTCTCGGACGACCTCGAGGCGAGTGCGTGAAAAATGTTCTTTTTTTTACACGTGCGCAATTGTGTGGATACGCCCACGCCGGCCCACTAAATCGCGTGCCCTCCGGAGCATGATATATCGCCGTCGTCATGTACAGCGGCGGCGGCGGTGGCGACGACGACGATTAAATATAGGTAATGTTGTCGTAATCGTCATCATCATCATCGTCGTCGTTGTTGTTGTTTACACGTGTCTTATGCAATTTCGTCCTACTCGTTGTATCATAATATCCGGCGGCCGATGCACGTGAGTACGTGACGTACGTTTATGCTCGCGTCGTATTTTAATTGTGCATTATATTATACTAATGTGTATTACATAAGAATACTATAATACTATAAACGCTGTACGGAAAACCCGAAAAACCCGGACACGAGAAAAGAATGTATTTTGCACTATAGATTTTGATTTTTCTATTTTCTCGTGGACATAATCGAAAAATATAAAAAACTTTTTGTAACAATGAAGTATCTGATATCTCGAAACGCGACAAGACTATAATAAATTGTAAGTTGTAACCTTTACAACTAATATCATTATTCATTACTATTTACTATTTACTATATAGTCTATATACAATAGTCAAAGGATGATTTATTAAATTATGCTAGATAAAAACGAAATGTGCAGATTAAAAATATATAATACTGTTAAATTAAAATTATAAAGAATATTTGAAAAACTAAGAAAACTACTTTTATTTATACCCTTTTCCCTCCTCCCAAGAAAACCCACCAAATTCCTTTAATCAATTTTCATTTTACAGGATACCGTAAATTATTTGATAAACTTAGAAAACTTAATTTTCAATTCAAGATTAAAGAAGTACACATAATTTTAAGAATTTTCAACGTATATATACAATTAAATAATGAAATTTTAAAAATAAATTGAATTACATGAATGTTTTCAATCCAAGATTTTTTCTAATATATAACATTAATCAGATTTAAAACGGGACAGAGAGCATCCCCTTGGATTTTTATTTATCCAATATATAGTACATATAACATATACCTATTAGAAGGTATTACCTATATAGTAGTATATTGTGCACACAATTAAATATATTATTATATTATATTATAAAAAATCGGAAGTTTTCGACTGACATATCAAACTTTGGTTTCTTGGTTCTTATATTATAATCCCCAGCTAATATCATTATTATACAGTGCACAATATTTCATAACTGTAACTTGAGTGCAGCTGGAAACTTTGTGATATATTTAACGCATTTAATGATTTTAGAATATTCTATAGAACACAAATTCCTATAAAAATGCGTTTTGTTATAAAATATTTATTTAAAATTCTGATTTCTTATAATAGTTTAGTACAGTAGTCACTCGATAATTCGAACCTCAATAATTCGAAAAACTCCATAAATCGAACTAAACGCTTAGTCCCCTGAGAAAACCTCTATAATTAGAAAAAAATACATGTATTCCGGTTACGTCGATAATTCGAAATTTCTGTCAGTGGGACACACTCTACAATTCGAATTTTTTTTTCCAGAACCTCTATTATTAGAATTTTCTTAAACGCAATTATATGTATGTTTAATAAATTCATTCGTAAGATAGTAAGTACATAGATAATAAGTAGGTGCATTAACAACAACACAATAACACGAATTAAGTATAACTATATATTGTTATTTGTTTCGAGTGTTTCGACTGATAAATATTATTATTATATATTTTTAATAAATATGTTGTCTAAGATGTTGTACTCATCAGCCACAGTATATTACAATATTTACCTACTATATAAATGTTTGTTTTATTTTGCAGTTATTCGCCGATCACCAAACACGACCGATATGGGTCCACTAAACCTAGAATGGATTAACTACTGCTTCGTAAAGAACGGACAAAAACACAGGACCGATAAGTATTATTGTATGTATGAAAAGAATCCAACTTTAGTGATACGCAGAGGACTTCCTATTTGCTTTTACTTGAAATTCGACAGAGAGTTCGACTTGACTAATGATAGTGTGTCGTTCATGTTCAAATTGGCTGGTAAGAACTAATAACTTTATTATACCTATAATGTAATATATTTGTACATATTTGGCGTATTATTTATTAAATTAGATACAAGCATTTTGCTTGGTTAAGTTAGTGCGCAAGGTTGCAAAAAAAATAAGAGCAAATATGACCGTAAAATTGAAAAATTATAGTAATTTCAAAATATTGTTGTATAGCTTAGTAGGTATTTTTATACAACAATACATTTTATAAGTAGAGTCGTGGAGAGCTAAAAACAATATAAAATAGACAAATAATAAAATTGAATGTTATTCCCGCCCGATACCAAGATATAGGTACTTGCATTGTGCATATTTATTATTTTTATACATATAAGGATTATGTTAACCAATTCTGAACGAGGTTCGAATAGTTTTCAGTATAATTTTGAAAACTATTAAACACCGACAAAAAAATCTCTTTATATCGTTGTATTCAGTGATTGAAAATTACAACCATGAAATAGGTACCTTAAGATTTCGTAATAAAAAAAAAATCTATTAAAAACAAAATATGAACAATGGCTAGTCACTACACACAACACCTATATTATACCTAGGTGGAAATATGTGCTAAATAAAAACACGATGATGGTCATTAAAACCATTCATAATGCATTATTATTAATTATTATCAATTATACATATAGGAAATGCGTCCAACCCGTCGAGTAGGTGTTTTTGACCTAACACAACACGCCTGTATTGCTGTTATGATTGCATAATTAATATTAACTATTATATGAATGACAACTGAACCCCACGTGATATAGTAAAAATGAATCATGTATGCATATGAGTGCAGTACGCGATGCACATTATGCATTAAGCCATTACAAATATAGTAGGTGCACACAATGCATGGCGGTGCATGCGTGGTCATTGCAAAATATAAGAAAATTATTATTTGTAATATTTTTCTTTTTTTGTTTCATCCTTGTCCCAGTTATATTATTTCTAAATTTTTTCTCGGCCACCTAATCGGCAAGCCACACGTGGTAAAATAATATTCTACTGAAAAAATTGTTCATTCGACCTAGTACTTAGACCGACATGTAATATTTGTCATTCAACTTTCAATTATGTTAGACAAATAAGTCATAAACACATTTTTAACTTCTGTAAAACCAGTATAATATGATAGACTCAATTTGGACAAAACTAATATTTCGCAGTTTCCCTCTTATTTAATG
Source organism: Neotoxoptera formosana (assembly GCA_022818045.1). Taxonomy (NCBI): domain Eukaryota; kingdom Metazoa; phylum Arthropoda; class Insecta; order Hemiptera; family Aphididae; genus Neotoxoptera; species Neotoxoptera formosana. The sequence continues at coordinate 35,820,465 of CM040630.1, forward strand.
AAAGATCTAATGTACAACAATCGTTATAAGTAGTATACACGAATTAAATGTGTATCGTTTTAGTAAAACAAAATAAATATTTGAAATTTGTGTAAAATTTATCTAATATACCTAATATTATTTAAAAATGTTCAAACTATTGGTTTGTATACCTACACTAAAACATGTTCATTTTGAGCTGTTGCTAACTAACAATTTGTTATAATACTTCTATGATATGCTATATGCATTTACATTGTAAATTTGTACCTAATATTGATCTCTGCTCCAATTTTTATTTATTATTCAAAGGAAAATGTTTAATATACACAAAAATATAGGTAACATATTGTAAGGGTAGGTGGTATTGTGAAAATATAATAATTAACACAAATAACATGATTGCGAGAATAGACTTGTTGGCAATAAACTCATAAATATAATTATTTAAGGTTTATAATAATTAATAACTAATGAGTCTGTTGCAATTGTGAAATTACAGTGAGAAATCAATAGATTCAATGTGAACCAGAATTCAGAATGACTAATAGGAAAAAGGTACGGAAAACAAATGTAGATGCCTTAAAAGAATACCTAGTCATTTACATTTATTTTTTAAAATGTTGATGCATTAATTGTTGCATCTAATACTTATGTTGTATAATAATGTATATACTATGTTACTGATAACAGAAGAAAACTAAATTTCTTGCTGAATGTCTGAAATACCTTAAGTGACATGACTAAAAATGAAATATAATAATTTATTACAACATTGACGTCCGCTGCCATGATGGTAATAAAATATGTAACTCAAAATGCTATAGTAGTTTACCTTTGATATATGCAACTACATTTGAATGAAGATTAATTTAGGTGTATAAATATAAAATTTAGTTTGTATAAAAAAAATGTCCTCCTTCATTACATCACCTTGATTTTAACGCCTAGTGATTTTTTGAAATCATAGTATCATTTCTCAGATATTTAATATAGGCATTGTCAAAAATGACATGGAGTTAATAACAATCCTACATAATAAGACAGTCTAGACAGATAATTTCATCATTTCTTTCGTTCTTGACAGTGCCTAATTATCATAATTTCCAGTAATGTATACATATTAGTTATTACTACTGAATGTGTGTTCGCATTATAATCGACACCTATTATCGTCTATTGACACCTACTTATTATTATTAAAGGAAAGACTAATACAATTCACCTAAACGAATTCAATAAATATCATTACACTGAGTTGATAACATATTATTTATTATTTTAATCTTTTTTTCTACTATTTTACCTAAAAAAAATAACATTTATTTGTATTTTACTTTTACTTTTGACTAATCCCACATGATGCCTGTAGTCGGTGAATAATGGTTAATAGTTATTACTTTATTAGTTATATGGACTTACGCGTTTCGTAATACTACATATATAATATTTTCGCCTCTGCTAATTTATACAAGTTTTCTTTATTTAATTTACCCAAGACTGTTAATCATATTATATTTCGTATATGACCAACTGTTAGATTTCCGTTGTCCGCTTTTATTGTTAACAATATTATATAATAAACTTGCATTTGAATATCGCTGTGTTCGGTTTTTTTTTGTCTAGCACACATTTATTTTAAACCCAATTTTGATTTACAAACTACTCTGTGACATTAAATACCTATAATATAAATTATAATAAATTGATTCAATGTTTACCACATTTATTATACACTTGTAGTATGATAAATATGATAATGTTATAGTGTATAATATATTGTAAAGTATAAATATAAATATAAAAATTATCAAGTCTTATTGAAAAAAAAACATTTTTTACAATCATATTTAGTTTACAAAAAAAAAAATAAAAATAATTTACGCGGAGATTTACAAATAATAAAAAAACAGAACTATATTATTATCCATTATACAGCTTGAGTAAAATAAAAATAATTTATAAGATGTGTGTAAAAAAAAGTTACTTGATAGAAAAATTTTTTTTAAAAAAATACCATCAAATGCAATTGAAATTAAAAATGACCTAAAAAATGCAAAATGACAAAATATGCAATACAGAAATGCAAAATAAAAGTTTGAAAATTGAATTTATTGAGTATTATAATAATTTAAAATTTGTGCTAAGGAAACTGTCTTACAAAAAGTTTAAAAAAAAATAAGATCAGTTATCTCCAAATTCACAGTCCTACTTCAGTACTACTTCCTTACTATTTCTATAGAATGTTTATTTAACTTATACTATTTGCCTCGAATTACTAGTTTTTCAGTATTTGTACATTTCAAGTTAAATCTTAATGAATTCTTTGAAATTATAATGCTGTATGACCTAATTGAATCACAATAAAAATTATATAAAATGTCAACCATTGAGATACTTGGCAAGTTACTCAATCCGTTGCATTAATTTCACAGTACAAATAGTAACGATATTTTGTCATACCTTTGAATTTTGTCTTTGTATTTCGTATCTCAAAACTTCCATTATCAATCGTATTGATAATAGTTATAAACTTATAGCCAATAGCCAATAGGTATATCTTATATTATACTTCTAGAGCATAATATATATTATCCATACATCTGTATATGTGTATAAATAAAATGTATGTGTGTGTGCGTATGTATAATATATGTATAGTATAATACTATAATGTAACCAACGTCGCCAATATCTTCAATTTTTTTAAATCAATCGGTTTAGATGATAAATTATAATATTTCTGTATATAACATGTTTCTTTTTCCCTTTATAAATATTGTATAAATAATTCTTGTTTGTAAATAACACTAGGCTAATAATCATTGCTATTGAAGCCTTTAATCAAATAAAAAAAAAAAAAATACCATAATGTATACTGTATAATATAGGTACAGTATACGAATTGAAGTGTATTCAGAAATTTTTTTTTTAGCTCAGGTGAATATACTGTTAATTTCACGTCGATGGTGAACAATACAATAACAAATTTTTATTCGTAATTTAATAAACGCAAACACATGTGCATAAACTTGGGTTTCGATGTAGATTCGGTTGCGGAATGTGTTTTTACTTTTTGTTGTTTCTGTTGCATTTTGTATTCAAAAGAAAACGTTTATATGACTTGTATTGTCCATCTTAACCATTGATATGGTTAAAATAATAAACACGAGTTATTGTAAGAATAATAATTTAAAAATATATAACATCATTTTACGGCAAAATGCTAAATTATTCTTACCACATTTTGTTAAAAAAAAGTCAAATAAATAAGACTGTCACAACTTTAAATAAACATACATTAAATGGCCCTCGTGAGATTTTGTTTAAAAAGTAATCATATTATGAATAACCTTGTTTCTATTTGTATTGCTATTCATCACTTTAATGCAGTAAAAATCAATTTTGAATAAATAAATTATAGAGTGAGTAATATTTATAATTATAATTCATTAATAAATAAATAATGAACTATGGTTTATACTCGATGACATATTATTATAAAATATATTGTATTAATTAATCATTGGATTTCATACAAGGAAATAAAGGATAGACTTTTAATGTTATGATTTATTGATTAACGAAAAAACAAATATTTGAATTAAGGATTATCACAGTCTACTTCATACTGAATACAATTGATAGGTACATTAATTTCTAATAATCTACTAATGATTAATAAATATGATTTATGTTTTTTGCACATTTAAATTAATTATTCAATAATATATTAAAGTGACAACAACAAGTAAATCCTCAAATTAGAACAATAAAATAATTATTAAAACTTAAATTCCATAAAATTAGCGATATTGTGAAATTTCTAGACTGTTTAATCTATTTTAAAAAACTCTTAATTTATAACCCATAAATGTTTAGTTTAGTTGGTCGTGGTTGGCATTTGTTGATAAAATGTTTCTAATTTCGTCAGTGAAGAAGCTGAACACATTTTTCTAGTTGTATTTTCTTTTATTAATTAACTGATCATTTTAAATTATTAACAAGAAGTTTTTTTTTCCGACAAAATATACCGTACTTTGTTTATTGAATCCATGATGATAAATATATATTATTGCTGATATAATGGTATTAATAGGTGTCTTAACTAGCTACGTGCGAGTTCAATTTCAGTGCATATGTGTAAAATGTATAGGTAGGAAATTCAACATTATGTAGACGTTTAGATTTTATATGCTGGGCCCAGGATAGTCTACGGTCTATAGCAGTGTTTCTCAACCTTTTAACTGTGGCGACCCCTTTTTTTAATTTCAATTTTATAGCGACCCCTACATATATATATATTTTACATACTCGCTTAGAATCCTTAGATCTAAGCCTTAGATTATCATTAATAATCAATACTACAAGTACTGTACACAAGAAATATAAAAGATACATATTATATTATATTTATTTAAAATTAAAAAAAACGTACACTAAATATTTCATTTTATTATATAAATATATTTTTAAATTAAGGTTTTTAATGGCTTGGTTGTTGCTGTTGATGTGATATTATTTCGTCAATTCTTAGTTTAATTGACTTCGTCAAGCTAATTCTCATAGCCGATGAAATTTCCAGACGGTTTCTCGTTTTATTTTTTATTGTTGTTAATGTGGAAAATCCATTTTCACACAAATATGTAGTAGAAAATGGAATAAGTAATTTTAATGCTTCTAGCTAAACTAGGATATTCATTTTGAACCTTTATCCCAAATTGACCTATATTTTTGTTGCTTCTGAAAATCTCGTGTAAGCCAACATCTGTACTCAATTCAATCAACTTTTCTTCATTTGTTAATGATAGTATATTTTGATCAGATTGTACGAATGGATTTATTACCCAATTACAATTTCTACGAATGTCTTTTGTGGGGTCGACATATTTGGACATTTTTTCTCTTAATCTACCTAATAACCTAAGTGTTCTTCGATAATAATACACATTTCATTAATTTCATTTTTTGTCAATATATTTTCCTGAGTCATGTTAAAAAAATTTGGAAACATATCAAATGTGTAGTTTTTTACTCGATTTGTCCATAGTCCCATTTTTTTTTTGAAATGCGTCAATTTTGTTGTACGATATAAAAAGATTAGTATGTGGCCCTTGCATACTTAAATTTAATTCATTAAGAATTGAAAATATATCGGAAAGATATGCAAGTTTGGCTAACCACAAATTATTTTTGAAATAATCACTAAGTGGTGATTTTTTGTCTCTCAAAAATATTTCTACTTCCGTTTTCAATTCAAATAACCTAGTCAAAACTTTCCCTCGAGACAACCATCGAACATGAGTGTGTAATAGCAAATTTTTAAAACCTGAACCCATTTCTTCACACATCACTTTAAAAACGCGAGTGTTTACGGTACTAGCTCGAATAAAATTTACTATTTTTATGCATACATTTAGAACGTCAAATAGGTTTTCTTTCATATCTTTAGCGGCTAATTGCTCACGATGGATGAAACAGTGTGTTGATATAATGTTTTTATGAGAAATTTGTTGAACACGTGTGATAAGACCATTAAATTTTCAGGTCATAGCTGCAGCGCCATCAGTACAAATACCGATACAGTTAGAAAATTGTAAATTAATTTTTTGGAAATGAAATGAAATGGTTTTGAAAATTTCTTCAGAAGTACAGTATGTTTTTAAATTTAAGCAACAGAAAAACTCTTTTTGTATTTCGTTCAGATCAGTATCTACATATCTGACATAAATCAATAATATAGCTTCATTATTTATATCAGTAGATTCGTCAAGTTGTATTCCGTAAAAATTGATTTTTGGATTTTTTCACTAAGCTGATTTTCAATTATCATTAGACATAGTATTTATTCTTCTACTTATCGTATCATTAGACATAGGTATTTTTTTAATCTTTGTCACGTGCTTAATACTAAATAATTTTGTACAAATATTAATCATACACGGTTTTAACAATTTTTCCCCAATCGAGTATGGTTTTTTTGATTTAGCAATGCTGCCAAATAAGAACATTTTCGGTAGATTTTGTCTTCAACCGTATAAGTATTTATCATTTTTTTATTATTTTTTAATTCTTCGAATTTTCTTAAAAAAAGTCCCTTGTATTATTTTTATACTGAGCATGACTAGTTCCCATGTGCCTAATGAGCTTATTTGGTTTTAGTGATACATTTGCTAATGTCATACCACAAATAACACATTGAGGAACATCCTTTCCATTATCGTTTAAGTATGTAAAGCTATATTCAATGTAACTATCTTTATATTTTAATATTTTTACCTTTTTGAGTGGTGGTTCATCAACATTTTGAGTAGTATCCAAATTATGTTTTTTTGTAATATTTGAGTTTTGACTATCAGAAGTCGATGTATTGTGCGGTCGCTTGAAAAAGTTCGTCATTTGCGACTGTTTACTCATATTAGAAATATTTTATTATAATAAATAAAGTCAAATAAAGATAAAGTGTATACAAATGTGAAAAACAATATAAAAATGCAACTTATTAACTTATACTTTACAACGGCGCACAGCACGGTGATGTTAACGATGAACTGTGACATAAATAATAATATAATATGTGCATTGTGCATTGCGGCCGAGGCGGTGGCCTTATCTTAGGTTGATACTTGATAATTTATATTCGACGTTTATTATAGATTCTTTAACAGACGTCATAGAGTAATATCGCTTTAAAAATGATAATAGTGTGTTTTCCATTTTAATATAAATAATCTATACTCGTAATTATAGGTATGTAATATAATAATATTTATTGATTTTATTTTTTTATTATTTGAACTTTTAATTTTTGCATCGATTTAAATCATTCGATTGCGACCCTAAATAATAAGTTGGCGACCCCCCAGGTTGAGAAACACTGGTCTATAGTTAACCCAAGATATTTTATTGTTTGAGATATAGGAATTTCAGTAGCATAGATAGAGACAGCAGGGCAGGGCGCAAGTCAAAGGTAAAGGTGGTGTGTATGGATTTAGATTAGTTTATTTTTAGCCTCTAATTTGTGTACCAGTTTTCCATGAGGGAAAGGTGATGTTGAAGGTCGTAAGAAGCAATAACGGGGTCAGAATTTACTGAGATTAAAGCCTTGTCATCAGCATAGTCGGCGATCAGCGTGTGGGGCGAAGAGAGTTGATCTGAGGCAGCTATTGATATTATAGAGTACTGAGGAAAGAGCACCACCTTGAGAAACACCCGCTGAGATTTTGGCTATACTGGAGTGAGCTTCGCCGAAACGAGTATTTCAATACCTGTCAAAGAGATAAGATTTAATGATTAGGAAGTAAACTGGATGTAAAAATTGTTTCAGTTAAAATAAGAGCCCATCGTGACAAACCCTGAGGTATAATATCTAAAAATGCAATGCAGGTACAATATAATTTTTTTCTAGTGTATACAAAATTGCATCAACAACTCTATGGACTTGATGTATTGTTGAGTGAGTGGATAGAAATCCAAACTGGAAATCGGGAAATATAATGACATATAAAATGGTTTTCTTATCGTGTGAGGCTTATTTTCATATATTAATTTATATTTATTATTATTCTAATATTATCGTTATGATTAACAGATTATGACAATATTATTAAGTTTTATAAATTCGGAAATTTTTAGATTTCTTACCCAATAACTGATTTCCTTGTACAATATACGATAAAGAAGACAGGGACTATACCGACTGGCGACTAATGATATTGCGTTTATACCTATTATTATAGAATTTAAATTATTATTACAAGGGTTTAGAATACTTAGAAGTTAGAATGGGGTAAATTCATCAAAGATAGTACCTATAGTTTTTAGATGCTATTAATTAATAAACTATTATAGTAGCTTTACTACGGACTAAGATTTATGTAGCTAAAAGAAATTAAATCGATAACTCTAGGTAAGGTAACGGTAGCCGGTACCTATCGGTATTTATAAATATCAGTATTCGGTAAACGGTTCTTAACTGATTTTTTTTTTATAACGTTTTATATTAACTGAAAAATGTTTAAGGTAAGCGTTTTTAGGTTTCCAAAATTTCGGTAACTGGTTTCGAGTCTTGCATTTTTCAACCTAATTAAAAATATTTAAATGTTTTATCTTTTATAATAGTTATATAGGTATATTAACAAATCATGACAAATATCCTGTGTAAAAAATTGTGTACTGTCATATGTTCACATTAAACAAACTAAAATCGTTTGATAAGAAATCGTGATCTTACGCTTGAATATCTGATATTAGGTTCATTTAAACTATAGACGCTCATTAAAATATTTGTGGAATTACATTCAACTTTTTTTTATTCTAGTAAGCAAAACTACTATGTATTTACACTTTCAAACCCTTGGTATAAATATTAACAATTTTATGAATTTTTAATTACAAAATAATTTTCAAATTGTTTTGACGCTTAAGATCTATGATTCCTCGAAGTCGCCATACCTCCATAATTCATTCCCTATAAGCATGGGTTGAAAATATTCGTATTAGAATATTTATATACAGTTAAATTATTTATATTTCAGAAGCGGGAGAAGCAAACTTTGGAAATAACACTATGGCTGCTGTGCCCTTAAAGGAAAATCCAAGTAATGGCAATGGCCATTGGTCAGCGTACGTGATGTCCACTGATGACGTGGAGCCAAACGTAGTCAGCGTTAGAGTAAATAGATTTTCAAGATAATATATATATATATATAGAACTAGCTATCCCTCCCAGCGTTGCCTGAGCCAAATATTAAGTTAAGATTAATCTCAAGTGATTTACATGTATCTAAGCCACCTAGGTAGGCAATTCACTGCATCGGATCGAGAACAATATGTGAGTAGTAAATTATCAGGTAGGCAATCCACCTGCGTTGGATTGAGGGCCCTACGAGGTGCGTAAGTGAGTGAAATAAGAATTAGATAGGTACATGAAAAAAAACATTGCCTAGTTGTAATTTTGTAACACTACTTCTCATAATCATTGTTACCTTGAAGCTTTCACATATCATTAGAAGCTGTTGATCTTTGAATGACTGGCAGCGTTTGGCGAAAATCTCATCCCAAATTAAAATGTATAACCAATGACAACCCCATAAAAATAAATAGACGGAGATTATACATAAATCCCATCGAAAAAAGTATTTTCAGTTTTTCCAGTATTAAAATAAATAGATAGATGGCGCCACTGATAAGACATAGGATATTCAAATGTCCCAATTTTCTTAATTTTTTTTCCACAAGAACCGTGAACTAGGTATTAGAAATCATTTAAAAAAAAAGATAAATGACATCGATAAAAGCGTTCTCAAGTTATGCCGTGGTGATGATAGGAAACTGGAATTCATTTATATATTACATAGATAAATAGATAACGTTGATTAGGTTTAAGGCTTACAGTTTTTTTTATCGTTTAAACATTATCGATGGTTTATAGATTACTCCACCGAATAATTGCATTGTGGGACAGTGGATATTTGACATAGACACTAGATCAGGACAAGAAGCGGCAATGTTTTCAGCTCAAGGAAATCCGATTTATATACTGTTCAATCCGTGGTGTCCAAGTAAGTCCTTTAGAATTTGTAATGTACCTATTGCGTACTTTAAACAAATTAATATGTGTATGTATTATGTAAATTTGTTACCTATTTCATAGCTAAAATCATGTTTATGTTTCAGTTAATTTGTAACTGTTGCTTAAAACTTTAAGTTAAGTGCGGATTCGTATGTATTTAAAATTCAAAAATATGTACATGTACATGTACAATACCCATGTATTTATTTTTTATCCAAATAAGTAATTGAAAACACTAGACATGTAAAAAAAAATGTTTTAATTCTTGATACAAATTTCAAAATTAAATCAAATCATTGAAGCATAGGATTCTCGCTGACCACTGTTAACAAATTAATGGACAACTGGATACACGTCAATTGATCGTAAACAATTGACCACACGACAATTTATAGCAAACAATGTATAGCAATAACAATTTACGGCACAATTGATCGTAAAAATAACATTTTCAACAATAATTTTTTATTCAAATAATTATTTAGATACAATTTTGCACAACTTTGGTTACAGGTATAGTTAAAAATATTTTTTTCTTTTTCGTTTTAGATTAAAATTGTTTAAAAAAATGTTAGTAGGTATATAATAATGAAACAAATTATACTTACAACTAAAAATTATACGCAGTATTTGTTTATATATACCTATAGATAATATTCGTACATTTAATTGATTATAAAAAAAATAATAAAAATACATTAAGGGTAGGTATATAATAATGAAAACAAATTAAAAATTAAACTTGCCATTGAAATTGTAGGCAATGTCACAAAGAAAGTCTTCAATATTTGTATTATTGCTATAATTAGTACATATAGTACATATTTGTTTTATAATAGCTGCTATATCTCAGGTAACTTTTTTTTTTAGGGGCTTGTCCCTTACATACTGTTTGACTTTGAATCTGTTAATGAATTAATCTCTTCTTTTTTGAATACATTTATAAATCACCAAATTGAAGGATGCATACCATTTAGTCATGTGAAACAATTGTGTTTTTATTACCGTTAACCTATATTTGTCATTTAAATATTTAAAAATTATAAAAATATTGGCTATTTTGGCTCAACCATGTTTTAAGTATTCCTCAAATACTCCCGGAACAGGGAGCAAATATAAAATGCAAAACGGTGATACACCACAATTTTTTTCAAAATAGCTGTATACTTAACAAAAATATATAATAAAAGAAAAATATGTAATTTCAAATATGTAATAAAAATATTCAAGATCAACAATAGCTGGATAGTTCTGAAATATATTTTTATAATAGAATTATTCGATTCACAACACATATTTTAATACGGACAAATCTGCATTTTACTTATAAGTTATAAGTTCACTTTTTTGATGTTGACTTAAATTTCACTAACGAACCTTTTTACGTGTGTGTAATTTCTGTATGATAAGTTTTTGTGTATTTAATTCAAATATTTTGAGTGATATTACTGTATAAACGAATAATACATGTTTTTGTGTAGCGGATGAAGTTTATATAAAGGATGATGCGCTGCGTGACGAGTACGTGTTGAGCGAAGAAGGACTCATGTGGCGTGGAAGTCACAGCAGACAGAAAGAAGTCATGTGGAAATACGGTCAGTTTCAAAAGAACATGTTGGAGAGCAGTTTTTTGCTATTGTTAAAAATCAGACGGTTAGCACTCATACACTGCAATGACCCAGTAAAAGTATCAAGAAGCCTATCGGCCGCGGTGAGTAGTAATTATTCGTTTTAGAAACGTTTCCGAAGCGTGTAAAGTAAAAACTATGAAAATCATATTGTACGAGTACTTTGGTAATTCAAGACCGTTGTTTACATATTCGTGGTTTTTCTTACATAGGTAAACGCACCGGATGAGCTAGGAGTTGTTCAAGGCAATTGGACTGAAGATTTTTCTGGTGGCACAGCACCCATTAATTGGCTAGGAAGCGTAGACATTTTAAATCAATTTATTAAAACGAAAAAACCTGTCAAATACGGGCAGTGCTGGGTCTACGCTGGAGTACTAACTACAGGTTATTAAAAGTTATTATTATTTAAAGAATTCTTAAATTAGTTTAATTTAATTAATTCATAAATTGTTTATCTCATCGCACCACTGCATACATTGTTTTAAATGATATGTTGAATAATGCAAAATTGAATTAACAGCCAAAAGTTACAACTATTACACAATAAGTACTGGATTATTGGGAAAATATATTTTATACTACCTATGAATAGACAAATTTGAAAATTTATTGTTATTTGTGTACTTTTAACCTACGAATCATACATTTTATAATTGTTGTGTACATTTATAGTGTGCAGAGCTATCGGAATACCTTGCCGTCCAGTGACCGCATATTGCGCAGCTCACGATACTCAAAATAGTTTGACGATCGATTACTTAGTCGATGACGACGGAAAAATAATAGAAGAACTACAAACCGACTCAATTTGGTAAGTTATAATTGTGTAAATAATATTACAAAAATCAATAGGTTAATTACACACGTCGTTTTACGTATAATGCAACCACAATATCTTGTACCATGGTCAATTGCAGGAACTATCACGTGTGGAACGAAGTTTGGATGGCAAGGCCCGATCTGAATATCTTAGACCGGAGCTGGCAAGTGATCGATGCTACACCGCAGGAGTTGAGCGAAGGCCAGTTCAAATGTGGCCCAGCCAGCGTTACGGCAGTAAAAAATGGCGACATAAGAGCACCGTACGACACGGCGTTCGTGTATTCTGAGGTGAACGCCGACAAGGTGTATTGGAGATACTATGGAATATCTCAGCCGATGAAGCTGTTGAGGAAGGACACTGAAGCGTAAGTTTTGTCCATACCGTTCGAACACAAAAGCTCATGTCGTACATACGTCAAAATCAGTACCGGATTTAGTGGCAATGCGAGGGGTGTTGCTCAAAGATACGGGGTTTTTTTTGAGACCTCAGATTTTTTTAACTTTTTAACCTTTGAACGTTTTTGGGGACAGTTTTTGAGAAAACAAAAAGACACATTTTTGAAACATCAAAAACCATTTTAGATTTTAAGCGGAGCGATATATATTTTTTTGTGTCTGTCATCACGTTTCAGTGCAATAAAAATGTTCCGATTTTCTTCATCAACAACTTTTCTGATAGGAAAGTGAATCTAGTTGGTACTTTGAGAAGCTAAAAGGAAAAAATTCCCAATAACTCTTAATCGCTTCGGGAAAAATAAAACAAAAAATTAAGGAAAAATGAGAATTTGTTAGCAAAGCAAATATGATTAAATCGATTTTGAGTTTAGGTGTAACAAAAGGTATAATGTCTGTAGATACATGACATTTTCACCGAATGTTTATACAAGAATTTTCTATACACCATAAAATGTTCAATATATTTTGACTTGTTTGTGCTATTTATAGACATAATCATTTTTTTGGGTTTTTTTTTATAATTGTCGATAAAAAAAGTTTTCAAAAACCTTGAAAATTTAATACAAGATTCTTCATAACTTGTAAGTTAAATTTTAAAAAAAAGTCGAGCTTTAGTCCTAAACTCTAAAGGTTTTTTATAAGCGTCGTAAGTTAAATTATAGACAAAATACTAAAAAATCACGAACATTTGCAGGTTTTTTTGATTAGGAAATTTATAAAAATGTAAATGTTTATTAAATCTTAGATTTGAAAATTCAACACGAGATTCTCTATAAACTTTCTACCTTTCAAAAAAAAAAAATCTACTGGAAAGTCAAACTAATTTTTCATGAGCGTTTGAAATTTGACATTGGATATTCACCCGTTTTCTCAGGAAACTATTTTCTTATTTTGATGTAATTCAGAAAGGAATTACTGTAACATTTGAAAGTTTCACCAAATGTTTATATTACCATTTTCTATACACCTAAAAAATATTTTAAATTTATATATTAATTTAGGAGTGTGTGATGTTTTAATAACTCAAGCATATAATCACTTATATGCAGCATTGATTTTTCAAAATGAAAAATATTTAAGAATTTATTTCCAATTGAATATTTACAAACTACAATTAACTGTTATCCAATTTATTTTTTATATAAATGATTATAATGATCGGGGAGATATCAATTTCAATAAAAAAGTGATCGATAATTTTTTGACAACGAAAAACTGTTGTATGCATTTTGTTTATGAAATACTTATTTGTATTATTATATAATTATTAACCTTAATTTATAAGCAATGAAATATTGGTAGTATAAAGGTAATTGTGTTATTAAATTTTGTGATTCTAAGACAGAGGACTTTTTCATATTGTCGCACTCCCTTCATTAGCGCCCACGAGTGTCACTGCTATATTCCCTATTTTTGATGAAAATATGTTGAAAAATAGCCATTTTGGATTAGATCATCAATATCATTTCGTATTCCAAATGTCCGCCGTGGCTATGTGTCCTGTATGTATACACTTTTTGTATAGGCCTTTTGTGTTCGCCTCTACAACTATTTTTATATCAATGAGAATATAAAATATACCTACTTTCGATATTCTATGATGTATGTACGTAAAAATCGTAATTTTATATTCAATTACTAAATTTAATTTGCACCCGGCCTTCCGAGGAGTCATACATCCGGTATTGGTCGTATACCTACCACAGTACGTCATATTATTATACTTGTTTTCTTATTACTTTGTATTTATGTATATCTGATACATTAGAATCGGCAAACTAATTTGTACGAAAGTGGCTGGAAAATGGGAACAGGAAAACATTACAGACAACTATAAATATCCTGAAAGTAAGTTACGTGTACCTATGTTGTTTTTATATATTTTGAAGGATTTAACATTAAATATTACGATATTTTATTAACGATATTAATTCAATATAGTGTGGCCAACGAAATTAGAAGTTTGACCGTCACGCTCTCGGTGACCGTTTTCGTGAAAACCAGGGGTTCTGAATATGAAACGGGTCTATATAACGCGTGTAAGAGTGTTTGAAATTATTATACGCGGGAAAGCATTTTTCGAAACCATTTCGAAAAATGGTCACTGGGAGCGTGACGGTCAAGCTTTTAATTTAGTTAGGAACACTACGAGGTTAGGCTACGTCGTATATAAGCTACTAAGTTAAAAAAAATAAATTCGAGTTACCGACATAACTACAAAACAAATATAAAGAATTGTACAACAGTTAAGCTTTAAGCCTTATGCGTAATTACTAATTGTATAAATATACAATTTTATGATAGTATTTTAGATCGTTTTGTGTATTTGTCATATCCACCTAGTGAAATCAATCTATTTATAAACTGGATGTCTAGATTGTGAATTTTAACGAAAACAATGTGGACAAATATATTGTACACTTCGTGTAATTATTATAACACAATTTATGATGAGTTGTTTAAACTATATTGCACATATTGTTTTATAAACAAATATACCTATATTAATATTACGAAGATTTAAATTTACAAATAACCATTTTTTTAAATTTTTTTTATTCATTTAAGGTATAAACTGCGTGGTACATTATTTGGAATATTTTATATTGGAATAAATTTATTTACTTAATAACCATTTTCTAATATTCTAATAAACAATTATCTAAATTATAAAAAAGAAAAATGATTCACGTCTGTAGGTATATAAAATACTTTTCCTCGGCAATGCTTTTAGATCGTCAGTTAGTAAATAATATTATGGTCGTTTTTTTACCACTGTTTAAATAAATTATAGTAAGAATATTACAATTTGTATCAAATATTTTGTTTTATGTTAATATAAGACGCTAAATTGACATTTATATTTAATTTAATTTTAATTAAAGTGAAAAATTACTTATTAATCATCGATAAATTAACATATTAAGATAAAAATACATAAAAAGTTGATATAGTAAAATTGTTTATTACTTAAAATTAATTTATAATTCTCATTCTCATTTATAAATTCTACATCATTCAAAAGAAATTAAAAGAAATGTATAATAATATATTGTTATATTTTTGTAAATAAGACAACATTGGTAAATATAGTTTAAATAACTCACAATAATTAGTCTTATAATAGTTACACAAGGTAACCAATATGGGTATTGTCCATATTTTGTACTTCGTATTTCATTTTGTTTTAAAGAATAATTACTTTTGTAAAAACTCTTTTTTGAATATTAAAAATACTAAACTTTATCACTAGGTATTTTCATAAATCACATTAAATACATGTTAATGCAAAAAAAACTAACTTCAATATTTTGAGAACTCAAGTTTAAAAATGTTAAGTATAATTATTACCAATCACTAGAGTCTAGAACAGTTTTAAGTTTTAATGATTAATTGCTGAATGCTAGTATAAGGTTTATGGTTAAATGTTAATTATACTGATACTGATAAGAATTCAGCAATTGATACCAGTATACCATGAACTTGAAACTATCAATCTATGAACATTGTTTTAAAAATAAAAACTTGGTTGACACTGCTCTTGGACCCACCAATACATGCCACAAAATCTATAAAAGCAACGTTTGTAGTTTTGATTCATAATCGAGTGTAATAAAAATCACTTGGTAGAAAAAATGTTTTTTTGTTTTTAATTACAAAAATATTTATTGTATATTAAACTTGTTTAAAAATTATTCATTTAATACAATCTGTTGGTCTATTCTCAGTGGAAAACTACGTTGATAAATTTTCGTATAAATATGACTTTTCTGTAAAATGTTGTTAATTGTATGTCCTTTTAAATATTTTTTTCAGAGTCAACTGAAGAAAGGATCACTATGCATAAAGCATTGAAGCAAAATAATAGCATATTCAGCCGTTATTACTTGAATGAGGATTTCAATGAAATCAAATTTGATTTTGAGTTAGTCGATGATATTATCGTGGGAGAAAACTTCAGGTTTGAATTTATTGAGTTATTTTACATTTACCACGCCAACAAAACCATGAATACATAATAAGTGTTTTTAGTTTGTGGCTTTTATGTTATATGGATTTTATACATTTTAACTACTCAAATAAAAAATTAAGAACATTTGAATATTTCTTCTGCTAAATGTTCCAATAATATTTATACTAACAAATTAGTAATCTATTAAAATGAAAAAATGTAACACTATCATAATTTATAAAAATGTACATACGTAGCGTTATGTGTAGCGCATATGTAGCGTTACTAGTACGCTTACTAGTAACTTACTTACGAGTAAGTTATTTATAATGAATAATAATAAATATCCAAACAATTAAGAACAACAAAAAAAAAAGAAAAATAGATGTCTATATAAATAAAAAGAATTACCTACCTACCAAGAAAAATAAAATAAATTTTATATCTATTGTAATAGAATAGATAGGTATGTATAGGTATTAGGTAATAAAATAATAATGATTTATGATAGGACATTCATACTTCATAGGTACCTAAATAAGAAGAGAACACGCATTAAACTTACATCACTGTTGTTGCTTATCACTTATAAGTTAGTTTATTATGAAGTTAAAGATGAATTTTTTCAAATACATTTAGGGTCGCCGTGAGAATCACAAACAAAGGACATAAAGATTACACAGTAAATGTGATTTTGAGGGTCGACACTGTTGATTACACCGGTAAAAACGGATCCCTTGTCACCAAAGTCGAACAACAAAAAGTAGTGCTTCACGATACAGGTAAGCGCCTCCGTATTACAGATAATATATAAAAGGTTACTATTGTAGATGTAACCAATAAAGGGAGCGGATTATTGTGAATTTGCATGACGAAGATTAGAACATGCATAATAAATAATCAAAAAATATGATTTCATTTGGTGTCAACCATGACTAAAATGATGGGTATGATCACATCAATACGGGTTTCGACCATATCTCACCACACATAGGTACAGTAGTTCTCGTTATTTCTTCGGTCTTAAGAGTCTTGGTGTCAACATTTTATAATATGTAAATATGACATGATACCATCACATATTTACATATTTTATTTAACTCAACTTCTTTTTAATTAAAAACTAAAATCGCTTTCGAAGAATTGTGAAGTTAAAGTTTATAAATGTTTTATATTAACTAAAAATTGTAAATTAAATTAAATTAATTTTTATAATAACATTTAGTGTTGTTCATTTGGATAACTAATGAGAAGCCGAGAACTGAGTAATAGATTTGGTCTGAAGAAAAATGTGATTAACCCATGACAAAGTACATAAGTATGTTAGCAACATTGTAGCATACCCCCCCCCCCCCGCCACTTATTACCATGTGTTATGTTCTACGCCTCGTTGGTCGCATATATTAAAGCATGAAGAGTGGAAAACTTATTACTTAGGAGTAAGTGGGGATGTGCATACAAGATTAAAATTCGTATTGTTGCTGACATCAGTGGAGGTTTTTATAAAACATCGAGAGTGGGGGGTCATTTTCAATTTGTTGAGCCCCTATACTCAAGTTTGAACATACACATAAATCGTATTGTGAATATAATATGACTTACAGAACATAATAGTTGAAAAAATGCCGAGAGCGAGCGGCCCCATCGCCCCCTAATAACCACCAAATTGTTGACATACCTATATATTTTGTCACGATCATATCTATTTATTTAATCATGGTTGTAACATGGTGAAAACAGGGAAGGGGTACATAGTCTTGAGTGCCATATTGTAATAATATTATACACGATAAAAAAGTTAATTGTGTCGAATTTATTTATAATTTTTCCACCAAGTTCTACTAAAACACATGGTAACATTACATTTTAAAATTTTTCTTTGTACCTGTTTTAGTTAAATAAAAATTATAAAATCAAAAAATTAATAAAATTGTTATGGTTATTTATTCATCATTGAATGTACTGTATTATCAGTCCGGGGAAACATTTTATACTCATTGATAAAACATTCGATATCAGTCCATAGGATGGTATGGAGATACCATCTTAGTCCATGTCACGAATTGAATAATAATGTCTGATGTCCATTAGGAAATACATTACAAAATTAGACATTGGTCTATATAATATGTAAATAGCTCAAAATGAATCCAAATATGTTGAAAGTTTCAAAGTTATAGAAAAGTATAATATAAGTTATGGTAAAAAGTTAGTGAATAATAGACTCAATGCGAAAGCAGTTCCCGCGACGTCGTCGGTTATAAACTGTAAAAAAAAAAAAGTCTATGAATAATTAAAATAATTTGACTAGTATAGTATAATAAAATTGATATTTTCGTTAAAATAATTTTGTAAAAATTTGATTTTTAAAAAAATTCCAAGCGTTAAGTATGTATTAGTAGGTATTTAAATTATAAATTATAAGAGTGTTTAAAATTTAAATAGGAAATAATTTGGATATGTCTATAAAACATACAAAGTCTAAAGAATTATGAAATTGTACAAAGTTTTTTGAATGAACAGAGTACATTTTTTGTGTATTCAAATATGTTTAAGTATAAATCCTCACTACTATTTTCAATAATTTTACCTGATTTCCGCCTATGGATTGCAAAAAAAAAATATTCAACATAAACAACAATATGAAACAAAATTTTAATAATAATTTAAATTTTAAATTTGAATATCTCAAAACTTTTTGTTTTAATATAAATTATAAAAATCTTTTTTCATACATAACATATTCAACAGGATCAAACGTTGAGTTTGTCCAAACCACTTTGACGTATTTTGATTACGGTAATGACGTAAAAAGCCAAAATGTTTTCAACATATCATGCTTGGCGAGCGTGGTTGACACAGACTATGAGTATTTTGGACAGGACGACTTCAGAGTCAGAAAACCAGATATTGAATTCGAAGTGAGTGTTGTTAGCTCAACATCAAATTAAATCTAGGAAAAGATAAAATAATTGCATGTTGTGTAAAATAAATCATTATCATAACAATAGAGTTTACCCAAATACGTTTTCGACAGATGCACGATAAACCTGCCGTGTCACGTGAAGTGCGGGCTATTGCTAAGTTCAAAAATCCGTTACCCCTGTCTTTGAAAGATGGAAAATTCTTCATCGCTGGTTCATCGTTGCCTAAGACTCTGGAGATCAAAGTTGGGTGAGTAATATTCTTTAATGACATTTTTTTTGCAAGCCAACTTAGCTAACAGATTTTTTTCCGATCACCGGATGCTATTTAAAGTTACTCCCTAGCAGTTATATCATTATCAGATAAACGTACGATAAGTGTGTATAGTATAATGTTAAGTATATAGAATTAATGCAATATATCAAAATAAATGGATAGCAAATTATATAAAAGATTGTACCAAGATACACGTTACTATACAAAATGTATCTGAATAGTAAGTACGAATGTAACTTGAAATAGGTAAATGTTATAATAGGAATTTAAACAATATAAATATCATAATATCTAAGCCTGAACACCATTCTAGAATTTTTCTAAAAAAAATGGGAGAGGTAAAATCTATTATTAAGATAATAAATATGAAGTCTTAGTAATTTTTATCATGGTTACATTAATGCAAATATAGAAATATAAACCAATGAGTTTACAATAATTACACGATCGTTATGCGCTATTCAAGTATAAAAATTAAAATGAAGAGCTTTTTCAATACCATTTTTTAAATGGTAGTTCCAGTTTCAGCATGTAGATAAACAAATATTATTTACATACCTAAATGCTTTACAAAACTGTGAGACATGGAATAGACCAAAATCTGTAAAACTATCAAGTTTAAATAATAACTTTTTTAGATTTTAATTTTGAAAAAGTCTCGACTGTTTCTCAGAAGAGTTGTTAACTGTTTTCTTTAATTTAAACGAATTTTAATGTGTTAAAAGAATATTTAATTTATTCTAATTTTTTATGAAGACATTAGGCAAATATTTTTTACTTTAGAAGTTATATTATTGCAATTTAAATTTGGCATTAGCCATTGATACTTATTAATATTTTAGTTTAAGAGGATGTCAATTGTCAGCTCAATATTTGTTTTCTCTCTCAGGCCCACGCGCAACATAGATAGAATGCATTTACGCAGAATCATTTTTTTATGTTTTTGAGTAATCTTAGAGTAAAATCACCTATTACCAAAATTATAGAGGATAGTATTTTATTATTATTTTACTTTCTATTCGACTTTAAAAATATAAATACATTTTTTACATTTCAAATTGGTTTGAGCAATATTTAGACAAATTGATATGTCATACCCTCAAAAATATTATTCTCTATTATTTAGGAAATAAGTGATTTTAGTCTAAGATTGAAAAAAATGATTCTGCGTAAATGCGTTTTGTCAATGTTGCGCATGGGCCAGAGAGAGAATACAAACAGTGCGCTGACATCCTCAAGACAAGTATTTGGCTGTGATGGATATTTTGTGAATGGTCCTGGTATACACGCGTAACGAGTGTATGTATGGGAACTGAGTTTTATAATAAATGTGTATCTTAATATATTATTGTTCATCATCAAACATAATGTCATTGGTTTAACACACAAATTGTATACAGTTAATTGCTTATACAATATTCCTTAAAAATTAACTACTGGAACCACGTCGAAGGGAATTTTTTTAATCCTTATCGTTGAAAATTATTTAATGATATGATTATTTTTTTTTTTAATCGGCAGCAAAGTCAGTGCAAAAAAAACGACTAGTGTGTCGTTCAAATTCACTCCACAATTCACCGGGAAGCAAGTAATTTCTGCGAAATTTACTTCAAAACAACTACAAGACGTTGATGGTTATTTGCAATTTATGGTGTAAGATGGCCATATACTTATAGATAACCTATTCTCATTCAGTCATATCTATCGACTAAGATTCTCACACATATAATTTGAATCGCGTGTGAATTGTTTTTTGTTTACTGCTCTAAGTTAAATAATATTAATTGATATAATGTATTTTCTTCAACATACAGCTAATATGCCATTTACTTAGTTTAAGAGCTACTAATGAGTTAAGGAAAAAAACAAAACTCGACTGAATTTATAATATTTTATATTACAAATTTTGTCAAAATTTGATTTATTTTACCACACAATGCCTAATTGATGTATTTTAATCGACATAAAACATTAAAATCCATTGGCATTGATTAAGTACCTACATGGCTTTCAGATTAATATATAAATATAGTCGTAAAGCCATGATTGTCTAATATTATGTTTTGTCTATAATTTAAGAATACAGTGCTTTTTTTTATTGGACATAATACAGTCGAATCCGCTTTATTGGGACACATCGGTTGAGTGTTGTTTTATCCCGATAAAGCGGCTGTCCCAATAATCCGAAATGAAAAAACGAACATATAAATTTGTTGAAAAACTAATTTTCTATATTTTTATTATTATGAACATTACAATAATACAATTTATAGAAATTATTTAATAATGCAAAAAGAAAAACATGATGCCTTATTATTTATAAAAATACATCCATATAATATAAAGTATGTATTTAAACATATTTTTTTATTATTTTTATTATTATATAATATTTTTGATACTCAACTGGTAGTTTTTGTTAATAAATTTGTCAAAAACAACGAGGTGTTTTACTTTTTAATAAAAGATTACTTTTATATTTGTTAAAAATGTCCCAATTATCCGGATATGTGGCCCAAATAAGCGGTAGATGTTTACCCTACAAGTATACATTTGTTTTCGTAATTGAAGAATTGTCCCGATTAAGCGGTTATCCTTATTAACCGGTGTCTCTATTAAGCGGAAACGACTGTATTAACATAACATTTTATTGTAAATTATATGAAATCAGCACAAAATTAACTTTATGTAATCAATTATTTATCGATATATGTATTTTTATATGTAGCAGTACAAGTTTATTTCGTCAAATCTAATTGCCAATTAACAATTTTGTATATGTATATATTATAGAATATAGATAGATATATGTATAAATAAAAAAATAAAACGAAATTTGTACTTGTATGTTTATTTATATGTATAGTCTGTTCCACGAGAGATCATGCCGGTTCTGCGTATGTAGAATGAGCTGGCTGTCGTATCCCTTTAATGCGGGTACATTTCGAGCTCGAAGAATTTGGTTGTGATGCTCAGAGCCAACGCGATTTGTTTTTCTAGTGGCATAATCTCTCGTGGAACGAAATATAGTAACTAAATTATTGAGAATTGACTATGGTCAATGTAAGACCTTATGTCTGTACAAGGCTGGACAAGATTGATGATTTTTTTAATTTAATTAAGTTAAGTTCAATATAAGTCTAAATAACGTTAACAATTAAAATTTAATTCAAAATTATTTCTCAATTTACTATGTCAAAGGTTTATCAAAAAGTTTCAATAAAGTTATTGTTAAGTTGTGTAAAAAAATTGCGTTGCCCTTATTTTGAAATTGGTACTTACAGTAAGGCTAAAATTATGGTTGGGCAAACTGGCCTATATTGTATATAAATTTGAAATCTTAACTAACACTACAACCTGAGTGGTTCTATCTAGCGAAAACAGTTTTTGGTATGTTGTTTGCTTGTAAGATGGAGACAACACATACTCTTTATAACAAATAACACACATAAAAGGTATTAAATAAATGTATGACTCGTAATATGTGAACCTACCAACAATTTAATCTTAGCCAAATTAAGCCAACTGTAATTAAAAATCTAAGCCAACATGTTTAGTACGTAACTCTGCAAATGCAGTTCCAAAAAACTTCAATGTTCAACGGCACTATAATAATCACAATGATATTATTGAATAATATCCTAAAAGTTCTGTAAAGAGGTAAGAATATATTAAAAAGAAGACAAACTCATTGTTAACTCAGCAATACATTTTTACTGAATAATCAAATGAAAAAAAAGGCACAGTGTTAACTTTTTATTAAATCGCATTTTTAATAGCAAAGTGTGAAAAACCGTATTCCGATGGTGATAAACTGATAACATTAAAATTTTTTTAGATATTTTAGCAAAAAATGCAAATGATTCAAAAATTTCTGGGTACGTAAAAGGCAATATCCGGTAATAAAATTAGAGAAGAATTGACGAAATCTACTCAGATATTTCAAAAAAAAATTCATGTAATACTACCAATTCCAAATATTTTTCTCTTGCACTTGATGAAAGCTGTGATATTACGGACAATCCACAATTAAGTGTATTTATTCGAAGTGTAAATTCTAAGTTTGAAGTGGTAGAAAAACTTTTAGGATTTGAAGAACTTGAAACCACGATAAAATATACTGATATATTTAATAGACTAACATTTTGTGTTAAAACTTTATTATTAAAACATGACGATTTAATTTGATCAAAACTTAAAAATGTATTCACACACGCCGCTCCATGTATGATAGGTAAAAATATTGGTTGTGGAACTCTATTGGAGGAATTTTTGATAAAAAGTTAAAATATCCCTGTATTATGCATATAAATGTCTTTTCACCAACATTTTAGAATTTGATCATGTATTTTAAACAGGACCAATCTTGATGTATAAACCGTGCTTGACTTGGGAAAAAATCAGAAGGGGGATGCGAAAATGTACGTATCTGATTCTTTAAATGTCTTATTGATTAGAATTTATTTAGGAGGGTTACACATAAATATTTTCTAAAAAAAAGAGGGACTCCGTCATTCTTAGATCCACGCCTATCATTAGTCATTACACTTTTATAGTTAAACATCAAAACAAATAATACATTTACGAATGAGCATATTATTTTCAAAATATAAAATACTGCATTGGAAATGATCCAACAATTATTATATATTTTATAATTATTAAATTATGATATAGAGCACGTCAATATAAAATATTTATTACCTTTTCCTGTGCGAAATGAGTTTTTTGTTTTTGATTTTTCCCGCCGGAATGATCCACAAAGACTGTTTATTTTTTGTCTAACAATATCTTTATCTTCAGCCATGGCTTTTGCGATATTTTACATGTGTCATTTTTTAAATTTTTTATTAAAATGTTGTGCATTTTGAGAATCCCATAGTATTTGACTATCTTCATACAACTGTATTAATTTTAAATACTTCTCACGATCCCAATCAGTATTGGGCTCAGGCGTCATGATAAATACAAACGTTAAATCACTTTAGCTCCAAGACAAACGACATCCAATATTACAACTGACATTCCATTAGAGATACAGACACAAGAATTAACATACCCTTCACAGATAACTTCTCCACAGGCATCAACATCATTTTTAGACGTCGAAGAATCGAATGATGCAGAATTATACACACGTACTGATTCTACATGACCGGCACCAAAGAAAATCAAAACAAAAAGTAAAGAACCTAATGATCAGCATGCTGGCGTAGGTGCGTTACCCCAGCACCCGTACTTTCAAAATCATGAATTATAATCACGCAGTATTATGTACTTTATTTTGTACAACCTAAATTAAATTTCGTACAACACTCAACCCCCCCCCCCAAAAAAAAAAATCCAAATTCATCTTGCGGGTGCTGCGGTAACGTTACCCCAGCACCCGGATCAGTTAATTTTCACGAATTTCAACTTTGAACCGTACAGTATTATGTACTTTATTTTGTACAACTATCTAAGGTAACCCCCCCCCCCCAAAAAAAAAAACTATTTCATCTAAAGTCGTTATCGAGTATCTTGTATCAATATTGTATCTAAGATACTGCACAACCTCGTAGGTAGGATTAGTTGTTGTTGATTAATTTATAATTCTATAATTATTATAATTTTATCTTACTAGGTAGATTCTAGAACATCTATGTTAATACTTTTTTTTAAACTTTGGCTTTTTCACAGAAATGTCTATTTTATATTTTTCCTTTTGTTTATTGCTCTCCAGATAATCAATATCTTCTTAATTTCCGTTTTACCTCTTATGCCATTAACACCATTGTAAATTTTAATCTAGTTCTGTCTTTTTGATATCAAATTTGTTCTACAATATTTTAAGTGGGTAATAAAGTTATAAAAAAATAAATAAAATTCACCAAAAACTTTATATTGTGTATATTAAAAATTCATAAGCTCAATCAATATATGGGATTTTGCATTGAATGTGTGTTTCCTTCTTGACGGACATTCAATACAGTCTATTTCTTCAAAAGTATTTTTCAATTTCTTCTTGTACATTTGTAAGATGTAACCATCACATGTAACCATCAAAAGCAGATAACGAAAGGACTGGATATTTTTGTACAGTCATATAATTAGGACATAACATATTTTTGCAAGCATTCACTTTTGTATATGATGGAAATTCGTTGAATAGTTTTGTTGCTGTAGATTTTAATGTTCCCATAACATCAATTAGTTGTATGTTACCTACTAGTGTATGCTCTTTATCATTATATGGGTAATGCAGTGCCAATAATTCTATTCGTTTTTCATACAAACTAGTTATTTTCACATTTTTTGTACTTAACATTCTAGTTATAAATTTTGCTGTTCTGTCAGATTTTTCATGTTTTACCAAGAATGAGAGATAGTTACTACTGTCTGCAGCTGCATAGGCGAATGATGTTAATATAGAATCAACAGAACAAGTATTTCTTAATATAACTATTCCTATATTTTTTATTGTCTGAGGCTTGTTGTCAAAAGTATTTCCATTTTTTAAAAATACAATTTGTTTTTCTGATCCTTTTTTGTTGAGATTGAGGTTCTCAAATCCTGCTTGTGGATTCAGGTAAGATTTTTTAGATCGACTATTTTTAAATGTTGTTGACTTCCCTTTCTTTTGCCATTGTTCTTCTGCATTTGTTTCTGTATTACATTCTACACAGGTCAAACAAATCCGTGTCTCACCATATCCTTCATCACTATCTATATTTTTTACCGAACTAAATGTAACTTACTTGCAATGATCACAATTTTGAAAAACAGAAATACATTAAAACATTACAAAAAAATAGGCGGTAGGTACCTTCAAGTTCATATTAAAATCTAATACATATTATTATAGACAACAAACATATTGCATAATATTCATTAGTAGGTAGATAGGTAAATTACTAGAATAAAATGAATCTATAAGTCAAAATATTAGATACGTATTGTTGTAGTAAAGCTTAGAAGCGCGACAACACGAATAGACGAACTAGTCGACAATGTTGAATGTAGCATAATGCCCACGTTCGACGTACCAACTACCTAGTATCATTGTTCAATGTTCATTGATTATAAATAGTATTTATTATTGTACAACCTAAAATAAAAACAATAAGATAACAATAATAAATTACAACTCATAATGTGTGATTATTACAATATTAAAATACGGTATACCTACGGCATGACAAAATTTATAAAATGATGTTTATTTTTGTTATTCTTATCAGAAAATAAATCATCAAATGTAAAAAATGTAAAGTGATATATGAATGATTAATTTAACTATTGTTAAAATAATGTACCTACGTAATAAAATTTACTTTATTTTAAAAATGTATATCTGAGTACCTAATATTATCTGTTGATTCTTTTTGAATTATAATTAATTCAAATTATAAAATTATAATAATATTATAGAATTATAAATTAATCAACAACCTTGTAGGTAGGAATAGTTATTCCTACCTACAAGGTTGTGCAGTATCTTCGATACAAGTATCTCGTAGAAATTCGTGAAAATTAACTGATCCGGGTGCTGGGGTAACGTTACCGCAGCACCCGCAAGATGAATTTGGATTTGGGGGGGGGGGGTTGAGTGTTGTACGAAATTTAATTTTGGTTGTACAGAATTGTACAAAATAAAGTACATAATACTGTGCGGTTCAAAGTTGAAATTCGTGAAAATTAACTGATCCGGGTGCTGGGGTAACGTTAATGCAGCACCCGTAAGATGAAGTTGGATTTTGGAGGAGTTTGAGTCTTGTACAAAATTTAATTTTGGTCGTACAAAATTGTACAAAATAAAGTACATAATACTGCGGGATTACAATTCATGACTTTGAAAGTACGGGTGCTGTGTTAGGTTGCTGGCGTAAACAAAGTCATTAGTTATCTGGAGAATAAAAAGAAACATACAGATGATACTGTTTACCACTTATTTCTCAGTTATGTAGGAACCTTCAAAAAGTTTTCAGAGAGAAATCAAATAAAGGTTAAACTAGAACTTGCTAAATTATTCAGTGACATTGAATTAAAAGAACTAGATGAACGTGGCCCTTCAAGTTCACTTTCCCTGCATACTTCAATGAGCAATTATTCAACCGACTCTGATTCTCCTCAACCAAAATCAAATGCTTTTCAAAACGTAATGTCATCATCAGAAAACTGTTCTACGGGGTATACTTATGATGAATATAACTACCAACACTTATAATAGCAATTGCCTATTAATTTAAAGTATAATAAACAATGATTTAATTTGGTTACTTAAAAATGTGATTTGTTTATTTGTTAATTTTTAATTTTTTTATATTAGATATTTTTTATTGCATACCTGAGACAAATTGAAAGTCTTTCTCTTGCGGATATTGGTTTTGTCCAGTTTGGAATTTTTTTTCAATCTTTGGTAAAATCAGTTGGTACAATTCTTCAAAACTATCCTGGGACATTCGGAAGTACAAATAAAAAAGGTCTTCATGTGACTCCAGTTCAAGACATAAACGATGGTATTCGCCATAATTTTCTCTTTTTTTATTTATTTCATGAACCCAAATTCGCTTCCTCTTTTGTTGACTTCCACCTATTGCATATAAAAGTAAAAGTTCTTCTTCGTCTGAACTACTGAACATATTTTTAATGTAAACTATACCATATATACCTTGCAAACGTACTAACAACACTCTTATAATAGCATCTACTATCAACCTATCAACCTACCTATTTTAACGCGACGCTTTGGTTTCTGTGTGATGTATGTAACGTCAGCGGTAGCGTTTAATAACGCCAGGATAATAACGCGACGAGAATAACGCACTCTGTTTGACGAGACCTTATTACTTTCCTGTCTCTAATAAGCTTGGAATGATTTGCTTGGTCGATAGACGTATAACATCGAATCTAGTGTTTTTGAGTAAGCTAATTAATGGTTATATTGATGCTCCCGCCTTACTCTCCCAAGTTAACTTTAGAGTTCCACCTCGTTTTCTAGATCACGTTTTCTTTTTGTAATTTCTTTCCATCATACTAACTATGGTAAGAACAGCACAATCGATCGAATGATGCGTTTGGCCAATGAGTACCCTACTTTATTTAGTCTATAATCTATTATTAAAACGTGAGGCGATTTCTTATGACGGTTATATCTGAAGTTCTACCGGGCCGATTTTCACGATTTTTTTTTAAAACTCAAGTATTTGGTGTGTATATGAGCCATCTAATGAGAAAAGTCCGAAAATGTATCAATTTTATAGTTTTTGGAAATATTTAGTTTCCCCTGTAATTATGTATAGCGGCATGCGTTGCCTGCCGTGTGCACACACACACAGACACATGTTTATAACCCCCACTACTCTAGCGGCTACTGCGTCATCGTCGGTGGCGGCGACGACTGTACGGTGTAGGCACTATCTATCCCCTTCCCACTACTCCTACATAATATAATATACTACTGCGTTATTATTATTTTCGTTTCCGTCATTTCGTGTATAGCTACCGACAGCGTACCGTCCAGGGGGTCTTTTCTCAAATCTATCGAAAAAGTTTATTCGATGGTCAATTTTCGATCGAAATAATTAATTCGATCTCAAATTTTCGATCAATCGTATTCTCAAACATTTATCGAATCTTGATGAATCGAATAAATTTTATTCGACAGTGTTTCCGATTATCGAAAAAAGTTTTTTTTTTCCATGAAATTTGAAATTTTTATCTTATTTCATGATAAGATACTTTAAGTTTTAAACTAGAACTAAGAATAGTTCTGGATCATAAGCGGTTAAGTGACATGCATTATGGCTGATAAAAATACAAAAGGAAAGTCTGTGACCTTTGCACAGAAGGAAGCTCTTGTTGAATTCTTAGAGAACAATGTACAACTAAAAAAAGGTAAATTCAACTCACAATTTACCCACAAAAATGCTCAACAACTTTGGGAACAAATAACTTTAAATTTTAACTCCATGATTGGCGCAAAGAAAACGGCAGATAAGTGGAGAAAGGTAGTGATAAACATTAACTAATAAATAAGTATTTCATTAGTTACTAATTATTGTTTAACACTTTAATTGTTTTACAATTAGTGTTGGACTGACATGAAATGCAATGCAAAAACAAAGAGCGTTGATCTAAAAAAAAATTTAAGAAAAACTGGGGGAGGAAGTGGAACAACAGATGGATTAGATTGTAGTTTAGCTCCATTAGAAGAAAAAATTGTTACTTTATTGGAGATGTCCCCATTTTTGGCCAGCCTAATACAGTCGAACCTGCAATTACTTTTGAGGGATATGAAATTGTAATGGATTCTACTGATAATATTTTGCTGTAAGCATTAACTTTATTTTCTTTAATTACAATATTAGTATATTTATTAAGCAATAACTATTATAATTTATAGTACATATAGCACCAATATAAATTAATATTTGATAGGTCAACTGAAATATTACCACCGGAAATTCAATCATCATCAAATGATTTTTTTCACAAAGACATGGAAATGTAAGTGTTTAAATCATTATAATACTATAAATTATAAATGTACCCACACAGCATTTAAATATTTATCAATCATTTCAATTCAATATTTAATCATTAATTAATATTTGATATTCGTTGATAGTATATTTTTAAATATTAATAATCATTGTATAAATATAGTGTGGACAAAATTAATATTTTATTAAATTAATATTTTTTTAATCATATTTATTAATATTGGCATATATTAAAAATTAACATTTATCAAATGTAGATTGAATGTTTCTTAATATTGACGCAATGATGTAATAATATTTTAATTATAGTATTCATTAATATTGATCCATGTTAATAACTAATATTTATCAAATGTTTATTAAACATTTTTAACATTTACCCAATGTTGTAATATCATTGAATTTTATTATTTTTAACGTTTACTTTTTTTTATTATTCATTTCCATATATATTAGTACATGATGTAAAGCAGATGATCATATATTATAATACCTATATATGTATATTTTTAAATGTTAATACTGTATGCTTATATCTATATAAATTGCCTTGGGAGATTTGTAATTTGTTATTACTATTTAAAAAATAAATTTAACTCATTCTTATTAAAATGTCATAAAATAATAAATTTATTAATATAAATAAATTTGATAATTAAGATTATCTGTAATTATATAATATACCAATGACCAAATATTTGATCATATGGAACAGGAACTCTCAAACTGTGGTATATGTACCCTTTGGGTGTACTCAAATTTCTTAAAGGGTATATGAGTCTGACCAACAAACCTGAATGAAATAAAAATGTATGTAAGTCTTTAATTTGTTTTGTTTATAATTTATAAACTTAGAAGGGTATTTTAGTACTCAAACAAATGTATTGGTAAAAATAGGTAGTGTTTATAAAAATTTGAGAATTCCTGATATAGAATTTTTCATTATTGAATAAAATACTACTGCAGGTGAACTGAAAAAAATATTTTAATCAACAACAGAATTTTTTATCATACATAGTTTGGTTTTAAATAATTAAATCTCATAATAGCTAGGTATAATAAATCTTTAACTAATTTTTATATGAACAAAATTAATGTTTTATAGGCCAACTACAAATGAATTACTAAATAAAGACATTGAAATGTAAGTGTTTAATGTTTGTTGCTTATTTTAAATGTACAAAATAAGTTTTAATTTATGCTTATAGATCTGAAGAAAATCCTATAATATCTACTATTGTTAAAAGTCATCAAAAGAATGAAGATGGTATTAAATTCACTAGTAAAAAAAGGTATTATTTTATATGAGTTTATATCCCACATAGCAATCATACATTTTTAAAATATTTTGGAAACATTATTCGAGCCACAAAAACATTGTTACAAATTTCAGAGATCATGTTCAGAAAGTGTATACATATTGTAAACATATTGTCAAATCATGATTTGGCAGAGAAAAACACGTGTTCACAACATTTGACTCTTACGTTGTCAACACATTTTTAAGTATTTTGTAGCAATATTTCTACTAAGTATTTTCATAATATTTTAAAGAACACTTTGTTACAACATTATTAGCTTTATGTTTTCAAAAGATGTTAAAGACAATATTTTAACAATAGGAGATTTTAATTTTGTCAACATATTTTGATATTGGTTTGTCACAATGTTTTACTGATATCATTGTGAATATATTATAAGCAATACATTGTGTCAATAATCAGAGATATATTTTCAAAACATTTTTGTTAACATTATTAATAAATAACAATACCGTCAATAAATATAATTGTATATTTAATTAAGCATTTAAACTTAAACCATTTAATTAAGTGACTTATTTTAACAAATATGTTAATATTCATTAATTCAATTTTGGATAAAAAGTGTAATACATAATACATATTTATAGTAAATATATTAAAACATTAAATATTCTATACTTAATAATGACTATATAAAATGTTATGTATGAACTTAAGACTTTTCCTTTTATTTAATAAACTAATCCAATACAGATGAATACAAGTTATATATTAATATACAAATTAATTATATAAAATAAAGCAGAAAACTATTGAACGTATGTATACAAAAAAAAAGTATGATTATAATTAAAAGTATTAAGTACCTACTGTTTTTCATAAATAATATAATAACATGTATTTTTGATCAACCAATAGGTGAATAAGTTATATAATATAAATAATAAAAAAAACATTATTATAACTTTAGATAAATTATAATAAAGCAGAAACTTAAAAAATATATAATAATAATAATAATAATAATAATAATAATAATAAAATGATTATACTGCTGCTTACATTTAACAAAACATAATATTTTATTATATTACTGAAGAATATAATATAATATATTATATAATTTACATATTAACATATTAAATATTGATAATTATCATATAGTAATATTTAACATAAAAGAATACAGAAAAAACTAAATTATAGGTAGCTGTTAATTATAACATTATTATTAAATAAAACATGGATACTGCATCTTAAATACCAGCTTGTGTTGAAAAAACTTTATTGTAAATCGAGTTGTTGAGTTTTGGATGATAATTTTTTGATTCTATTTGAACCTTGTGCCAATCAATTCTTTAATGGTTTTTCAATTTCTATGTTTGAGAG
This sequence comes from Neotoxoptera formosana, assembly GCA_022818045.1. NCBI lineage: Eukaryota > Metazoa > Arthropoda > Insecta > Hemiptera > Aphididae > Neotoxoptera > Neotoxoptera formosana. The sequence goes on from CM040630.1 coordinate 35,853,218, forward strand.
ATTTTGGGAAGAAAATGGTTTTATTTGCCGAATAGTCTCTAAAAAAAAAAAATACAAATTATTTATTATTTTTTATCGACTATACACCTATATTTATTAATCCATTTACAGACTTAGATACCTACTATCTAAAAAGTGCGAATAATAAGTAATTTGCTTAGTGAGCCATAATAAAAATAGTGTGAAAGGTGAGCTAGTGAAATGTCTGTATATCTATTAAGATATGGGTGGAGAAATGTATTACTAAGATTGTATAAGCAAAATTATACTCCGGCCCACGAGAGAGTATTACCGTCGCCCGACGAAAACTCGTTTGATTCCGCGCATTCCCCACTACTTGGCATGCCGACAGCTGTTTGGCACCGGTCGGCAGCGATCAACACTATTCAGGGGCCACGCAGTCGTAGAAATAGTGGGGGAAATGGGGCCTCGGAATGGTCTCCGCCGTCAGTCTCCATGCGCAAAACGGTAATACTCTCCCGTGGGCCGGAGTATAGTAATATAGATAATTGCATTAAAAATAATATTTACCAAATATCACCGAGCAAGTTTGGAGTGTAGAAAAATTTTCTTTTCCTTTGAATCCTATATATGAGTAATTAGTTAGAAAATTATCAGTAAATAATGTTTGCATTATTTTTCTTATAGTTTCAGACACATTCTGTCCTCTGTAACGAGATAGTTCTTTAATCTACATACAAAATAAAATTCAGTAATTAAAAGTTTATATAGTTTGAAAGTAATATGTAATTCACTATTAATACCATTTTTTTTTTATATATTGTATCATTTAATAATTTATTCTCAAGATCATTTAGATCGGTTGTAGTATCCACACGAGTTATAGTGCAATCAAATGGATCTCCTGCTGTAATATCAGCAGATGTACATCCTTGTAAACTTTCATTCATTTTTTCTTGCATACACATAATAATATCAAGACGATCTTGTATATTTTTAACTTCATGTTTGAGAACAATAATTGTCTGTTAACTTATTTTTGAAAATCTGGAAAATATAAAAATTAAAATGTAATTAAAAATATCTGACATTCATATTTTTAAAAACTTTGAATGTATAACATATATTATATATATAAAAATTATATACATTCAAAGTATGTACTAATAAATACAATCAGAACCAACTTGGATTGATATGTAAAATTAAAACATTTATACAAAAATCTAAAAAATTAATATACATTTATTTTATGTTATAATAAAGGTGATAAATTATGAATTTTATTAATACCTTTAAATTGATTTTCGTGATCATTAAGTTTTTTCCCTGACAATGTGCTAGATGTTGAGGGGAGTTCATCAATTGGATCTAACTTAAATCTTTTATTATTTGTATCAGAAAATTGAGAATTAATTGGAGTTGAATAACCGTCTGGTTTACTTTGATAACTATTTTGTGGCGATATTAACTCTTCAAATAATTTTTTTTTCGGTTTTGGGTTGTATGTTTTATCCACATCTGAATCATCTCCATCAAATTCTGTAATTTAATTATAAATAATCAACTAAATAAATAATGAATATAATATTCCTACAATTGTTATGATTTTATTTTTAGAATTTTTTTTTAATTGTACACTACCAAGATAGTGATTAGCCATAACATTTTTATTATTAATATAAATTATAAGATAGATAAGTAAAATATAGGGCTTGGAAATTAAAAAAAAATGCAGTTGCACTTAAATTAGATTAAATTTTAAATACTACCTATATATTGTTTCAATATCTATAAGACTATACAGGGTGACCCGTGAGGATTTACTCATTGCAATATCTCCTGAAATAATGGAGATATCATAATTCTGATTTTTGATTAAGACGATCAGGGACAAGTACTACAAATATTTCATAACGTTTTTGCTGTGTTGATGTATGATTTTTGTTTTCAATATTTTCATTGTCTGTGTGAGACGATAAGTCTGGAGTATCTTGGGCTTTTCTTGCTTTTAATCGAGCTTCTTCAATTTCAGCTAAAATAAAATTATAAAAAACATTAATGGAAATCCATAGAATTATTAGTTATATATAATTATTAATTATATACTAATCAATATCTTGATATAATACACGTGCATTATAAAAAAAAATGCATCTGGTTTATCAGCCGGGTCAACTCTTTTTTCTATATAGCTACGCACATTAGCTATCTTCTTTGGCCAAGCACAAACTCCTTTGTGCATCCAAAAGTTTGGAATAAAATCTACAGAGTTATCAATTTCAAAGCAAACAATACTCCACATATTACTGAAATGTATTTCTTTATTACAACATAAGATATAAACATATAACAACAGGTATGTATAGAAAGGAAGAGACAGGAAAAGATATAGGTTGGTGTATATAGTTGCTTACATAGTTAACTACCTATATTAAATAATAATAAATATTAAAATAAAGATAAGTTATAGGTACTAGGTAGGCTATATAGTATATACTAAAAAATTAAACTAAAAACTTTTTTTAAAAAATGTAAGTAATAGGTATGTACTGGTAATAATAATAATTATGTAGGTTCATCAATACAACTTAATTATGATGAAGTATTGGTACCGCAGTAAGTTTATCATTCAAATCAAATACAATCATTTTATTTTTAATATCTGAAATATTCCACTGTTTTAAATGTTCTGATATTGTTTTTATAACAAATATATTCAATACAGATGATTTTAGAGGTTTAATAAAAAGATCTTCTTTTTCTTCAAAAGTTTTACCAATTAAGACTGTAGTTTTATCTGATGATTTTTTTAATTCTATTATTTGTACAATTTCATTAGAGTTAGTGAGAATAAAACAATCGGGTTTTTGATTTGAGTATTTTAATTCATTATGGCTGATTGGTTGAATTGATTCGTTTTTGCATAGTTCATTATATCGCCTAATCACTTGCTGTAGAGGTTTTTCATTTTTATGCAACATTTTCTTTAAGACTTTCATGTAGTTCTCAAAAGGAAAAGTACTACACGTGTCGAGAGGTCCATACCTTTCATACTCATCACAAAAATGAAGTATTCCATGTACATTATGGGATATAAAATGAGAACCATAGATATACTGGAATGAGTTGACAAAATATTTTAATAAATTACGAGTATAATGTAGAAGTTGTTGGTTATTATCACTTAAAAGAATACGCATTGAAATATGTAATGCTAAAAAATTGTTATAACATTCTTCATTTAATATATCTTTAAGTACTATTGGACCAGTATATAAAAGAAATTGTCGGAACTCTGTGGCTTTCCACCGGCATACATCTTGGATTGGTCTAGGTTTTCGGCAAAAATCTCTTGTAATACAATTTTTTAATTGAAGTAGTGATTTAGTTAGTGTTTTACATTTCCAACTTGGTATACGACAATTTACAGGGCCTTTACTCAACCAAAGATTAATTAATTTTTTCATGACCCCAAGGCAAATTAAATGCATATAGTCCATGGAGAATATTTTAACTATATTTATATTAGGAATTAAAGTAAGACAAGATATAGTAGTTGAAGTATGATATTCTTCATTTTTCATTAAAATATAATCTTCATGTGTTCTTTCTGTACAATCCGTATCACTATAAGGGAAACACACACGGTTATGTATGCACCTTCATGTGTACATCTAGAACATGATGAAAAACCAGAATGTCTCTTGGCCCTCATTAAAAATGCTTTTGCTGGTGCGTCGCAACAGATTACTTCTATAGAAATATTTCTCTTAAACAAATTTATGATAATTCCATTCACAGTTAATTCTAGAATTTCAGATACTAAGTCCCGTAGATAAATATTACTGTCATGTGGTTTTTTATGGCCATGATAAATACCCACAGGAAAGACATAATTTTTATGAGGAATAATGTATGCCAGAATTGACTGGAACTACTTTTAGTAATTGGCAACCCATCAATTCCTAGTGCAATTTTTATATTGTCAGTAGAAGAAATTATTGATGCAAATCTTAAGATCCCAGCAGCCAATCCAAAATGGTAATATATACCAGAATCTATATTTATAACTTTTGATGAACCTGATTTTAACAATGTTCTACTATCTTTAGGTAAATATTCTAACCTACAATCATTTTTTAAAATTTTAAGAAGTGAGTTTACAGAATTTTGGGTAACATTATAATCTATCATCCATTTTCCAAGTTTCTTTTTTATAAGGTCATGATTATTGCATTTAATTTCTTTATCTGCTTCTGATTCATTATTATCTACTGAATTTAAGTCGGATTGATATTTATCTTGTATAACATGAAATGATTGAGAAAATATGTTATGTTCAATAGACTGATCTAAAGAACAATTGTCAAGTATTATATTATTTTCAATTTGCTGACTATGTAAAGAATTATTTGATTCGTTAAATGGAAAATAATTGGAATCATCACTAGATAAATCTAAATGTTTCAATTCTTTTTGGATTTTTCTACGTTTATTTCTATAACTTGCAATTCTAATAACCCACCTACCGAGCTACCTACTTAAATATAGTATTATATTTGTTTTTTTGACAAGACACTAAGTTAGCGAACAATCAAAAAAATATATAAATTAAACACATACGTAAATAATGTTATGTACCAATTAGGTGGTAGGTACTACATAAAAATTAAATACTTTTTTCTATTTTCACAATTTAAATTTAAATTAGGTACTTACATGTAGGTATTAAACATATACGACGGCAACAATAATAATAATAGGTAATAAATACCTACGACGTCGTCTCGGTGGATAAAAAATGGCAATCAGGACAAATCGACACGTGTTTAAACAAGTATAAATTTATACTTGTGTAACATACGGATTAGGGAACAGAAGAAGATTCGAGAAAAAGACTTAGCTATACGCATTACGCAATTTCACGAACAAATGAACAATATCATATTGTAAATATTAAATACTCTGTAACGTCATCCGTCGTCGGGCGGGCCGCGGGCGCACATAGTGGCAAGCAGCTCTATGGTGGTGGAAGTACGGGATACGCATGGGATTCCCTATGCATTGGAGACAGCTACACCAAACACTATCGTATTTTTATTTTTAGACAATATTCTTAATCTTTATTGAGTTTATTGGTATTGGAATAACACCGGATTATATTATTTTCATCGTGCTGACTGTTGAGCGTGCACCATTATAATAATATTATAAATATTAATAATTTATATTATGTCAGGACAATTTTTCCAATTCTATATCTCTGGTCTACTGACTGCAGCTCTACATAGATAGATGTCAATATATAATTATTGTGTAGCCATGTAGAATAAATAATAATTATTGTTGAAGAAAGACAAGTAATGCCGTAATGGTATAAAATATTAAAATTTAAAACGCGAACGCCTAATGTGAAAGTAGCCCCCCCAGCTATTTAATAAATTAAATATTGTTATCATTATTTATTCCGGTATATACATAATACTTTACAAATTACATTACTAGGTGTCTAGGTACACATGTTATTAAATGTTATAACAATTAAGATTATAATTAATACAAGATCAATTATTTGAAAAAAGCACGTAGCATAAAAAAGGTGACTGAGCTTTGGTCTGCACGGCCTTTTATAATGACTTCGAGTACCAGATATTATTTGTTAGGTACTCGACGAAAAGCTTATGAATGTTATTTAAAAAAAATCATAATACATTTAGGTACTTACCTTTATTTAGAAGAGTAACAACATCCCCGTAGGTATTCGGAAAAATAATAATAAAAATAAAATAAAATGTAGGTATTGTTTATGTATTTTTTACGCACGTACTAAGTTAAAATGTACGTAGGTACGTCGTACATATTCATTTCAAAAACATAATAATAATCAACTACTGATTAAACATTAATACATTAGGGCAGGCGCGCCTAGGCGTGCCCAACCTTTTTCAACTTGCGGGCCACATTCAAAATTTATATTTATACTGCGGGCCGTACCTATACATCATGGTTTTTTTATCATGGTCATTTTGATAAAATGAACATTTTATTGTACATTTTTCTATATTCAATTTTAATAATTAAAATTAAAAATTGTACAATATTTTTTAATCCTTAAAAGATTATTATAATATTAAAAATATAAATAAAGTAAAAATAAATGAATTTAAAATTATTTTTAAACTATTATTTTTATTTTTATTTTTTCACCTATACGAATTTCTAATTTTTATAAAATGGACACGGGCCGGTTGGAATACTCTCGCGCAGTGGCGTAATTAGAAATTTGTCTTAGTGCCCGTATTACAATTGTTAAACTAAGGTTAAATCACCGAATTCGGCCGGTAAAATCAGTAGGTTAAGCGTAACCGAGGTTTAAGTTATGATTGTAAAACGGGCCCTTAGGGGGGATAGACATTTTTTTACACACAAAATACTAAATTTTCAAGTACAGTGCACCATGGTGGTCAACTCGTCAATCATATCATCAGGATTTAGTACAATTGATTTATTATGATATAGTCTCTGGGGGGGGGGAATTTATCCCCCTCATCTCCCCCCTTAATTACGCCCCTGCTCTCGCGGGCCGAGACAATATAGACAATATAAATCTTTGTTAACTTTTTTAATTAAGATGAATGACAATAAAAATAATTTTGTGCGCACTAATGTATAATATATGGTAGTCAGTAGGTATGGAATTGCAATTATTTACAACAACTTCTGATCCTTGCGTATTACATAATTAACTAAAAAGGTTAGTAAATTATAGTAAATTATGATCTTCCAATCCAATCAATAATCAAACACATAGGTACCTACACATCAATAGACAATAACACAATAGAAATAGAACGATTCACTGCTGTATAATATGTTTAGAGACAATAAAATAACAGATACAATTGCATTCAATTCAAAATTTTAAAGTTAAGTAAAAATATCAGTGGGTTACACTCACATAAGGTTACATGGATATTATTACAATTTTAAACTAATACCTACATCAATATGGTTGGTATTATTGTTCAGCATACAATTTTTCAGATTAATATTCTCTTTACAAAAAAAAGTTAAACTGTTTGTTTATTACATTTAAAATAATTTTTCCCCTTTAAAAATGTGTGTCACCCCTGGGCAATTTCCCACCAGTTGACACGTCCCCCTTAAAATCGGCCTTGTGATTGACTTACATATATCATCTATGCATCACGATTAAAGAAATATAGGTAACTATATTATTATAATTATATAACTATATATATGCCTACCTAACAGTTATTATAAAAACAAAATTAGTAAAATCCATTTGCCTTATATAAATACGACATATATAATTATAATAATAGTTTAGTTATAATTATAACACCAATAGTATTATAATGTTAATTACCTATACAGTATACTTTATAGTACTATATTTTTCAAAACAAAACGAACATTTATATTATTATATTCATTATCATATCACTATTATACCTACCTACTCGAAAAGAATTATTCCAAATAACCTAAATTTAAATTTTTTGTATACACTATATTATAGTATATACATTATATACACCTATTTAAGTTAGGTAAAGGTAGCCTTAGATCAGCGTTTCATAAACTTTTTTATCCGCGGAATCCTTTTTTTTTGAGCAGTTTTATCGGGGAACCTACTTTTTTTTTTTTAAATTTTAGCTATTTTTATTTAGTTTTCAACAATAATAGTTATTAAAATTCGATAATAAGAACCCCAACTCTGTTTCAATAGTTTTAATGCGTAAAACATTTTTTCCCGCTAGCCGCTACTAATCTTCATAGTTGGCTGACTTTTAAAAGTAATTTTCCTTAGATGCTGAAGTTAAAATCTATAAAAAGTATTTAAAATATATTTTCTATTGCAAATATCTTAACAACTTATCATAGAACATATAAATATAATATTGATCTGGATAAGTTTTGAAAATATTCTAGTAATATGTAATTGAATATTAATAATCAACAAATATTTTCACAATGTTTTTTTACAATTTTTCGTAGAAAATATTGCAAAAACCATCTATTTACAATATGGTGTAAATATTAATATTTTCTAATTGCGGTGTGGGATGGACATTGCATTGTTTTTACTTAAAAACATTATTGGTTGTATAAATGTTTTGTACTTTTATTGCGGTGTGCCGTGTAAACTTTGTATTGCATTAGTATTATAAGTATTAAGTTCTAAGTTTGGTACCTAACAATCTGTAATTTTAAGTATGTTGATTCATTTTTAAATTTGTTTTTCAGTTACGTGTGCACTATCGACCGAGCAACACGTTAATCGCTTCGACCGCGCTCTCGTATTTTTAGCTCTCGTATGCACTCAGAATAATTACGTAAGACCATCAGGTAATATGAACAATTTTCATATAACTGCCACTTTCTTATATTTACCCGCCTAATAAAAATATTAACACCAAAATGGGTGACTCACCCAATAACCCCCCTAACCTAATGGACAAACTTTTAAAATCAAAAAAAGACCAAACACACAAACCCAATGAGCAAACTCGTATTTCCGTTGCTCCCATTACCACCGTAGATAAGGAAACTAATGTATCGCCGCCGACCGTCACATCAAACACAGATAACATCACTAATGACCTCACATTCAAGCCATCTGACCAAAATAACGCCAATATTGTTTCCACCGATGTAACCAATCATATACAGAGCGATCCAAATGAAAAATCGCCATCAATTCAAAACTACACCTCCGAAACCGATAAAAACAACTTTGGAAAAAAAACGTTCGCTGAGACCACTCTCAAAGTTAATACACCAAAAAAAGAACAAGCAATCATCTTCAATTCTATCGATAACATACCACAAATCGAATACGTCATAGCTATCAGCAGAATAATTCCACCGAAAAATATTAAATTCGTTTCTAGAATGTCAAACAACCGTTTTTGTGTTTATTTCAATGACAAAAACACTGTTGATCTTCTAATCAAAAATCATCCTATTATTAAACTAAATGATCTCACACCTATAAAAATCAGACGGTTAGTAAACCCAACCAAAAGAATCATTATTTCTAATGTATCGCCCGCTATTCCTAACGATAAAATTATTGCTGAACTACAAAATCGCAATATCCAACTCCTATCACCGATTACACACATTAACGCCGGATTCAACATAAAAGATCTAGCACATATCTTAAGCTTTAGATGGCAAGTTTATATAAACCACGAAGATTTTCATAAAGTTCCAGAATCCTTACTGATCAAGGCCGAAAACGAACTCCACAGAATTTTTCTCACGGACGACACCCTCACTTGCTATAAATGCAAACTCACTGGACACACATCGAAGCTGTGTAAAAATCCTACACCAGATCCTCCAAACGCCATGTTATATGAATCATCCGACCCCAACATCACTACAATCAACTCAATCATCTCAAAAGAGAAGACAGGGCACATCGTTCCGTCAACAGTTACTCCTTCAGATAACACAAATGATACTTCTGATACTTCCAAAGTGCAAAACTCAATTCAAACATCTCTCCTCGACGGCCCAATAATAAGTGAATCAACACAAGAATATAGTACACTAATACCCACAACCGAATCGAAAAAAAGATCTGCGCTCTCCTCTACATCATCAAGCATAACCACTATCTGTCCATCCCCTAAACCTTCGTCACAAATCATTGTCTCAAACGACATTAACACGCCAAACGCAAATTCTAAAAAACCACCTCAACCAAAACCAAAAAAAATAAAACGCACCAATTCCTTAGAACAAATAATCCTAAAGCTCGACGAAACATTTGATCCCGTTAAAACCTTCTTCTCAGAAACACCAGGCATGAAAATAAATTACGATCAGTTTAAGTACATTATTGAAAACACCTTTAGTATTGCCGACCCAACTCCGACATTAGAACAGTTCAACATCACTGAATTCGAAATAATTGAAATCATCGAAAACGTAAAACCCAAATTAAAAAATCAAAGCATAAAAAATAGGCTCACAAGACTTTGCAGCACGCTGCTCGACAAAGCCCTCGAAACTGATCCAATCAATTCTTAATAAACATATATATCTCAAATCAAACACAAACCTTAGTATTTAAATGCAGTCACATCATAAAAACATTATTCAATGGAACCTCAACGGTCTACACAAAAATATCGAAGAAATCAAACTAATAATCAATCTACATCATCCAATTGCAATTTGTCTTCAAGAAACCAACCTAAAACACGATGAATCTCCTCCAATAATTAAAAACTTCCAATATGCAAAAAAAATCGCAGAGACTGCCTGAGGGCAAGTGGTAGTGTATGCATCCTTATAAACAACTCTTTACCTTGGGAGGAAATCCCTATCATTTCAAACCTAGAAGCAGTTGCAATATCAATCACACTCGAATCCAAAATCTCCCTCTGTAATATTTACATCCCAAATCAATGCAACTTCTCTCTCTCAGATTTAGAAAATATTATTAAACAGCTACCAAGACCTTTCATCATTGTAGGGGACTTCAACAGCCACAGCCATATATGGGGGTCATACAAAACTGACACAAGAGGCAAAATCATAGAAAAATTATTAGAACAAGACAACATCGTAATCCTCAACAACAACGAGCAAACCAGAATAAATCCCTCTAATAGAACCCTCTCAGCTATCGACTTAACGTTCTCCACCCCCACCATAGCTCAAAGACTCCACTGGCAAGTACTTAATGAAATATACAATAGTGACCACCTACCCATCTCTATTCAATTTATTTCCAACACACCACAAACGAACCATCCTAAAAAAAATGGAACCTCAAAAACCCTGACTGGGTCCTTTTCTCAAACCTTCTCGAAATGAAAATCAAGTCTACAAAATTTTCTGGTGAAGATATAAATATCGATAAAACAGTTAACAAATTCACAGAGAACATCATAGAGGCAGCAGAACAAACAATTGGCTACACTAATCATACCTCCAAAAACCCACAAGTCCCCTGGTGGAACAATGAAATTAAAAAATATATAGCCCTTAAAAATAAAGCACTTAAAACATTCATCAAATCCAGATCTTCGGAAGACCATATAAAATTAAAAGAACTCAGAGCTAAAACAAGATTCTTAGTCAAAAGCAATAAAACTATATCATGGCGAAACTTCACTGCCAACGTCGGTGCCCAAGTCGACCCCCACATAATGTGGAACAAAATTCGATCATTACAGGGACGGAAAAATCACAAACATATTTACCTCACCACCAACTCATCCCTAAACACCGATCCACCTTCAATCGCCCATCACCTCGGTGTATACTTCAAAAAAAACTCCAGTAATGAAATGTACAGTCGCGACTTCTTACGGGAGAATGTAAACAAACCCCCTCCCCAACCCTCGTCAATATCACCTCAAAACACACATCAGTCCTACTTAAATAGCCCAATAACTATGGAAGAAATAAAACGCTTAAAAGATGCACTAGCAAAAGCACAGGTCCTGACAATATCCCTTATATTTTTGTCCAAAACTTTAACATTAATACACTCCAATATGGTTCCTAGAACAATCCTACTATTTCACTCCTGAACAATGTGGATTTCGGAAAAATAAAGGTACAAACAACTGTCTATCAAAAATACATACAGAAATTCAAAACACATACGCTGAAAATCAATATTTAGGTATGATTAGCTTAGATTTGAGGAAAGCCTATGATACAACATGGAAACCCCACATTTTGACTAGTCTCTCTAAAGTACTTAGCCAAAATCAAATGTTCAATTTCATCAGTAACTTCCTAAAAACAAGAACATTCCAAGTAAGAATCAACCAGTCCTTTTCCAAAGTTTTCGACCAAGCCAACGGAATTCCTCAAGGATCAACAATTTCAGTTACTCTTTTTCTGATAGCCATCAACAATATCACTCAAAACATATCCTTCCCTGTCAAATCTACCCTCTACGCGGATGACTTCAATATTTATTGCCGGAGCAAATCTCTAGCCACTGTCCAATGCCATCTTCAAAAAGCCATCAACAACCTACAAAAATGGACACAAACATCCGGCTTCACCTTCTCTCCCGAAAAATCACAATGCATCGTCTTTACACGCAAACGCGCTCAAAATCCAATTAAGATAAAATTGGGCGAACATCAATTAATAAATAGTAATACAATCAAAATACTCGGTATCATTTTCGACAAAAGATGCTCTTGGACCCATCACATCAATTTTTTGAAATCAGCCATTTCTCCACGGCTCAATATTATAAAAATGTTATCCCATACTTCATGGGGTTCTAAAACACACGTATTGTTGTCAATCTACAAATCCCTAATACTATCTAAACTTGACTACGGATCATTCATTTGGACAACAGCTAATAAATCGATTACAAAAAAACTTGATACAATTCACAACGCCGGACTTCGTATGTCAATTGGAGCCTATCGCTCTAGTCCAATACCGAGCATCTACAACCTATCATGTACTCCTCCTCTCGATATAAGAAGACTCAAAATAACATTAAATCACGAATTAAAGCTAGCTAACACTCTTCCTTCGCTCGACTTCAATCCACAATTTAAAACTTTAACAACACTACTCCAGGAGAACAATCTAGTCATCTCCGATTTATTAACTATTTCCCCTCCCTTAACTCCCCAATGGACAAATCTCAACGTAGCAAACACTGAACTCTCCATATTAAAAAAAAAAGACACTCCTCCTTCAATATATAAACGAGAATATTTCCACATAATTCAAAACATAAAATGCGAAAAAATATACACGGATGCTTCCAAAAGCCTTATCGGGGTCGGGGCTGCAGTTATTTGGAATAACACAGAATACATGTACAAACTCCCCAGCGCCTGCTCTGTCTTCACAGCTGAATCATTCGCAATAATCAAAGCCCTCGATCTAATTACCGATCACCAGCTCCAAGACACCATCATATTCACTGACTCCCTCAGCGCCATCAACAACATTAACAATACTAAAAACCCATCAGACATCGGCCTTCATATTCAAAACAAAATATACACTCTACAGAAAAACAATAACTTCAAAATCAAACTTTTCTGGATCCCTGGACACTCCAACATCATTGAAAATGAGCGCGCTGACCTAGCCGCCAAAACGGCAATCACCTCTACACTATCGTCTCCCACCAATATCATCGCATACAGGGACATACAAGCACTGATAACTAACAAATGTCATCTAAGATGGCATCAGAAATGGTTATCCTTCTCCACCAAGCTTAATCAAATAAAACACAACACAGACAATTGGACATTTCCCATCGAAACACCCAGAAAATTCGAAGTCATCATAACGAGACTGAGAATCGGCCACTCGCAAATTTCGCACAGTTTTTTAATGGCTAAGGAAGATCCTCCATCATGCGCAACATGCGGCGTCCTAATTACCATTAAACACATACTCACCGAATGCCGCACATACCACAACATCCGTTCAAGCCTCAACCTTCCCGAACTACTTTCTGAAATACTTCAAAATCATCCCAAGGCCATAACAGACATCATCCAATTCATCACAGCAGCAAACCTTCAATCCAAAATCTAAAATTAAGTTCTCTCGTTTATGATCCTTATTGTAAATATATAATTTAAGTTATTCTTTTTTTTTTTTTGTAAGCCCAATGGCCTATGCTGCCGAGGGTTCTTTCTTAATAAAAAAAAAAAAAATTGTTTTATTTTTATTTTTAATAGTTTATTCATTATTTTTTAAAAAAAAAACTAAAATTATTTTCCAATTATTTAGGGAATTTAAAACTTTTTGTAGATAAAACTAAAGTTACAGGTTTTATGGATACAAAAATATTGTTTATAGTAGGGTAAAACCAGGTGTGTCCAAAAAAATTTAAGTTATAAACTGGTAAAAGTCTGTTATTACGGAGTTACTAATTTTTTGCTTAATACTCTAATATAAATCTATTTTTTACTTTACATATTTTTAAATCTTATAATATTTGAAACACCTACAATTACTTCAGTGCAATTTGACATTTTCCAATGCATCTTTCTGTAAAAAGTATATAAAATCATATGATATTCATTGATTATTATGGCATATTTTTTTAAATTTTTTAATAGAATATAAGGAGAATATAAGTATATATTTTTATTTTATAAGGCGTGTCCCGTTTACACAAAATCATAGGTATATTTATTGATATTAAATTTGATAATAATGCAATTCAGTGATTTTTGTAAAATATTGAACATGTGCCCTTTCTATACTTAACGATTCATATATTATATTACATTATGTGGGTATTCAATTAAACCTTTTCTAGTAAACTTAATATTCTACAAAAATCGGTCAATGCTTCTATTCAAGTTGGCAATACAATTGATGAGAGGAATACAATTCTAAAAGATTATTGCTCTAAAAAGTTCTTTTAGAGAGAATTGCTATTGCAAAAGAAAAAAAAGTAGCAATAATGGAGAAAAAAATGAATATTCAGATTAATGCAGATAAAAATTAATCATTAGTATTTATAAATTTATAACATTTTGTTAATTGTTACTATATGTATATTATTATTACATTATATTGAAAAAGTTTTTTTTTTATTTTTATAAATTGTTAATTCTTAAACTAATGGTATTTTAATAATTTGTGGATTTTCTGGACTTATTGAAAATATAAATCAATGATTGTTTGTTGCATCCGTTTTCCAGCAGTGAGTTCTGGATTAATTCTGTTGATTATTTGTTCAACTTCGGGATCATTATCTATATTACCTAAATCTATATCAGTTAAGTCTTCTATATTTCTAATTATCGGTATGTTATTAGAAATGCTAATATTGTGTAATATGGTACATGAGTTAATTATACTGGCAGCTTTTTCTGGTGAGTAGTGAAGTACCCTATGTTTAAGTAAGCATCTAAAATAGATATTAAAAAGTAAATAGCCCTATTAATTATTAAATTTAACATTTTTCTACTATTATATATAAATTTACCTAAACCGCATTTTAAGAACCCCATTACAACGTTCAATGATTGATCTTGTTCTGCAAAACCATTTATTATAGTTAGCTTCTGGAGTGTTTGGTTGTGGTTGATACAATGGAGTCAATAACCACTGTCTCAATGGATATCCAGAATCACCTACCAGTATAATATATTAAAAACTTTAAAAATGTTGTTAACAATAAAAAAATTGAGATTGTATACCTAGTAAGAAGTATGATGTTTGTCCAATTGCATGTAAATGTTTCATAAGTCCTTCTACAGGGCTAAGACGCCAAATATGACTGTCATGCGTACTCCCCGGATATTTAGCACATACATTTAAGATAATTAAATCGGAATCACATATCTAATGAATTTTTTTTAATGATATAACTTCCAAATATAAATTATATTTTATATTTTATATACTCACAAGTTGTGTATTTATGCTATGATAACCTTTCCGGTTAACATATATATGTTCTGGATATACATCATCGGCGGTATTGGGTGGTACAATAGCCACATGAGTTCCATCTATAACTCCAATAACTCCTGGAATTCCAAATTTGTTGTAAAATCTAAATCATGTACTACCTAAATATACTTAATACTTAAATTAAGAAAAATAAAAAATTTAATTACCCTTGTCGAATAATATTAAGTTGTTCTATAGTGCTTGGGAAATGTATGTATTTATTTAATATTATAGGATTATTTAATGCTTCTGCAACTTCAGTAATACATCTACTAACTGAGGGTTGACTAAGGGCTGCACCTCTGTGTTCCCCAATATCCTGCTGATAACTCCCACTAGCAAAAAATCTTAGAGCTGTTAGTACCTTAAATGAAAATATTTTTTTATTATTATTTACTATGTCATTAGCCATACTAACAGTGCCTAATCTCAATACCATAGGCGCAACTAGGGGGGGGAAGGTTAAGTCCCCCCAGCTTTTTGTTTAAAAATCGACTGAATTACACTATTAACAAATTTGTGAAGAAGCATCTATCCCCCCCCCCCAGAATTTTTACCTAAGTTGCGCCTATGCTCAATACTCAATAGATGGTAACTAACTTTTCTTTTTATAGTTATCCCAGAAGACGTCATTGGACTATTCATGTAAGGAGTCAATGTATCTATAAGTTCTTCAACTAATTGCTTACTTAAACGATAAGTACCAATAAACTTCCGATCTGACAATTCTGAAAGAAATAATATGTTTGGTTCCAAATTTAAATTACTTAACAATATAAAATTAAAAGAAAAGGATTTTAGTAAGTCCGCTTAATAAATTGATATGAATAATAGACTATCTATTTGTTCTTTGTTATAAAAAATATTAGTTAAAATAAATGTTGGACCTACCAACAAAAGGATCTTCTTGTTTTAATATTCGTCTTGGTTCATTATCGTCAATAAAATTGACGATTTCCATGTTTATTATGCCATTCAATTGCATATACATTTCTAAATCGTCATCAACAAACTGCATAACTAACACTAGTGACTAGTATAACTATTATAAGTAATAGAAACAAGACTTAGAAAGTTAAAAATATTTTAAATCGACAATGAAATAAAATGTACTTAGCAGTTTAACAATATTAACTACTGATAAACAATAGAATTAAATTGGAAATCATGTGTCGAAAACCGTTTTTGACTCATAATCCGCTGTCGTTGTAATTAGTCGAAAACTACTATCGAATTAACAGTCGAAAACCGTTTGAGAATAGTCTTTTTTGTAAATGTCGAAACCATCAGTCTTTTCGACTGATTTTCCATCGAAAACTGTTTTGAGTTTTCGATACCTTTGAGAATAGGCCCCCAGGGTAGTGCAAATCTATCGGACAGTTTTGTACCGTATAGTTTCATTGTATAATTACCATTAGCGCTGTATGTCGCGGTGTCAGTCATCACTGTTTAGCGCTCGCGCAGTCGCTCCGCTATTCTCTCATTGCCATTTGCCGTAATATTATTATACTTATCTATGCATTTCTCACATGTTCGCGTCCACCTACATCGCAACTCTGAAGTCGAAATTCTATATTATACTTGTCTTTAGTTGTCGGTCTTTAATTTTTATTATAATATATTATAATATTATACATTGTTTATGATGTCGTCTAAGAACGCATCGAAGTGTGTAGTACATGGCTGTAAATCAAAAGGTAAGTAATTCATATTTGTATAAAATGTATTGTTAGAAGCATTTTATATTATCCTATATATCTTTTAAATAGACACTGCTTAAATTTATTATTCAACATGCTTTTTAAATAGTTTAGTTAATTTATAGTAACGTATGTACTGTAATATATGTAATTACATAAACACGCCCGGAGGGGGGGCCAAGTGGAGAAAATGCACCACTTGAGAATTTTAATAATTTGGATTTTTCATATAAAATATAAAATATAAAAATTCCTTCTCTATTAATTTATAATTTTTGTTCATGACTATGCCCAATATAGTAAATACCTTTAGCATAGGGTACAGTGATGAAAGGACGGTAATACCACGCGTCTATTAATACATTTATTTTGGTCACTAGGTAATGATATTATTTGATGATACAATTTTCTGGTGAGTTCTGGTATTTTAGAATATAAATAGGACAAATATTGAAATATTAGCATTTGACATTTATCAAATAAATATTAACCTAAAGATAAGCATAATATCATATCTGCTACTATTCTTGAAGTATGTACAATTACAATTTAATTATCTGCTGCATTTACTAATTTGATTAGGTTTGGTCTGCCATCGATTTCCAAATCCAAGAATACATATGCCAAGACTTCTGGAATGGATGAAAATTGTAGGTTTGGATAATATGACACCAGATACTGTTTACACAACAAAATTTATATGTGCCATGCATTTTACATCAAACTGTACAAGTCCAGGCACCAAACGGCTTAATGCAAATGCATACCCGACTATTAATTTGCCAAGTATGTATTAACATTTAACCGTTTTAACATTATAATAACACATGCTTTTTGTTTATAGCAATCAACATTAGCACATCCAACTCAATAGTATCCCCTAATGCTTTGGATGTAGTGTCAAACAATAACAGTAAACATGTGTTAGATACATAAAATATATCGGGATTTCATGTTTTAGAAACATCATTAATCGATGAAACCATAATTGGTAAAATAAAAAAAATTTAAAATATAAAATAATATAATTAAATGTCAAGTCTTGATATAAGAATTATTACAATATTTTTACAATGTTATTAGTTGTAATAAAAAGAATTTCTTTACCTTCCTATGATTTATACTGGAGTACTTCAGAAAATTTAAAAACTAAATTTAGTATATATATGAGTAGAAATAGGTTTGAGATGTAATTACAAATGATTAATTTCGCAGATAACATTCAGGCTGATCAAAACAACCATTTGTAGCAGTTGGGATGTGTTATAAATAATGTAATGACCAACTCAAATAATTGTATCCAGCCATATCATAGTTTTTATATTGATGAGTCTTTGATTAAAGTTATGGGTAGATTGTCATTCAAACAATACACATAGAATAAAAAAAGTAGATGCGGTATTAAACTTTTCAAACTTTGTATTTCTCCATGCTATACACTATACAATCAAAATGTATGCTGGTCTTGAGGCAGAACTAAGTGTAGGCTCAAAAATAGTTTAGTTATTCGAACCATCACGGAATGCTCTGTGTATAAGGTATAGGGATGGCCCATACATTATTTTATTATCTATGGTCCCGGCTCGTTTTTGTCATTTGCTCAATGTCGTTGCTCGTCGTGTGTGTGCGATCACACATGTTTTACCTAAGGTCGTTCCTTTCCGTTAGTATCTGTATTGGTTTTACGAGCTCGTGTATTTTATTTATATTTACCGGCTTGTCGTTGCTATACGTCACAGCTCTGCACTTGTTCGCTCGAAATATATTGCCTACGATTATATACTGCTACCATTGCTCTACATCGCAGATCCGCAATTGATCGCTCACGCGTTTTATGCTCAATAAAAGTGCTCTATTAATAACTTCACTGTTATTATTATTATTGACGGTGCAGTTCAGCAGATCTACAATCAACAACGGTCAACTCAAGAGTTCGTTATCGTCAGCAGCTCAGCTCAAGTTCATCGGAGCTGTGATTCCTGCCCCCCATTTTGTTTATATATACAGTGTGATCATGATTTATGGTAACACTAAATATCTCAGGTGCTTGACCTTATATTGAAATGGCCATTTCAGGAGGTGTATAGGGAGTACCTAAATAAATATTTTTAGATAAATTTCAAATTGGTGTGCGCATGCGCAATACAACTTACATTTTTTTTAAATGGAAACACTATTTTTTACTACATATTCGGATAGGTTATTTTTTAAAACATTTTTTGTATCAAAACTTTTTTTCTATTTACAAAACTGACCAAGTAAGAGTAATTAAAAATTTGGTTTTATGCATAATTAATATTTAATGAAATTTGTATTTATAACCACTGGAAATAATAAAGTAAGTGCCAAATAAATGTTTTATTTACTTTATCTATTTACAAATAATTATTTAATTATACAATATGTTTAGTAAACTCCTATAATACTATTACAATTTAATAGTAATATTAATATTAAATAAAAAGTAAAATGTATTGAATAAATTTATCTTATGAATTGTTCAAAGTTTTCGCCATCATGTTCTAAACATGATTCAAGTCCGCTCAAAAATGCAGTTGAAGTTGCCGCCTTGAATTGTTCTTTACTTAAAATATCACATGCTGCCTGTATTTTGTTTTTTAAGTCCTGAAGATTGACAGGTTGACCTGTATAAACCACAGTCTTCAAATATCCCCATAAAAAAAATTCCAATGGCGTTAAATCTGGGGATCGTACAGGCTAAGGAACGACGCCAAAAGTACCAATCCAGCGGTTTGGAAATATTTGATTTAAATGTCGTTAACAATAATTGCATTGTGGGCTGGTACTCCATCTTGCTGGAATAACATAGTTTCTCGTGTGTCTAATGAAACATCATCCAACAGTCTTGGTAGTTCATTGGTTAAAAATTAAGATATCGTCTACCATTAAGCGTACTATTATAAAAGAACGGTCCTATTAGCTTTCCACCAACTAACCCACACATATATTAATTCCCCAGACCGTTTGAAAATTAGTTTCCCGTGACCAGTGTGGGTTTGTGTCCCAGTATCGATGATTTTGTTTATTCATAATGCCATTCTTAGTGAATTTTGATTCATCACTATCCAAAGAATATGATTGACAATTATAGGATTATATTACAATTTAATATTGAACCAAGCTATAAATTCCAATCTACGAATAGAATCTCCTGCACGCAAATGTTGGATAAAATCTATTTTATATAAGTGCATTTTGTGTTTTTTTAGAATTTTTTGGGCATAACCATATGAAACTCCAATTTCGAGAGCAATATGCCTAATTTACGAACGTGGATTAGTTCTTATGTATGCTAGTACCTGTAATTCTGTATCGTCATCAAACATATTTGCTCTACTCCTTTGTTGGTTTGTTTGTCTGCTAGGATATCCTCCTTCCCTTAGCGCAACAAAATCATAAAACTAAAAAATTATGTTTATAATATTGTTAAGACTAAACAGTTTGTCATTATTAATACTCAAAAAAAGACAAAATGTTGGGTTTTTTTTTACAAGTAATATTATTATTATTATAAAAGTTTTGTCAAATATTTCAATATTCCTAGACATGTTACTTAGTTATAATATTATATTTTGTTCAAAAGGTGTTAAATTTATGTTATTTAAAACTAGTTTTTCTATAAATAAATATTGCTATTTGTTAAGCGTTTTAAAAATGATATCATAGTACACATTATTATTAGTAGAAAAGTTTACAATCCTATTATTTTACGTAACATCCATGAACCTAATTATAAAAATACATACAAATGGTATAAATTATTGCGTTAATTTATAATATATTTTCTGTGGTATAAAGATTTGATAAATGGAGGGGTCAATTTCGATCTCACCTTGTATAAAATAAATTGTATTTAAAAACACAAGTTGTGATTGATGTAGGCACTATAGATCATATCATATGCATCCGAAACCGAGAGGGACTAGGTAGGGAATACTCGCACTGACATTAATGAGTATGGAAAACCTTTATTTTAAGACTTAGTTTTCAGTAGTACGGACTCTGTTATAGTGACCGAGTCCCCTGAACCTTTTGTCCCATCTGATATTTACCATCTTCCGCTAAACTTATCTATACCCGAAGTCTTTTCTTCCACACAGTTTTGTTGTTCGTACTCATTCCATAACTTCCGGAGAGCAAATTGCAGCCGGATTGTATCTTTCTTATCGTCTTTTGACTGGTTTTCTACACTCTCAAGCATAGACCTTAATACTGCAACCAACACTTTTACTGATGCTATTCATAATTTCCTTCCTACGTTTCGTCCCTACATCCCGTTTTTACAAATCATGCTTCCCTTCATGGGTAACCAAAGAACTTAAAAACTTGGTGTATCGTAAAAATAAAGCGCATGCTATATTTAAATCCTCGCATGACCCTAGTCATTACATGGCTTTTTCCCTACTCCGGGCTAAATACAAATATTTATCCAAAAAATGCTTTAGGGAATTTGTCGCGCGTACTGAAGCACATCTCTCTAATGAACCTAATAAGTTCTGGGACTTTGTACGTAAAAATCGCAGCCAAACTTCTATCCCTAAATCTGTTATCCTTAATTCTGTCACTAGCACGTGTGAGAAAGATAGTGTTAATTTGTTTGATGGGACATTTCTCGTCTGTATACTCCTTACTCCACCAATTTGATTGATATTGACCTACAGTCCTTAAAAATACCATTTTTTAACTTTCCCAACAATTGTGATTTCTCGCCCAATGACGTTCTCCTAAAACTAGTAGCGCTTAAAAATATTTCATCTTGCGGTCCCGATGGAATACCCGGCGATTTTTTTTACAAGATAAGGCTGGTTATTTTCTTTCCTTTAGGTTTCTTTTTAGAAGATCCCTTGATGAAAGTTTTTTCCTGATTTATGGAAAATCGGATCGATTACGCCAATTTTAAAGTCAGGATGCCCCTCTCTAGTGACTAACTATAGACCCATATCTATTCTTAGTCATATCCCTAAAATATTTGAATCTCTCGTCTTTAATTCCATTCTAAATTCTGTTAATCCCATTTTAACTAATAAACAGCACGGTTTTCGTCCAGGCTGCTCTACTACCACATGTAATCTTACTTTTTGTAATTACACTTTCAATGCGTTTAGAGAAGGAAAGCAAGTAGATGTCATTTATACAGACTTCGCCAAGGCGTTTGACTCTGTTAACCATGAGCTCCTCATTGCAGTATTAAAAGCCTATGGTTTTGGTGATCCATTGCTCTCTTGGTTTGATTAATTTCTGATCAATCGAGCACAATGGGTAAAACTATTTAATACCAAATCAGAAGTGTTCTACCCTTCATATGGCGTCCCACAAGGTGGACATTTGTCCCCTGTGTTTTTCTCGCTTTTTTTAATAGTGCTTCTTCATCTCTTAAACATTGTCAGCTGTTATGCTTTGCAGATGACATGAAATTATTTATGCAAGTGAACTCAATAACTGATTGTCATTACCTGCAAGAGGATCTCAATAACTTCGTCACATGGTCCGAATCACCATGTTTGACGCATAACATAAACAAATGCAGATATATGACATTCACCCGTCGCCGATCACCCATTTCTGTCTCTTATTCTATTAACGGAACTAACCTGTGTCCTATTATCTCTAGCGTATGTGATCTCGGATTTACCTATACTCCATCTCTTTGTCCTAGGTCTTATAATGATAATATCACTTGCAAAGCATTCATGGTTTTAGGTTTCGTTAAAAGGATAGCTATCGAATTTAAACTTTCCATTTCCCTTAAATCAATTTACTGTGCACTTGTTAGACCTATTGTTGAATATGGCTCTGTGGTTCGGGATCTTCAGACCGCCGAGGCTTGCAAGCAGCTTGAGCGTGTCCAGCGTAGGTTCCTTAGATTCGTTAAATTTAACTTCAACATTACTTGCGATCCTTATGACTACACTCCCGTTCTCCGTTTTCTTCATCTCTCCACTTAATCTGATCGTCGTTACCATCATAACTTATCTTTCCTTAACAAGCTTCTCTCTGGCTCCATTGACTCCCCTTCCCTCCTTGCACTTATTAATATAAAGGTACCTATGAGAAACACCCCCAACAATGCTTTCTTTCATGTACCACATTGCTCAACCAATTACCTAAGGAATGAACCACTCACCAGGTGATGATAATAGCCAATGAGGATCCGTCATTCTAGGTTATCTTATTATTTACTTGTTCCAATAGTGTATATCTTTAAATTATTTTGTTATGTATATACTCAAACGTCCCATCGTATAAATTGGCTCCATATAAATAAATAAATAATTTACCAATAGGAACAATTGCAAATCGTATAACATCGGGCCCGTGTATTAGAATCTTGTGATCGCTGGAAGGCATATCATACCATGGATACAGGTTCACAAATCATTTTGCCGTATCCAAAGCATAGGAATCAAACGCTTCCGGGTGGACTTCAAATCCGCTAGCAATGGCAGATAAAATGTTTGAAAAACGTTTTATCAAATTTAACTCAATTCCAGTAATGTCGGAACTTTTTTCTGGGTTTTTAAAAAATCTTCGTGCTGTATTTCCGTCATTAGTATTTTCTTTGCTTAAAAAAATATTAGTCATAAGAACAGCATACTTTGTATTTAAAAAAATTGAAAATTCAACTATATAGACTTTACCTTGTAAAACTACATCGACCAACAAACCCATTTCTGAACGAAATTTATTTTGAATTATTTTTTTTTCTTTCAGCAAATATTAATTTGTGTGTAGTTGATTTAACCTTAAAATAACAATGTACATAAAATATAAGATTTGGTATATTTTTTAATGTACATTACGGTTTTAGTAAATGATTAGGTACTTACTACCCGTGTTTTAATTTCTATGCGATACGAAACATGCAATAAACACACAAAACATCGTATCCACGCATGAAGTGATGAGAGACCAAACTTTAAAGAATCTTGTAAAATTACTTTTTTTTTTTACTTGATCAATGTTGTTCATTTTTTTAGGAGTAGCACCACAAATATAACAAGTTTGGCTCGATGTATGAGTCATTGAATTACACACCTATAAAGTAAAAATGTATATGTATATGTATATGTATATGTATATGTATAATTATATATTATTATGAATTATGAATTTTTGTACAAATGTGAAATGAGTTTAATATATTAAAATATTTATACCTTCGACCATAGTGAATATATACAATAGTAAAGTATTAAGTATTTATAGTAAAGTAAGTAAAGTAAAAAGGTTCTTGAGAGGAATCCATGATTTGAGTATTACTTTGTTGATATTCGTTGATTTGGGGTGTGTAATTTAATTTTTCTGGCGTTGAGGTTTGTCCAAAATCAATGTTTTGATTATTTTCTGTGTATAGGGTTGCACTGTCGTTTGTATTAATTATATTTGTTTTAAGGTTGACATTAATTTCTGATTGTGAGGAGGGGTTTATGGTTTGGCTTGAGGGGGGGAGGGCTCTTGATTTGTTCCGACGTGTTTTTACAATGAGCTGATGTATGTCCGGTGCGTTTACATAAGTAGCACGTGAGTGTGTCGTCTGTAAGGAAAATACGGTAGTCGGTATTTTCAAAATGAATTACTAATGATCCAGGTATTTTTGGTGTGTCCTCAAATTTGAAATGAGTTTGCTTTCTAAAACTTATGATGTGGGATAAGTCTTCTGTAGAGAAACCAGCTTTTAAAAATGTGATTGGCGTAAGTGTATTAATGCCGATAAGGTTTAATGCGTCAGGTGTCTAAGTGTGTGGAATAATAGGCGATACGTTTCGATTGATTTTCTAATCTACGTAGTTCGATGATGTTGTTATCGATAGTGGTTGTCTGGCAGCGATTAATGATGTCATTAACTATACTGGAATTAGCGAAGTAGATACAAAAACGGTTGTTTGAAATTGTTGAGGCGAATTTAATGTTTGAAGGATTAGTAACCAGACTAATCGCTTTGATGTATTCGATGCCGTCGATTGTGTTGAAAATAATGATTATAGGCCATAATATCGAAAAAAAAAGTGAAAAGAAAAATAGCGAAACCAAAATAAATAAAAGCGAAGTTTACATTATTACGAAATTCAAAACAGCGAAAAAATATTATTATTATAAGTATAAAAGTTAAAAGTATAATAAAAAATATTAAAATAAAGATTATATTACTACGGTGAAACCTCGGATTAGGCGTGTCTCGATTATCCGTGTTGTCGATTAACCATGCTCATACTTATGAACTGTACAGTGTACATATTATAAATAGTTAAAATCGACCATTTTATATTACATACCTAATATACAAATTAAAATTAAATAAAAAATTTCTAAAATTAATTTATCATTTACTCCCCATTTTTCCTATTCCATGTTCACTATTTACTATAAAAACAAGAGTTTTTCCCTAAACATTGGATGTTTTATTTTTTGCTATAATTTAGTTTCGTTATTTTGATTTTTGATATTTTTAATTCGCTATTTTTAAATTCGACATTTTTTTTCGCTTTTTTGGCCGGTTACCGAAAATAATAGCTTGGTTTTTTGGGTGAGATTATCATTTATAAGGTTAGTGTTGTTGGTGGCTAGGGGCTGTTGGGTTGGTGTCGTTTTTGTAATTTGATTGACTTGTTTGCTGGTTTGAGGTGGGTTTGAAGTAGGTTTATTTGTGGATATTTTTGACACTACGTTTGTTGACGAGCTTCTTAAAAAGGTGTGTGTGGTTTTTGAAGGCGGTTTATCACCCATCGTTGTTTGTTGCCTAATTATATCGAAAGTGAGATATTGTAGCGTACTACGAAATATACATTACCGATAAGAAGCGGCGCGGCGGTTCAACTAATATATAATACTGTACTGCTATCGGGAGCTATAAATACGGAGCGCGATAGGTAAATACACGTGTGGCTTCTACGGTGTCCTAAAGTAAAGGTACTAGTGAAAAAAGAAATAAGTCGCTGTCGATAGCTAAGGTAGAGCTACTATATGTTTGCTTCTACATTGACTGCCCGTTACTTCCATCACATCCCCACTTGTATATGATTTCAAACCTCTCTAAATGGGACTCATTTACATTCATGTTTTGGATTTCAAATATTCGTTTAGTGGTGTGATTAAGTAGATTTTGCAATTTAATTTCGCAGCATGTTTCTGATATTATATAATTATCGGGATATATTGTTTTTTAGCTTCTATGATTATATCATATGATGGGTATATGTCAGCATTGCGTTCTTTTGCAGAAAGTCGAATATTGGTATATTGCTGTTTGGTTAATATATTTTGAACGAAAAATGCTAATGCTTCATCGGGAGTAAATGGAATAGGCCTGGATGTTTCTGACGTATTTATGGCTAGCTCCTCTTCAACTGCCAAGAATACGGCTTCCTCAAGTTTAGTTACTTTATTTGCCTTTAAAATAATTCGAATGTTAGCATTAATGCCCGAAATGAAAACACATAGTGCTTGACTTTGGATGGTTTGCGCGATAATGTTTGCTTCGGCGATTGGCTTTCCCATAGTTACTGCGGTAGTTAATTCGTGATAAGTTTTCTCTATACGATTAGCGTAATTTTGTACTGATTCCCTTTCAAATTGTTTAGTTTGGTATAATTGGTTTTGTAAAAATTATACAGAGTGTGTTTTGCCAAACACAGTACGTAAATGGGTTTTTAACTCTTCCCGTGAAGTAATCTCCCTATATCGAACTGCTTCACTCGCTTTGTCCGTTAATTGTGCTACTATAGCGTTTAATATTATAGGTACTAATGATACGTCGAGATGTTTCATAATAAATTCGCATTTTTTTATAAAAGTGGCTAATGAGCCTTCCGTACCTCCCGAAAAACTGGGTATTGCTTTCATAGCGTCCCCGAAACTAATATTGGTTGCCATAGTTTCTAATATGGATATTACTGTGATATTTCCTGCGTGAATAGTACTATTTAAGTCAATTAGGTCACTAGTATTTCCCTCACTGGTTGTTTCTATTGATGTGCCTAAATTTGAATCTTCGGATTCACTAGTAGTTTCTAAGTATTTCGCCCCACTTCTAGTAATCATTTACTAGTAAAATAAAAATTTGCCCAGACTTTCAGACAGACATGTAATTGTTCAAATAACTTACAATTTCTCCATGCTGGCTGAGTTGTGGTTAAAAATAGTCCTGGGTAGTTGGTTGTTGATTGAATGCTCTGGTTGAATGCTCTGATTGAATGCTCTTGGAATGCACAGGTCTACCTCTGCTGGGCTTGACTCGGTGCGAGTTGTTGAAATGGATTTGGAACGGTGGTTCGTCAGAGGGTCTCAAACTAATTACTGGATTAGGTTTGCGATAAACGTTGCCAAAGTATATTTCGTTTGATGTGCAGACCCTACACCTGACACCAAATATGTAGTGAGCCGGGCTTGTATAAGTCCAACTCAACACGATTTAACGACGAAGTCCACCTTTGTTGCAAATATCACTTCAATGTTTGGAAATTTGTAGTCAGAAATAAAATGAACACTTTTAAAA
The DNA here is from genome assembly GCA_022818045.1 of Neotoxoptera formosana. Taxonomy (NCBI): domain Eukaryota; kingdom Metazoa; phylum Arthropoda; class Insecta; order Hemiptera; family Aphididae; genus Neotoxoptera; species Neotoxoptera formosana. Next base: position 35,880,860 of record CM040630.1, read on the forward strand.
GTTAAGTATAATTTTATTAAAAACTGAGACTGATTAACTGATAGCCCGATAAGTCAATTGTAGTAGTAATTAACTCTACCGGTCTATTCAACAGTGAAGTCAAATCATATCTAAAAATATATGGCGCTACGTCCCTATTTTATACATAGTTCTGAAGCGTAATTGTAAAAGTGGTTCTGTGAGGAGGAAGCGTGCAAAGGCTTCTCGTATTCACAAAACTAGATAACCTATTAGCTGACAATAACAATTCTTAGAACTAATATAAATGTACGAAAACTAAAACTATTAAAATAGTTGCACAATAACATACGGAATAAAATACAGCGGCTTAACATAATATACATTAAGTAATTGACAGAAAGCGAAAGTAATAATAAAGAATCATAGAATAGGATTCGGGTTATTACATTAATATGAAATTAAAGATGCATGTATGGGCAACTATTGCAGAAGAATTTGCCGCAACATCCTCAACCTGCTATAGAGACTCTCAAAGCTTAAAAACGCTGTGGGAGAACCTTAAGCGGAAGGCTAAGTTGGCAATTGCTGCTCAAGCTGATAACTTATACGGCACAGGTATTATACCTACACATCATACATCATGTAAATATTAATGTAAAAAAATGTACCGTTTTTACAGGAGGTAAAGCCAAGTCAATATTACTGATCCAGTAGTCGAAACAGTTGTGGGGCTAATTCGACCACATGTCGAACCCTTCCAGAACATGTTTGATGACAATGCAGACATTCCAAGTCAAATAGTCACAGGCAAGTTCATTTACTTAAGAATACTATTATTGTTTTAATAGCAGTTACATTATTAACTCATATTTATGTGTTAAACTTTCGCCTTATTACAGATGTCATTATCAGTACCTGTTACTAATGATTTGGAAAATGAAATGGGTGAAAAAGATGAGGAGGAAATATTTGTGATTGAAACAGAAAGCAGCATGACAACCGAACATGACTGGTCGCAGTATAGCCCAGCTATGCTGAAAGCTCCAATATCTGCTGCTCTCCGTCAGCCTTCACAACCATTATCCCAGCCATTACCCTACGCATCCATGCTTCCACCCAACACTAACTCAAAAGTGGAAATGCAGTCCCCTGTTACAGCATCTCCAAAAGTTGCCATTCAACTAAAAGGTCCAGGGGACAGTAAAAATATTTTGTCCCGAAGAAGACCAGTCTTAAGCTCATCAGCATCGCTTACTCTTCTAGACACTAAAATCACTTCACTGAATGCAGCAAATTTCAGTGCTAGGAAGCAGCATGAAATAGAAATGGAGATATTACAACTTCAAAAAAACAAGAAGAACTGAAGTTGAAGCAGGAAGATGAGAAGTTGAAACAGGAAGAAATGAAAACGAAATTGCTCAGAATTCAAGTAGAGCGAGAAACTGGTGTGCAATGGTTATTTTCTAACGATGAAAAAAAGTAAATTTGTATACATTTTATAAGTCTGACTTGGTTTGGTATAATATTGAACTATGAATATTATTATTTAAGACTGAAAAAATTATTTATGTGATAATTTATTTTTTACTAATAAGATACATTGTTTTTGTTTATGTTTTTGTATGTATTATCTATTATTATTTAAGGACTATTTTAGACTGTTTGCAGCTTGCCAAAAATTATTCATGTGATCATTTATTTTAACTAATAAGATATATTGTTTTTGTTTTTATTGTTTTAAATTTTAACCACCATTTGTTTTTTTTCCATTTCAAATAAATTTAAGTATAAAATTGTTTTCTTTTTTTAAATTGTCTATACATTTATACTTCATAATATATGTATTATCATTTTAGTAAACTTATTAAATAAATATATATTGCATATAATTCTCTAATATAATTTTTTGATTATGCTATAGTTTTTCAGTCATACAAATTTCAATTGGAATATTACATTATTTATCTAGGTTTCTAAAATAATTTTTGTTTTCATATCAAGTTGAAGTATAATACATTTGTTTTAATACAATATAAGAATTGATTGAATAAAATAAAAGTCTAGTAGTATATTGGATTTATATTTTAATATTATCTATTTACAGCACACAATATACACATTACACACATGAAATTGTTATTGTTCATCCTGTGTAGCCAATCTGAATATGAAAAAAAATAATAATAAATAGTTAGTATTTAAAATGTAATGTTATAAATATTTAAAGTTTATCTTAAATACTTAAAAAGTACCTAATTTTAATTTACCTCTCAAAACGACGGTCAATTAACACCTGCCGCTCACGATTCTGGTGTGTAACCCTACGCTGTATAGGGTTTGGTCAGGGGCGTGCCGAGGGGGTGGTTTTGGGGGTTCAAACCACCCCCAAATTGACTGGCTTATTTTTTTCAACTTCGTGATATTTAAAAAATAAAAAATAACATTAACATAATATTATGGGGAAATCCGATAATATAATAATTAATATAAAAATAATACAATATTGGACGATCTTTGGTTTTTATTCCCTTTAGTACATTTCTGCGTATTTTATATTCGTGGTACAACGGCAGGTTCTTATCGCTGTTTTTGGGGTTTTACGTTAAATTGAATGAAATCAGTTTTCACGTTGCCGCGCGTATGGGTCTTATCGATGACAATATGACATAATAATAATTTTATTACAACGAAAGCAAATCATAAATATTTGTAATCTTTCACATCATTGCTGTAACTGACAATACCGAGTACCGACACAGTATTTTCAATTTAATTTTGTCGTTATCAACGGTAAAATAAACCTACTCTTACTTTGTGTACAATCTTTTATTTAGTTAGTGTTTACCACGAATTGGTGATCTGTTGACGTACTCTTACGTTTTATTATTTTCATACAGTTATTATTATTTAAAATTCGCCAGCATAATTGTACATTAAATTGTGAAAAGATAAACAACAAATTTAAAAAAAAGGTTAGTGAAAATTTATTTTAACTGAAAAAAATTTAAATATAAAATGTATAATTATTGTTTTAAAAAAAATGAAGTGTAGAAAAAATAATAAAAAATAATTCGTCAATCATATTCTTATAAATAAAGTTATAGTTACATATTATATACATTTAAAAATGTTTTCCTAAGTACTTATGGCCAGTTACTTTCCATTATTCCGAGTATAACACTTACTATTTTACTACTTTACTACTTATACTAATTTAATATTACAGGAATGATATGTTTTCGTAAATATTTTCAGGCCATTATGAAACGTACTAATCGTACTATGTTTGATAACCTAATTAAGGAAAAAAAAGATAAAAAGTCGTCACAAATTTCTGATGAAACTTCAACTAAATTGGATAGTAACGGTAAAACTGAAATACAAGTAACTTTATCACCGAAAACTTTTGATACTACATCCTCTCATTCCACTCTAAACACTGCATGTACGGAAAACAAAACTAATTGTAGTACGTATAATCGTGATTTGGGTGCATACATACATTCTCGTAACACTCTAACTGACATTGATCGTGAAATGTTTTTATTGTCTAAGTGGTGTCCCTCAAAAGAATTTGAATTTCCTAATGATCCAAAAGACAAGCGTAATTTACGTTTTCAAGTGCAATGGCTTGAACAATATTCATGGCTCACATACTCTGTGCAAGAAAATGGTGCATTATGCACGTATTGTGTTTTATTTTTACATAATCAAGTTGGTCACTCAAGTAATGAAAATGTGGATTTGTTAGTTACCAAAGCTTTTAACCGGTGGAAAAATGCTAAACAAAAATTTAATTCTCATCAAAATACTAATTATCATAAATTATGCAAGCAAAAAGTAGATGATTTTCTTTCAATTATTTCAAAGAAACAAAAAACTGTAGCTGAACAATTAAATTCAGAATATGCACGACAAATACTTCAAAATCGGTCTAAGCTCTGTTCAATTGTAAAAACAATTATACTGTGTGGTCGGTTAGAATTATCAACAAGAGGTAAAAAAGATTATGGTAAGATTAATACTACCGTGGAAGATAAATCAGAAGGAAAATTCCGCGCCCTTTTAAAATTTAGAGCAAATGCTGGCGATGAAATTTTAAAAGATCATTTAGAAACTGGGGCAGCAAATGTACAATATACAAGCGCAAAAACGCAGAATAAGCTAATTGAAATTTGTGGTCAAGTAATTACTGAACAAATAGTGAATAAAATAAACAGGGCGAGTTTTTTTTCCGTAATGGCCGATGAAACTACCGACATAGGGAGACTCGAACAAATGTCATTATGTGTTCGATATATTGATCCTGATAACGAAGTTCCAACAATCCGAGAAGATTTTTTAAACTTTGTTGTTGTCTCGGATTTAAGTGGTTCTGGTTTAGCATCAGTTATTTTAGAAAACCTAAAAATCCATGGTATTAATTTAGAGAAAATGGTCGGCAAGGGTATGACGGCGCTGCAGCAATGAGTGGCCATTTAAATGGCGTTCAAGCCATAGTTAGACGCACGTTTCCAAGAGCTTTATATGTACATTGTAGTGCGCATTCATTAAACTTAGCAATTAGTGATGCATGCAAAATATCGGCTATTAGAAATTGCGTAGGAAGTGTTTCAAGTGTTTGCACTTTTTTTCGGGGCTCAGCTCAGCGAACTGAAGTTTTAAAAAAATGTATACAAGCACAAACTACATTGTTGACCAATATTAAAATGACACTTGTAACAATGTGTGAAACAAGATGGGTTTTAAGACATGACTGTATCAAACGATTTAAAGAAATGTTTATTCCAATTGTTAATGCATTAGAACACTTGGAAAAATCAGTGAATAAAGAAACATCAACTACAGCTCATCAACTTTTAAGAGTTATATTAAATGGTGAATTTTTTATTTCTTTAAACGTTTTAGAAAAAATGTTTTCATTAACGCTTCCTCTATGTAACCAATTACAAAGCATAAATTCTGATTTAACTGCGGCAATTAATCCCATAGAAAATGTTATAGATGTTTTAAATAAAATGCGTTCAAATTCAGATGATGAATTCAACATAATTTTTGAGGAGAGTCATAGGACACCTGACGAGTTAGGGTGCGATGTTAGTATACCACGTTGTATAAAAAAACAAAATAATCGAAATAACGTTCCATCAACTTCCCCTCAGGAATATTACAAAAGATCTGTATTTATACCATTTTTAGACCATATGACAACTCCTCTCAGCGAACGTTTCTTAAATCACAAAGAAGTTATATCTTCCTAGAAACTTTACTTCCAAATCATATTTCAAATACTTCTAAAGGGTCGTCTGGAGAATGCTTAGATTTATATAGTTCTGTATTACCAGATAGTGGTGCTTTAAAAGAAGAGTTCTTGCTATGGAAAACGAAACGGCTGAAAATAGACAAAAATGAAAGACCATCAAATGCATTACAACTTCTTTCTGAATGTAATGGTATATTTTACCCAAACATAAGAAAAATGTTAGAAATATTGGTAACTCTTCCAGTATCAACTGCAACAGCAGAACGTACTTTTTCAAGTCTACGCCGAATTAAAACATACTTGAGGTCAACAATAAGTGAAAGTTGACTGCTTGGTTTAGCTCTACTTTCAATTCACAACGACATACCAGTAAATCCAGATGAAGTTGTATCAAAGTTTGCATCAGTATCAAGAAGAATGGACTTTATTTTATAGATAACTAGTTTATTAATTTTAATTTTATTTTTGACTAAACAAATTTACATGAAATACTAAATTTTTTTTTATTAATACAGTATATACTTACATTTATTTGAATTATATTGTTCTAAGTATTGAAGTTTAACTTTAAAACTTTTAGGTTAAACTAAACCATCCCCAAATAGAAATCCTGGGCACGCCCCTGGGTTTGGTATATATTCTACTGGCACGTTGTCCTGAGCAAGTAATTCTTCCCAAGGAGCAGAGACTATCATTTCAAATCCTTTTGGGACTTGCTCCCCTGCTCTACAGTCAATGTTATTTAAAACTAATGTCGTAGTGATAATAGGAAAAACACGCAAAAGTTTTACTCTTAACCCTAAAGCCATGATGGCAAACGTCGTTTCCAAACACCAAAGAATCTTTCTATAGGATTCCTCGTCCGGATTTGTGACTCATTGTACAATTGTTCTGCTGATGTACGGCATTCGTGGAGTGGTGTCATCATATAGCTAGTTGAGGCATAGCATACTTTTAATATATTACAGATAAAACAGATACTAATGAATTTGAAGAAATTATTGTAAACGATGTGTTGTGCCCTGAGGTCAGTAGCATTAATTAATTAATAATCTCATCGTAACAAAAGCTTATACTTTAGCATACCTCATAACTTCTTGTGTTATTATAGGATATCAACAATGATGTAGAAGATGATGACATTTTATTGCAAAATAATTGGTCTCAATACAATCCTGCCATGATGAAGACTCAGATATCCGCTGCTCTTCGCCAGCCTCCAAAAGCATCCCTACCAATACTCTCCACTTCTAAAATATCAACTTATGATAATATGTCAGAGCACATTCAGCCGACAGCTGTATTAACTCCCCCAAAAGATGTAGATGGCAAAAAAGGAGTGTCACGAAGAAGACCAGTTCTTAACACTACATTAGCTTCAGAAACATTTTTGGAAGCCAAAAAATTATCTTTGGATGCAATGAGTAGGGATGCTGGAGAAGAGCACAAAGTGCAGATGAAAATATTAAAACTAAAGTTACTACAAGAGGAAGAAAAATTAAAACAAGAAAAAATGAAGACTGAAATACTGAAACTCCAGATCCAGCGTGAACATGGAACAGAATGGGTATTTGACTGATCACATAGACTGATTATTTATTGTTATATTTATTATTATTATTATGTTTTAATTTAAGTTTTTATTGTTATATTCATTATTATTATGTTTTAATTCAAGTTTTTATTATTTTATTATTATTATGATTTAATTCAAGTTTTTATAATATGTTTTTTAACTGATATTCCACAGAAACAAACTACCAGAGATAATTTATTTTTATGTTATGCATTTTAATTTTTTGTTTTTATAATTATGTTAAATAAAATACCAGATACCAGAGATCATATTTAACAATAATTTATTTTTAAAAACACGTAGGAGAGTAAACATATTGCTTAACACTAATCATTTTGTTGATGTGTGATTAATCTGAAACAAAAAACAAGAAAAAGGTTAGATAATAAATTGGTACTCTAAAATAAACCTAGATTATATTCAACAAACATCTAATAATATCAACAAAAATAAATATAAAAGTTGTGACTGGAAAGATCTCAACAAAAAATTATGATATTAATGATTCTATTTTTTTTTTCTAGACTAATTGAAACAGTTGAATTAACTAATTATATCAAAAACATTAAGTATAATTTTTCATATTATGAAAGTTCCTTGTCAAATACAATAAATTAAAATTTTTGCAATTAAAAAATAATAATACTCATTTAAAATTAAATCATATTTTATTTTACATTTTGTAAATGTATTGACAAAAAATGTGAAAATGTTTGCCCATCTATTTTTAAGATATATATAGTTAAATATTTAGGTCTGTATATTGACAATTGCCTAAAATGGATTGTTTTATTAATAATTTCATTCAAATAATTGATATTATCGTTAACATTTTTTTTATCACACACAATATTATTGTTATATTTTTGAATTATTAACTGTAATATTGAATACCTTCATAGGTACTTGTTAATTGGTAATAAATAATAATAAACAAATACCTATCTAACATTTCACTAAAAAATCATTCCTATTCTACTCATTTTAAGCTCAATAGTCAATACTTATTTAACTAAACACAGCCAATGGCTGGGGAGTGTCCAACTATTGCAATGTACATTTTTTCTCTTATACATTTTGTACCCATATGCCAAAGGGCGCTGAATTTTCCTTCTGATTTATCTTCCACGGTAGTATTAATCTTACCATAATCTTTTTTACCTCTTGTTGATAATTCTAACCGACCACACGGTATAATTGTTTTTACAATTGAACATGGCTTAGACCGATTTTGAAGTATTTGTCGTGCATATTCTGAATTTAATTGTTCAGCTACAGTTTTTTGTTTCTTTGAAATAATTGAAAGAAACTTTTTCTTTACTTTTTGCTTGCATAATTTATGATAATTAGTATTTTGATGAGAATTAAATTTTTGTTTATCATTTTTCCACCGGTTAAAAGCTTTGGTAACTAACAAATCCACATTTTCATTACTTGAGTGACCAACTTGATTATGTAAAAATAAAACACAATACGTGCATAATGCACCATTTTCTTGCACAGAGTATGTGAGCCATGAATATTGTTCAAGCCATTGCACTTGAAAACGTAAATTACGCTTGTCTTTTGGATCATTAGGAAATTCAAATTCTTTTGAGTTACACCACTTAGACAATAAAAACATTTCACGATCAATGTCAGTTAGAGTGTTACGAGAATGTATGTATGCACCCAAATCACGATTATACGTACTACAATTAGTTTTGTTTTCCGTACATGCAGTGTTTAGAGTGGAATGAGAGGATGTAGTATCAGAAGTTTTCGGTGATAAAGTTACTTGTATTTCAGTTTTACCGTTACTATCCAATTTAGTTGAAGTTTCATCAGAAATTTGTGACGACTTTTTATCTTTTTTTTCCTTAATTAGGTAATCAAACATAGTACGATTAGTACGTTTCATAATGGCCTGAAAATATTTATGAAAATATATCATTCCTGTAATATTAAATTAGTATAAGTAGTAAAGTAGTAAAATAGTAAGTGTTATACTCGGAATAATGGAAAGTAACTGGCCATAAGTACTTCAACAAATAGAAATTGATTTAAGAGAAGCTGTTGGAGCTGCTGATGATAATGTAAATGCTCTTAAAATTTTAAGACAAAATATAGATGTTGAATTTCATAAGATGTTTGAAAAAGCAAAAGTATCTAATTATTATTAAATATAATTAATTGTATTTTTACCCTCCCTTATATTAATACATTACATTTATATTAGAAAATGGCTGAATTTTTGGATGTAACTATTTCAATTAAACGTTTAAATAAGAGACAGCAAAATCGAGCTAATCCATCAACAAATGATAAAGAACTTGAACCGGAAGCCTATTTTCGAATAACTATATGCATTCCATTCATCGATGCTTTCATACAGCAATTGGAAGACAGATTTTTAGAACATAGAAATGTTTTTAATGGTTAGAACATAATGATCAAATAAAATCATTGCTAACTTATTATTATACTAAATGTTTCTCATGTTTCAGGTTTTCAATGTTTATTCTCATATGAGTCAGATAATCCACCAGCTGAATTTGATGACCTGGTAAAATTTTATTTACCTGAAATTGATATTGATACTGTCAGAGCTGAGTTACAAATGTGGAACGTTAAACTCAAAAGATTAAATATACAACCAAAGACAGGACTGAAAGCATTAGAAGAATGCAGTGAACTTATTTATCCTAATTTGTCAAAATTATTTAAAATATTTTGTACATTACCCGTGTCTACTGCTACACCTGAGAGAATGTTTTCATGTTTAAAAAGGTTAAAGACTTATTTAAGGAACACTATGAAAGAGGTAATATTTCAATGTTAAATGTTAATAATATAAATACATTTACTTTTTTGCTATTAGTTAACATAATAAATTTATTGTTTTAGGAGCGACTAAATGGCCTTACTTTAATGGCAGTACATAGGAATATTCCTATCAGTACCGAAGAAGTAATTGACGAATTAGCCCAAAAAAAAAGAAAACTAAATTTTTTACTATAGTTTTTAATTGTTTGTAGTTTTGAAATAAAATGTATTAAATACATGTGTTTTGTTATTTATTATTTTAATGCACAAATATTAGGTAACAGTACTAAGGTTTAAATTTTTTTTTCTTATCCCCCCCCATACAAAAATAATGTATACGCCCCTGCTAGATACTGGACTGTAGAGTAGACGGCAGTGATCAGAACGCGAGAGGCTAAGAGTTACGACTTCGTGTGACTGTGTGAGTTAATCTTATTAAAATTAAAATGGACAAATTTGTCATCAGAAAATCAAATACAAAGGTAAGTTATTTTAATGCAATTGTAATACGTGGTGTATATTTTATAATTTTTAATTTTTAAACAATAAACTTATATTTCAATAATTATGTAACACTTTTTTTAGCATAATATCAACGTTATACCTAGTCAATATTATATTATTTTAGCTGTGATTTAATCAGTTATTATTTAATGCCAAATACTAGATGTATTTTTTTATAGTTATCTTATTAATAAAATAAATGTACCTAGTACCTAGTATAATAATTAATAATAGTGCAATATAATATAAAAGTATAATAAAAAAGTATTATGTATTTAGTTGGTATGGGGCTTTTTTTCCTAGATTCAGAAAAAGTATAGTATCTATAGGTATTGAAATGAGCACTATTTTTTCAGGAGTCAGAGTTACAACAGAATTCACAAAATAATATCAGTTATGTTTTATCAATATCTTCATTTTCAAAAAAAAGTATTCAACCGATTCTTCCTTTAATTGAAACAAAAAATCAACCATCAAATAGCTTTATTTTTCCAAAACACAAAAAACGATCATTTTGTGCAAAGTGGTTTGAAACGTTTACCTGGCTTCATTATGATGAATCTAAAGATCGTGCATTTTGTTTTGATTGTATTTCATTCTATCACAAGACAAATAATAAATTAAATAAACACTCCGAGTTATCTTTTATAGTAGATGATTTTAATAATTGGAAAAAAGCATCTGAAAAATTGCGTTCCCATGAAAACAGTAAAATGCACGTTAACTCAATACATTTTCTTTTAAGTATTAATACTAATTTACCAGTCATTTCTTTATTGTCAAAACAAAAAATCGAAGAACAAAAAAATGCATCTACTGCTTTATTAACAATAATAAGTACTTTGCGATACCTCAGTCAGATGGAATTAAGTATCAGAGGTCATTCTAATAATGATGGCAATTTTCTTTCTTTATTAGAAGAGAGATCTCTAGATGTTCCTTGTTTAAGAAATTAGATACAACAAAAAAATAATTGGCTTAGTTCAGATATTCAAAATGAAATATTTGAAATAATGTCACTAAATGTACAGCGTGAACTTGTGAAATCGATAAAAACATCAGAGTATTTCTCTATAATTGCTGATTCAACTACTGATATTTCTTCTGCAGAACAATTTTCCTTATGTATTTGCTATGTTGATTCAAATTTTGAAGTTCATGAAGTATTTACTGGTTTGTATAATACACCTGATAGTAAAGCGTTAACATTTTTCGACACAATAAAAGATATTTTAATAAGATTTACTTTATCTACATCAAATTTAAGAGGTCATTGTTTTGATGGAGCTGCTAATATGTCTGGCAAATTGAACGGGGTCAAAAAATTAATTGAAGATATTCAACCCAAAAGTTGTTTTGTACACTGTAGTAATCATTCATTGGATTTAGCATTACAAGAAGTTGCAAGAAAAATTATTTCCATGTGTGATATTTTTACTATGGTTAGAGATGTGTCAATTGCTATTCTTGAATCTGCTAAGAGAAAAAGTATTTATGAAAATATAGTATTAGAGCCATGTTCCCATCCTTCTAAATTGGATAATATAAAACAAAACCTACTTCCATTTTGTCCAACTAGATGGTCTGTAAGGGTTAAAAGTTTAACAAGACTTTTAGATAATTATAGTAGAGTTCAAAAAACATTAGATGAAATGCTTTCAGGAAGTGTTTGCATAGCAGATGATAAAAAATCAACACTAAGAGGATATGTGAAAAAATTAAAAAAATTTAAAACAATGTTTTTTTTTACTAGTGCAGTACATATCTTTGGTCCAGTAGAACAATTAGCAAAAATGTTACAAAATCCTAAATTTTGTGCATCTGATTCTATTAAAGCTGCTGATACATTGAAGAAAACATTACTATCATTCAGAACTAATGAAAATTTTGAAAAGATATTAAATACCGTGAATTTACATGCTGAATTATGTGAATTAGAACCACTTGACAACAATAGGCGCATCATAAAAACACCAAAACGACTTCAATACACAAATAACCCTTCTACAAAATTATCACCAATATGTGAATTGAAGAAAGATATGTTTGAAATAATTGACTATTTGATAAATGAAATCGATAGACGTTTTAATCAACAAGGTCTAAAAAACTTGGTAAAATTAGAAAACATACTTGTAGATCAAAAAACAAAAACTCACCAAGAACTTAATAATTGCTTAAATTATATGAATGAAGATTTTGATGTAAATAAGCTTCATGCACAGCTTCTTATGTTACCATCTATAGTATCTACAACTACTATTTCAGATATTATTAATATTTTGAGAAATAAATACTCAAATGCAAAAGATACTCTGTTTTCTGAAATCACCAAACTTATTAAATTAATTTTAACAATACCAGCATCTGCAGCGACGTCTGAACGTTCTTTTAGTGCATTGAGAAGATTAAAAACCTATTTGAGGTCCACAATGACCCAAAAAAGATTAACTCATATGATGATTTTACATGTTCATAAGTCTATGACAGCAAAAATTGATTTGAAGTTAATTGCCAAAGAATTTGTTTCTAGAACTTCACAAAGAAAATCAACATTCGGAAATTTTTTTTAATATTACAGGTATCAATTTTCTTTAAATATTTTAAATGTTAATTTCCTATGTCAAGTTTATTTTATTTTAATTTTTAATTTTTTTTTGTGTTCATTGTTTATTTTTAATATAATTTCAGTTATAAAGTAAATAATATGTTAACTGTTTCATTTCAATATTCAATATATAAATGTATTTATATTATATTACATTTTTTTTATACGTTTATATAATTTTTATATTTATGTTGATTTCCTATGTGGAGTTAATTTGATATTTTTTTTAATTTTTTTATTGTTAATTTTAAATAAAACTTCAGTTTTTAAGTAAATATGTTTTCTGTTTTGTTTCAATATATAAATGTATAAATATAATGTATTTATATTATAATATAATTTCTTTAATACATTTAAATAATTCTTGTAGAGTTGTAGCTTATATTATCATATACTGCCTTTATTAATAATAAATAAATATATATTTATTAAAGAAGGTTTTCCATAAAACAAAAATTAATATAGTAGAGTAATTATGCTTTTTATATTTTGCCCCCCTTCCTGAAAAATAGTTCCTGCGCCACTGGGTATATCAAATATTGAGGCCCACTGGTTTTTAGAAAAATCGAGACACGGCGCGCTGCGGTCATCCGCACGTTTTCGTGATGCGTATTGTAATTGGACGGACGTTGTGAGAAACGTGACACGTCACTTTTTGGATTATACATCAAATTTGTAGGAAATTTTACGCCGCATAGATTGGTAACACTGTTATTAACACACAGTGGCTTGTTATTGTGTTCTATTGATGTGCGAAATGAGTCAACTCATTGGCAGTTAAATGATTTTGTGAGAAACGTGTCAAGTTAAAAATAATTAAACAATTTAGTGAGAAGCATGTCAAGTCACCCAATATTATATTATTCATTATTTATAGTTTTTTTGAATAATTTGTAAAATATTGATGAAACCTATAGGTTATTCAATAAATAATTAAAATGTCAAAAAGAGCTAAACAATTATTAAAGTTGGCTTATAACAGTAAGTACTTATAGTATAAATAATAATAATTATAAACATTATTACATTCAATTACCATTATATAAAATGTTATATGTTGTATAAACGTTTGTACAGATGTCATCTCTACTAATGATACAAACAGTAAGCCATCCTACTGTAGAAATTTGACCACACTCTTCCATTCAACTTTAAAACATGAAGAATATGATGATCACAATACGGATTATGTAAGAGTAAGTGAACATTAATATTAACATTAATATTATACTCATAATAGGTTAACTAAGGATTTATATTGTTATCCTCGCATTTATTGCAGTACCTAGGTATAATATTGCAGTATATTATTAATCAGTACCTATAATAATTTGTAATCATATTTGAATTTAAAAACATTAATACTCGACCAGAGTATTGAAGCATAATAAATTATTTTATTGAGTTCTAGTATTACCTATAAATAGTAAGTTTTTATAATTTTTGAAGTATTATACTATTATTATAATACCTGCATTATTAAAATTAAAAAACTTACCTTTTTTAATTTATAATAGATACCTACCTAACTGTAATTCTATTGTAGTAAATTATTTTTAATATAAAATATACATGCAAAAACTCAATTAAGTTGCATATTTTAAACACTTATACACTAAACTAAAAATAAAAAAAAATTTAGATCAGAAACCTAATGTAATATTATAGTATTTTTACATATTATTATAATATAATAATGACATACCATTATTCTATTAAACAATTTGACACCAGTAAAAATTCTAAAACGAATAAATAATTTTATGAGAAATTGCTTGTTAAATAATTCACATGGATGATTAAAACGTACACTACATAACAAATCATTTAAAACTTTAAAAGGTATCTTTTTTTTCAGAATGCATCACTTCATAGGAGCCGCACTGTTTTTCATATTGCTTAGTTCCCGAGCAGCATCGTTTATTTAATAAATGTACATCAGCTTTGATTTCGGCTCGCACGAGTCACAGCATACCTTCCACAACAAACGCTGGTTTGTGTGCGTATGCTACGATCTCATGATGCCTTACAATAACCTTTACAATGGCGGGCCACGTAGGGATAGCCGAGACAGGCCCCGGGCCGTCGTCTTACATCATGTTATTGTTATATTATTGTGTTCGATGTCTTCTCGGACCGGTCTTAGCCAGCCATCCTAGACATCATATGCCCAATCGTTTTCTCGAGCTGGCCGTGGGGCAGTTACCTAACGGGCCAAGCCCGCCGCTCTCGAATCTCGTGATAGGAAATCAACCGTCTGCAGCATCGGCCTCCTGACGGGCCCTTTCTTCGACTTCTTTAAGGTCAGGATCTCTTCTACCATTTTTGTAGAAGAGTCTGAACGTCTCTTCCCATTTGGAGAGGGCCGCCGCCCTCTCTTGATGATTCGTTTTGAGGTCTTCGGAGAGAGGACATTTTCAAAGGTATCTAGCATTATTGTTGGAAATTGTTCAATAAAAATATTTTCTGACTTAAGTATACTTAAGTATATAGTTATAAAAATCATTGTGCGGCATTAGTGATTTACCAAAAGTAGAGTCATTATTTGAAGAGTATGATTAAAAAAAAATAATAGAAATGATTGGTTAATAGTTTTTTGGGAACTTGCATAGTCCACACCAGGGCCGGACTGGGAGGGTATCGACCTACTATTCTAGGTAAGCAGGCGGCCCACAATGTATTATTTCAGGCATTTTTAAATGTGTTTGTCTCACAAAATTGATATTTGGTAGGATTTAAAGAGGTTAGAGGGGGGCACTATCTTATAACCTTTATATTCAACAATCATGATTAGTTATGTGATATTATCCAATATCCATAATCCATGTCCCATGATAGTATATAAAATAAATTTACTTTGTACTTTAAGGTATACACTTTAAAATAATACACAAAAAATTAGTGGATTTTATTAAAAATGCAAAACTATTTTTTGTGAATTTATTTATTTTATTTAGAATTAATAACTAAAAATATCTTTTTTAAAGGTTTATAACAAATATTAAACGTACCTACATTAAATATTAAAAACATAATTTAAATATTTAAAACACAATTATAAATAATGCTAACTATAACACAAAATTGAAAATATACCAACTATTTATTGTATTTAGTTAAGTGATAATAAAAAAGAGATAATAATTATTTTAAGTATACTTAAGATAATAATTTAGACATAAGTGATGATGATTTTAAATACTCTATAGTATCTTCCAATGATATTTGATCCAATATTTCTTTTTCAACCGACATAAGAATGAAAGCCTCTAAATTATCATTCGATATTGATGCTCTAAGACGATTTTTTATTATTTTTAACTCACTGAAAACCCGTTCACAATTCACTTGGCTTATGGATAAAGTTAGAACATATTCGATAGTAGCACATAAATTAGAATATGTTGGCAAATGCAAATTAAGCGAATGAAGCAGTTTATATACACAAAGCAAGCAATTATAAATATTTGTTTATAAATGGTTGCCTTTGGTTACAACCTACTAACTCGGTTTTTTTTTTTTATGTACCTAATTCTGATATTAGTTACTTACGCATCTCATGGGGTCCGAAATCCACCACAGCTGGATTGCCTACCTGATAATGATGTACTACTGCTATATTATCCACAATCCGATGCAGTGGATTGCTTACCCAGGTGGCTTAGATGTATGTAAATCGCTTGAGGTTAATCTTAACATAATATATGGGCATATGATTCAGGCAAGGGAAAGCTAGGATAGGACAGCTAATATAGCTGACACTTCGTGTCACGAAGTGCACGGGATCAGCTAGTAAGATATATATTGTGAGATCTCGTACTTTTTACGGTTCGATATCCACCCACCTCACAAGGGGGACACTTGGGAGGTGACCCATAGGCCGAGCCGCGTGGTGGCTGGAGACTTGTCGGCAGAACCTATGGGCTTCTTGTATAGATTTTAAATAAGAAATAAAAAGAAAGAGTAAGTTGGCGTGATCATGTTCATTTATATTTGGGGAACAAATAAAATAATATAAAAATTGGCACATGGCAAGTGCATAAGACAATATAAAGATTGGCCCATGGCAAATTCATAAAATAAAATACAGATTGCGGAGATATTAAGGGATACATCGTATACTGCGGCTCCGGAGTGCGGTTACCGAGTTGATATAATTAATCATTGGTTGCCCACGGCTCCGCGATACGGTTACCGGGGTGAACATTTTACCAAATATACATTATGGAAAGGAAAAACAAGAGAAAAAAAGAATTGTATGATTTTGTCACTGGGAAATTTTGGTGAAAATACATTACAAAAACGACAACTGGAGCATGATGTTGATTGAAACTGGTGCTTGGTGTTGGCTTCGCCCACCACGGGCCCATTATATTGTCCTTAGCCCATCATCGTGTTGTGGAACTTCAAGCAAACAATATAATATATTCATCAAGCAGAAACGTGGTTTGTGAAGGTTTGGACTTGACGACGTAGCAACGTTGTACGATGGTCAGCGGTCGAAAAAGAAAAAAACGTTGACGGCATCTTCATTTCCGCCGTTGGCCCGCAGGCGACTTATTTACGGGTAGGGTGGTCCAGTGTCGGTGGATGGGGGGGGGGGGAATTCATACAATAATTAGGGGAACAGGTTTGCCCTGTCGGCACGCGACGGCGAACGCGACAGAGACGCACAACGGCGACGACGGGCAGACAGCTGGAACACCGAACGTGGTAGACACTACTTGTAGACACTGCTTGTGTGTGGTGGTCTGGGGGACAAAGTACATACACCGTTGAATATAATATCATAGCTGTCAAAAGCCTGGGCTACATCAAGGAATACTCCACAGCAGTACTTTTTTTCTTCAGGAGCTTTAGTAATTCTATGTACTTGATCGATTGTTGAATGTTTGTTGCGAAATCCAAACTGATGTTCTGGTATAAGATTTTTTCCCTCTTGTTTCGCTCAAACACATTATATTATAATTTTAGAAATATTATCATTTTATATTATTATTATATTATCATTATATAAGAAATTCTCCCAAACATATTACTATTACTTTTATTATAAACGTAGACGGCAGACCGGCTATTTTTGCCATGTAACGTTCCTACTGGCCATCTCATCGCTATCTTATCTTATTTTATTTGTCACACGATTCTCACTAATCCATTTCTGTATTGCCATTATCGTTTTAAAATGTCTCAAAAACGACAAAGTGAAATAAACTTTTTTTTTAAAAAGTTGAAAACAAGTGACGAAAATAATCCATCTCCAAGTGAAGGTATAGAAAATGTTAGCGTGTTACCACCAGAGTCAGAGCCAGGTATATTTTCTGATTCGTCTGTAGTCGATTTTAACAGTCAATATGATATCGCATTTGCTATTGAAGAAAATGCAAATCTAAAAATTCGAAACGATCCAAATATGCTTTACAAATATCTAAAAGAAACGTGGTCACCTAAACAAAATTATATTTTCCCTGTAAGTATGAATAAAAAAGGTCATAAAAGAAGCTTTCAAATTGAATGGCTAAATAAGCACAACTGGTTAGCTTATAGTCGTAATAAAGAAGGGGCATTTTGTAAAGCATGTGTACTTTTTGGACCAAAGTTTGGTGGGATTGGAGGACAAAGGCTTGGGGTCTTAAAAGAAATTCCTATGATAAAATTCAAAGATGCTTTACACGATTTTAAGATACATATGGAAAGAGAATATCATAAAACAGCAATTGTGCGGTCTTTAGAATTTATAAAATGTTTTGAAGGCAAACAAAAAACAATAGAAATTCAACTTGATGACCAACTAAATGAAACTGTTAAACAAAATAAAAAGAAGTTAATTCCTATAATTAAAACAATTATTTTCTGTGGTCGTCATAATATATCTTTAAGAGGGCATAGAGACGATGTTAATTTATCAAATCTGATTTCAAATGACCAAGCAAAAAATAATTTTAATGTTGGAATATTCAAAGAATTGTTGATGTTCAGAATAGACGCGGGCGATGTAGATCTTCGCAATCACTTAGAATCGGCTCCAAAAAATGCAACATTTGTTAGTAAAACTATTCAAAATAATTTGATCGATATATGTGGCTCAATTATCACAGACAAATTAATAAAAGAGGTGAATGAATGTAAATTTTTTTCAATTTTATGTGATGAAACTTCCGATTTATCACACATTGAGCAAATGAGTTTATCGATTAGATATGTTGATTTAAAATCATGCTTGATAAAAGAAAATTTTATTTGCTTTGTTCCGGTATATGAATGTATTGGTGAAAATTTAGCAAATACAATCGTCCAAAAATTAAAAGAAATTGGTTTAAGTTTGGAATTTTCTTTCTCAACGCTAAAACGCATAAAAACATACTTGAGAACATCAATGGGGGAAAACCGTTTAAACGGGTTAGCTTTGCTTAATATCCACAAACAAATTAATGTAACATCTGAAGAAGTGTTAGATATATTTTCAAAATCTAATCCTAGGAAATTACAATTATCTTTATCGTTATAAATTTTTTACAATATTATTATAATTTAAATAATATTATCTTAAACAAATAAAAAAAAATACACATTTAAAATTATTGTCTATTTGTATGTATTTATTAATTACTGAAAAAATTTAAGATTTTCGTTTTGGACTATGCCCCCCCCCCCCCCCAAAAAAATTAAATCCTGGATCCGCCACTGCCCCCGATTGAACTACAGACAAATGCTTTTGGAAATTTCAAAATCAACCGGTATTGGTCAACGTACAGTCCAAATAACTATGGCGGAATATAAAAATAAAGGTAGTGTGTCATCGCCCAACAAAAAGAAAATAAGACCTACAATAATTGAAAAAGTGGACGATTTTGACAAAAATGCAATAAGGCAAAAAATTCATAGTTTTTGGTTCAATCGTGAAGTGCCCACAATTACGAAGATGTTGGCTGCCATAAATGAAGATGAAACCTTACCAGATATAAAACGTTCAACATTTCAAAAAAATTGAAAGAATTGCAGTTTGTGTACGTCAAAAAATGGTTCTTGAAATAGATGAACTTGTGGCTTGGCGGCAAAATTATTTGAACACCATAAAGAAATACAGAACACAGGGTATACAAATATATTACCTAGACGAGACGTGGGTCAACGCGGGAGAAACACATGGCAGAACATGGGTCGACAGTTCAGTCAGTTCACGACGTGACGCATTTAAGAACGGCCTCACAACAGGAAAAAGGAACCCTCGTGCAAAACTCAGACGTTCCTTTGGCATCACTTAAACTATTATCTGGTACTAAAAAAAAGTAACAAAATTATTTGGTTTTCTATTAAGTTATACCATTGATTATAGAATAGACAGATAGCCAATGCAATGTTAATATTTGGTGACCATTGATATGATGCAACCATTATAGAGCGCTAGTGTAGAAATGATGCAACCGCTAAAAGCGCTTTTGTAGTTGTTAGTTTATGATGCAACCGGTAGGTAAGCGCTAGTGTAGAAATGATGCAGCCGCTAAAAGTGCTTTTGTAGTTGTTAGTTTATGATGCAACCGGTAGGTAAGCGCTAGTGTAGAATTAATGATGCAGCCGCTAAAAGCGAAATTTGGGTAATAAATTCGGGTAAATAAATAATTAATTTTTTTATATAATATAAAAGACAATTTAGTGTTAATCCAGTATGTAATTTATTTATATTTTATTTTTAATATTGTCCCTGTAAAACATAAAAGTACCAATATAAATAATTGTAATGAAAAAAAAAATTAATGATTTTTATATTTAAATATTTTATGAACAAACTTTAAAGTTGAAATAAGGTACAACATTACTAATTTTAATTAATTTTTATAGTCTCAATTGTATTAAACACAAAAAACGATATGGTTTTAAAATACTAAACTAACTTAAATCCTGAAAGGTAAAATATTATTAATTTAATATTTGATTTATCTTCACGGGAAACACAAATCTATTTTCAGTCGAATCTGAAAAATTGCACAATAGGTACATTTGTCACGAACATTTCCCACCTGATAGTTTCTCAAACTTTTCTAATAAACACCGTTTAATTAGCACTGCTATTCCATATAATTTTAATGATAAATCTGAGCAACAGCCATGTTCATCTTCAAACAATCAAAATCAAGAATCTATTAAAATATTAACTCCAACTAAAACATATACTCATACAAAATCAGATATGGTAGAGTTAGTTTTCCCAAGTCCTCCTTCTTTACTCTCTACTACTAAAAAAGCTAAAATAACAAATATAATACAGATGCCTAGCCCAAATTTAAAAAGAAAAAATGATTTAATTGAAATCAATACCCCTAGAAAATTAAAATTAAAACAAAAATTACAACAAAAAAACAAAATAATTCATAATAAAACTGTTTATATTTCAAAATTAAAAAAAAGAAATAGTCTTAATACTCGTTATAGTTTCAAAAGCTCAATAAATATGCATAACTTTTCTTCCATTAATTCCAAAGCAATGGTTACCATGCAATTAAAAGATAGGCGTCGTCCGTGGACATTAAATGAAAAACAATTGGCTTTAAATTTATATTATAAATCACCAGCAGCATATAAATTTTTACGGTCACAAAAGGTAAATTTACCAGGGCTATCAACTATTCGTTATTGGATTAGTCAATCAAAATTTTAACCAGGTTTTAATAAATTATTCTTTAGTCATCTTCAAAAAAAATTCGAGTCATCTGATTATAAAGAAAAAGCATGTTCTGTTTCTTTTGATGAAATGTATATAAAAGAATTTGTAGAATATTCCAAAGAATTTGATTTCATAGAAGGTTTTGAAGACTTAGTTCACTATGGAAGGACCGATAAAAGTGCTAACTGTGTTCTAGTATTTATGGCCAGAGGTATTTATTCTCAGTGAAAAATTCCAATTGCATATTTTCTTTCTCATTCTGGAGTAAACAAAAATATTTTAAAAAATTTGATACAAGATGTTCTTAAAAAATTATTCGAAGTTGGATGATGTCCAAAAATCATAGTATGTAATCAAGGCACAAACAATCAAAGTACTTTAAAATCATTATATGTTTCTGAAGATAAACCATATTTTTTTATTAATGACCATAAAATATTTTCTTTATTTGATGTGCCACATTTACTTAAAAGTGTTAGAAATAATTTAATTGAAGCCTGTTACATAAAAGGTGATAATATAATTTCATTTGATGACATAAAAAAAACATATGAATTAGATAAACAAAATCTTAAAAGTAGGTGTCTCATCAAAATAACAGATGCACATATTCACCCAAATTCTTTTCAAAAAATGAGTGTTTAATTAGCAGCACAATTATTAAGCCATTCCATATCAGCAACGATCCGTACATGTATTCAAACTGGACAACTTCAAAGTAACACTTCTTCAAATACTGCAGATTTCATTGAATTCATCAATCATTTATTCGATTGTCTTAATAGCAGATCTTTATACAGCAAAAATCTATATCTATGTGCATTAACTGATTCAGGTACTGTACATAATTTCTTAAAAGAAGCCTCACAATATTTCACTAATTTACAAAAATTAAAAAAAGGAAAATTAACTCAACCACCCTGTTTTAAAGGTTTTACTCAGACAATTAATAGTGTATTGCAATTTTTTGAAGAAGACAAATCTAATGATATTGTATTTTTAATGACTAATCGATTAAATCAGGATGTATTAGAAAATCTTTTTAGCATTTTTCGACAAAATGGTGGTTATAACAAAAATCCAACAGCTAGAACAATTAGAACTTCTATAAGAAGTAATAGCATTTTTTCTTTGTATACATCTAAAAGTGCAAATTGTGAGGCAACCATTGGAGATGAAAATCCTATAATATTTGACCCAGTAAGACCTCAATATAAAATAAATTCTAATAATTTGGCATTGTCTTCTAATTCTGACACAGAAAGCATATTATCTAATTTCTCTCTCTCTTCTTCTATGTCATCTGATGAGGATTCTATTAATAGTGAAAATATAAATAATGATGTTACTTTGGAGGACTGTTCTGTTTCATACTTAGCAGGATCTAAATAGGTTATAAATGTATGAAAAATTTAACTGTGGCAATTGTCAAAATGAATTATTTGTTGATAAAAACTTAAATGATAAAAAACAATTGCATCTGCTTAATAAAAATTATACTTCAATTGAAAATGAAAGTGGACTTAAAGCACCATCAAATAGTTTAAATAATGTAGTAAATAAAGTTTTAAATATTTTTGAAAACAATTATAAAAACTATTTGCATAAAAAGAAAATCAAATTTCAATTAACTGAGCGTGTAAAAAATAATAATACAATTAAAAAATGGCTTGATGAATCTTTGACAAACTGCATAGAGCATAAAATGTATATAATCGAACATCTTTTAATGTGTAAAATATTTAATAAAACAAAATTATTTTCAACTACCTCAAAATTAGCAAAACTTTCAAAATTAAAAATATTAAATCATATTTAAATAAAATAATTATATTTTCATAATTTTCTTTTTCTCGTTTTGACATTGTACCTATTGGTAACACAATCTGTACACAATCAGTCTGTAGCCACAAACCGGTATAAGAATAATTGCAGTCGGTAATAATAATATAACTTTAATACATACAACGCTACCTATCGGCAGCTATTTTAATCAAAATTTTAGTCACCGAAAATCCCTATACCATTGGCTATCTGTCTATTCTATAATCAATGGTTATACTTATGATAGATATATAAATGTACTGATTTCTTACTATAATTCACTAAGGGCCGATTTCACCAACTCTGTTAATCGCAGTTAACTAACCTTAATCACGATTAATATTGATAACCAGAGATTTTGGATTTCACCAAACTCGGTTAAGCGTAACCGCTGCGTAATCGTGATTAAGAACTAACCGCCCAATTTCGGCCGTTTATCGTTCTTAATCGCGGTTAGTTTCCGAAGATATTGATAATGTTATCAATTATTAAAATATTTAAAAAATATTAACAAAATATTTTCTGTTTTGTATGAGAATTTTGTATTTTGTTTAAACTTCAAGTGTTTTGTTAATTTGTTTTTTGGTTTCAAATATATTTAAATTTTTAAAAATGCAACGAGCTCGTAAACGTTTGTTTCAACTATGTCTTGAAAACGATGAAGACGACGAAGACGACTTCATAATTTTCGCTGTCCGCCGTCCAAGATGGATACGGGAAAGGGCCGAAGACTTCGATAGTCTGGATGATCGAGATTTCATCACGAGGTACAGACTGACAAAACCTACAGTTTTGTCAATTCTGGAAAAAATAGAACATCATCTAAAGTATGAAACAGACAGGTCAGTCGGTGAAGTTAGAGCTTATAATAACAAAAAGTCTTCAAAGTATAACAGTTTTTTCCGACAGAAATAACTGTATATCCTCGATTAATCAGTTGTTATGCACTCTTCGGTTTTATGCCACTGGATGCTTTCAAACCACTGCAGGTGATCTGTGTGGCTTTAGTTCCTCAACAGTAAATAGGATAGTACATAAAGTTAGTTGTACTATTGCGTCCTTGCGTAGTCAATATATTAAATTTCCTGGAACACCAGAGGAAATAAGACAGACCCAGTTACATTTTTACGGAAGAGCCAAGTTCCCAAGAGTCATCGGTGCTATTGACTGTACCCATGTGAAGTTGTGGCAATCACCAGGTATTTACAAAAATAATTAATACTTATACCTGTTTTTCTTATTAATAGGTACCATTAATTACACACGTAGACACAATTTTCTAACAATATAAATGTATTTATTTTATTTTTATTTTTACATTAGTGGTCTTTCTTTCTGAATTGCAGGTGGAGAATCCGCTGAGCGTTTCCGAAACCGCAAAGGATATTTTTCGTTAAACGTTCAGGCGATATGCAACTCTAATTTAGAAATAATGGATGTTGTTGCAAGATATGATGGAAGCACTCATGACTCCAGAATATTTCGAGAGTCAAAAAGAAGAGCTTTATTTGAGCAAGGAGTTTATAGGGACGCAGTACTGGTAGGAGATAATGGCTATGCCTCTGCAAATTGCATGATGATACCACTACAAGAATGCCATACACCAGCAGAAAACTCGGACCCGGACATTTCGCCGCGGGACTATTCGCCGCAGGACCTATTCGGCGCAGACTGTTTCGCCGCGACCGATTCGCCGCCGGACTATTAGCTATGGACATAATATGGTTAAAGATTTGCTCTGTTGTTAAAATTTAGTAAATCAGAAATCTACTATAGTGTGTCTAATGTTCTGTAAAAGTAAGTTATTTTTCATAATTAAATAAATTATTTCTCCCTTGTTGCGTACAGCAGTTTCAACGTTTAATATTATTGACAATTATTGTGACGATAGTCCGATAGATGATAGACGATAGTGCGAATGTGCGATACTAAGAAAATCTTAGATATACTAGTATATGATCTAAGAAGAAAATATTGGCTTATCGCTTTTTCTGTCACAGCCACAAACCGGTATAAGAATAATTGCAGTCGGTAATAATAATATAACTTTAATACATACAACGCTACCTATCGGCAGCTATTTTAATCAAAATTTTAGTCACCGAAAATCCCTATACCATTGGCTATCTGTCTATTCTATAATCAATGGTATCTACAGTTGTTGTAGCGTTTAATGAAATTCAGGAAGTTTTTGCAAAACAAATTCAATCTTCAACACTTTTAAAAAAAGAGGAATATTCTTTATTACAAAAACTTGATAACAGGAGGCATATGGCGATAAGAAAAATTCACTTAGCAGGTCATCTTCTAGACCCAATATATAAAGGAAAATTTCTGAAAAACAAAGAAAGTATTGATGCTACAGAATTTATAAGTAATTTGGTGGAGCATTTACAAATTAGTATTCCAGATATCATGTCTGAGCTAGCAGAATATCGTACTAATAGTGGATTATGGTCAAAAACCTTTGTTTGGGACAGTTTAAAAGCACGCAGTGATGAGACCAGACTTCATCCTTTAACATGGTGGAAAGGAATATGTACTTCAGCTAAAATGTCTTCTATTGCAGTAGCTATACTAGAATGCTCACCGACATCAGCATCAACAGAACGTAGTTTCTCGACATATGGTATTGTTCATATTGCTAGAAGAAATAGATTAACCAATGCCCGAGCGTCCAAACTTGTATACATTAAGCACAATTTGAAAATAGAACAAGGTTTCAAACAAAATAAAAATAAAATAGACTTATTAAATACTACCGCAGTAGAAGAAGAAGAAGAAGAAGATGATAGTATTGTGTATCCTTCAGACAACGAGAGTAATGAGACAGATGAACTATTTAACGCAGTCAATTCATATAATTAAAAATTAAATAATTTACCATTATTAGCAACTAGCAAGAAATAATATTTAAAATGTTTTGTTTTGTTCAAAGGTCAAAGAGTCAAAGAATGACAAAATAAAGAATATAATATAGTAACTAATTTGTTTGTTTGTTTTTTAATATATTATTTTTTAAACGTTGACCAATGTTCATATTATGGAGTGTTAAAGAGTTAATTTAATTAATTAAGTAGGTATATGGTATATCGTATATCCATTTTGATATGCAAATAATGAAGTAATAAGTATACTGTATACCTGCATACTGCAATCAACTTATTGGCTTAATGCCATTTTATATATATACAATTTTAGTAACTCAAATATTAATTTTTAAGTAGTACACTAGTATAGTAGTACCTATAGAATGGATCTCTAATAAAATACAGTATTAGTATTAATATAAAAATTAAAAATATAAAATATAATTGTAATCATGTTTATTTAGCATTCAGGTGTTAAAAATTACTTAAATCAATTTATTGTACTACCTATTATATTATTGCACATTTAGGTACAATGAAATAGTATATAACTATATGGGTATTAAACTATTAACTACTAAGTATAATTATCTATTTATTTCTAATTAAAAATTAAAAATAAATAAACAGATACCCTAATACCAGTAATACCTATGTTTACTTAAACTTTTTAAAGATTAAATAATTTAGTTCATATAATTTTTTTTACTAAATTTCTTACTTTAAATATAAGTACTTAGTACATATAAGAAGAAAAAAGTGTGGAACCAAAAAGTTAGTAGATATATTTATATGCTGATTGGCAGATAGTAAGATTACTCAAATCCTAATTTTTTTTGAAGTTTATTTGATATTTTAAGAATATAATTTACTATGAAATGTGAATTGTAATTAAAATGTTTTAAATTTAAGTTATTTCTAGTCACTAGGTGTATGTATTATGGTACCTACAACCTACATTATGATAGCATGACTAAATATTAATGTGGTAAATTAGGTCTAAAATAATTCTTGTATTATGTGTTTTTTAACTTTTTTCTGACTTTTACCCATTTTTTCAATTAATCCATTTTAATATAATTCATATTTCATAATTAACAATGGGGTTATAACCTATGTTAAATTTCCTATAATTTAAGGTACTGCAAGGTTCTATACGGTATAATACTGGTATAATACCTGTATAATACGGTATTATACAAAACAAAAATAAAATACCGTATTTTAACATCTCTACCTACACTAGTGCCTACCTGTTCCATATACCAAGTTACCGTTTGCCTAGTAGGAGTACCCTTACTAACAAAAGAATTCCTGATTTTTATCAAGAAACAAAGCTGATAGTACAAAATATAGTATCAACTACTACTTTTTTGTCATTATCCACAGATTGCTGGACATCAATATCTAATAAGCCTTTTTTGGCATTGACTTGCCATTTTTTGAACAAACAGTTTAATCTAGGTAAATAATAAAGATTTCTTAATTACAATTATATAAAAATTGACTAATTGCTAATATTACTCTTATGTTACAGTTTCTATATGTCTGGGTTGTCAAGAGCTTTCTGAAAGTCATACAGGAGACAATCTAGCAAGTGCTATTCAGCTACAATTATTAGAATACAATTGTGATATTGATGCTAGCATTGGAGCCATATCAACAGACTATGGTGCGAATGTACTGAAAGCTGTTGACAA
Organism: Neotoxoptera formosana; assembly: GCA_022818045.1. Taxonomy (NCBI): domain Eukaryota; kingdom Metazoa; phylum Arthropoda; class Insecta; order Hemiptera; family Aphididae; genus Neotoxoptera; species Neotoxoptera formosana. Next base: position 35,908,633 of record CM040630.1, read on the forward strand.
CTTGAAAATCCCACATGTTCCTTGTTTTGGACACAGTTTTAACACAGCAGTCAAAAAAATATTTGAGTTGGATGAAGTTAAAGTTTCCATTAACAATGTCAGGGCAATACAAAATATTTTTGCATACAGCTGGAAGGCAGTTAAGGAGATGGCTATAGAACAACAGCGATATGGGCTAAAAACTAGGGGCCGCGATTACACGTGTATCGAACTACACGGGTACCCGTGTTTTTACCTATGACGGGGTTAAAGCCCGTGTATTTAAATACCCGTGTATCTTAATACCCGTGTATCTTAATACCCGTGTATCTAAATACCCGCGAGCTTAAATAAGTACTCTTATATTTAAATACAATCATATTTCACTACTTTGCACTTCTGACTTACGATTGTTCCACTTTCTGAACTCATTATGACAGAACACATCATATTATTATAATGTGTTCACTACCTCCTAGCATATTCAATATTGCTTAATCACATTTATCAATAATATTAATAAAGTATAATAAACAATTAATGCATGTATGCAATTGCAATTTATACTTTGTACGTGTAATTGATAATGAAAAGTAGTTGTATTTTCATACATTATAGTATCTAAATATTATTTTTAATTTCGTTTTTTACAAAAAAAAGTTGTATTGCATAATTATTAAATAACAAAATAACAATAAATATGTATATAAATAAATAAACTCAAATAATAACAGTAATAATAATAATAATAATAATAATATAGTATAAAATAAACACAAAATAATAATAACAATATTAAATTAATCAACAAGCAGTAGGTGGTAACGCATATACTTAAACAAAAAATTAACAAACAAATAACAAACCAATCACTCACGATCTATGAAGTTATAATAATTGTTTGTTCTGATAAAGAAAAATCAGCATGTTTACCGTCTCGGGCGCCAAACAACTTCTCTTGGCTGTCACTATGTTTCCAGCGGTTGAGAAACATCTTTCAGAACTAACTGACGTTGCTGGTATCCCTAAATATTTTATTGCCAGAGCAACAATTAGTGGATATTTTGATGCACGTGTCTTCCACCATTCTAGTGCATCAAAATCAAATTTCAACTGTGGTTCTGCCAAGTAATTGCGATACTGAATATCAAAATCTTCTGTATTACAATTTACTTCATCGCCGAACAGATATTCAAGAGCATTGTGATGTTTAGGAACAGATGTTTTAATTTGCTCATCGCAATTAATTTCAGCCATTTCTTTTATCAAATTTTTAGCCCGTAACCGAATTTCTTCTCTTGCATCAACCGTCTCATGCTCTAAGTCCTTGAACCTTGGGTCGAGGAAAGACGCTATTTGTCTAGCAGACACGACACTAGAAGGACACCACAGTAATTTAAAACGATCTGAAAGTTCCCTTATTACAGTGGTTTTAAAATGTTCATTTATTTCATCATCACTTAAATTATGTTTTAAATGATTTTCTATAACTGCGTTTAGAAGAGGCCTAACCATTGAACTCGAACAATATTTTTCACCACAAAAAACCGTGGTCATAATTTGTAGAGGTTTAAGCAATTTAACTAACGTTTCTACATCTGTCCATTGGTGCTCTGTCACTTCAAATTTGTGTGCCATCGCTGCTGTAGTCAACGAACGATCAGCAAGAACATTTGAAATTGGGCACCTATTTTTATAAATTCGATCAAGCATCATATATATAGAATTCCATCTAGTTTTACAGCTTTGAATTAAGCTTATTGTTGGTAAACCTAGTTGTTCTTGCTTATCTTTAAAATATTGACTAGCTAAATTCGAATGCTTAAAATGACAAACAATCCTACTACATAATTGAATTAAACTATCTATTTTTTCATATTTTAGGCCATTATTGACAGCAAGTTGTAATGTATGCGCGGCACATGTTAAATCATTCTTTTCTGTAATATTATCTAGTAAATTAACTGCATTCAACACATTTTTAGCATTATCAGTGACTACTGCCATAATTTTTTGTTCGATTTCCCATTTATTAAAAGTAATTTCTAATTGATTTGAAAGATTTGAAGCTGTATGACGATCGTCTAATTTGTGAGTTGTTAGGGTGTATGATTTCGGACACCACCGGTCATCAATAAAATGTGCAGTAACTGTTATGTACGATTCTTGAGCTATTGATGACCAACAGTCAGATGTACAACTCACACTCCTGGCATCTTTTAATTCTTTTTTTATTAGATCTTCAACCGACGATTTTAATCCTTTGAGTCTCTGTTTGATAGCACCTTCCTTGCATATTACATAATTTGGTTCTACTATGCTCATAAACTGCTTAAAACCGGTACTAGAACAAAATGATACAGGCATTTGATTGATGGCGATCATCTTAGCTAACACCTGATGGATTTGTTCTGTTCTTTCAGAACTACAACTTCGGTTAATTTCAAAATTCTTATCAGCATGAGTTCTACGTCGTTTTCGGGGTTGTGGTTCACAAAATTCTGATGATGAGGATAAACTATCGGTATTTAAATTATTTGAGGATGACGATGAACTCTGTGTTAAACTAACAACTGTATTACACTCTTCAACTTCATCATGACGATTATCATCACTAGGAAATAAATAAAAGTATAACAATAATTATTACAATGAGTTGAATCAATTTTATAGGAATAGTAATTGGATTATAAGATTAATACATTATGTAAACTGTAAAGCGTATAATATATTATATATTATTATAACTTATATACTTATGTATTAATCATTATTATTGTTAACGTTATTGTAAATATTGTTAGGACTGGTCCAATGTGTGAAAAAAATACGAATCATATTATGTCATCATATATGTTGATAAAACCAAATATTAAAAAATATTTCGTTATACGTCATAATCATGATTGAAAAAAAAGCTAAAATTATAGTTACATGTGGTAGATCCGAACTTGCAACTTCGAGTTATCTACTCATGGTTTTCACCACTACGCTGCAACGCGTTGCTCAATATGTTATAAAATTAAGCTTTTAAAGATAAATTAATTTAAAAATTAAAAATGAAGTACATTTTAAGTTCATTAACGATAAAAATAAATTTAACTTTCAACCTATCGTTTCAACGTCAAAAAAATGTAACAGAAAATAAAAAACATATTTTAATTAGTATAAATTATAATAAGTATAAATATTTGTAATAATTTACATGCATGTATACATTTATATTTTAAATGAAAATAAATAATAATAATAATAATTGGCGTGAGGCAGTCTATCTCTATACTAGATTTATTAAGTATGGATTCTGCACATAGGCGTCACTTAAATGTGTGCATTATTTTATTATGTACTAAAAGTTAGGAAGCTATCAGTGGCGTAATTTGGTCATGTTTATAGGGAGGGATGAAATGTTTTAAAATTTTACCCCCCCCTCCAAAAAAAATTTAAAAAATAAAATAAAAAGTATTTATTATAAGCACCTTTCAATATTTATGTACACATGAGACACGGAATAAATAATTACAAAATATTCAAATTTACAAATACTGAATAGGTATTATACATTATCACGATTTTGTTTTTTGAAATAAGAAAATAGTGAAATTTTTGTATTTTTCTTTTCCCTTAAATTTTTTATAATTTCAAAAATAACTTTGAGAGTCGAGTGAATAGTAAATATTAAAATTAAATAACAAAACTCCACACGAATGATGAATGTAATATCAGTATATCACAATATCAAAATATGTATGAATTATTAAACTATAAAAGTCGAATGCCGATTACTGATTGTAACTGTAACTTGTAACCGATTACCGATTACCGAATGAAGACGAAACTACGAAAGTCATTACAAAAATTCCGATTAAGTGTACAAATCGATTTTAAGTTATTTTTAGTTCAATACTTCAATAGGACGATAGTCTTTAATCTAGATAAATTAATAATCTGATAATCGTCGAGCGTCGTCGATCCACGATAAAATAATACTTTACCGCTCGGTGGTTTATTTTTGTAAAACTACAGCAACAGCACTACACAATGCATAAACAAACTCAAAACATATTTCAATAGTGATACCTATTACCTATACACCTGTGTGGCGGCGTTTATAACGAAATACGAAGTATTTATGTACAACTAGCATAAAGGATTTGTGTTTTTTTGTAATATTTCTATCAAGTATAAAATATAGACTATTCATAATAATATTATTTCGCCGAGGCATTTGATATCAATAAAAAAAAAATATATTATTAAATAAAGAAGTATACATAGGTAAATGTAGTTAACCAGTCTTAAAAAAAAGGTCATGGGGGATATGACACCCAAATCCCCCCCCCCCGTAATTACGCCACTGGAAGCTATACGAGCTATACGAGCTATACTCGTAAATCTATAATTTTGTATTATATATATTTGATTAAAAATTAATTGTATTATTATGTATAACTACCTATAGCTTTTAAAATTGTCAATCCCGTCCATATTTTATTTAAATTATTATACAAATAAATTACATACCTTAGATTTTGAGTGTTTCTGCTTATATTGTGTATCAGTTTTAAATGTCTGCCAAATGATCCCGTTGATCCACCAGCACAAGAAAACACTTTGTTTGAATTATCGTCACACAGGTCACAAAAAGCTTTATCGCCTTGGCGTTTGCCGTATTGCCATACCCAACTTTTAGAACGATAACTCATTTTTCAAAGAAAAAATATCTAATATGTATAATACAAATATCAAAACTACACTTCACGTAGCAAGAGTGAAAACAGGCAAAATAAGGTATGGACATTTTTAAAATCACCACAAATGTTTAGATACAAGGTACATATACGTAAAATGCAATGCAATAAAATTGGCGATAACCGATAAGATACTGTTGCGATCGTTTATGCTTTAATCCTAAAACCAGTTTAAATATTAGTCTTTTATATATTATTATAGTATTATTACACTTATAGCTTATACTTGCCTATATAATATTATACGATAAACGAATGCATCTTACTAAGCATAACTAAAAACTATTCATAACATCGATAAATTATAAAAGTTAGGTAGATAATTATAAGAGCTATACAATTTTAATTATTAATTAATAACCAATTAATAATTATTGGAATATACATACATTATCTTATTATAAATATTTTATGTTTAAGGAATATTTGAATTCTGAATTAATATACAATTTATAGGTACACGGGTAATGATAAATAAATACACGGGTATGCACGGTTATTAAATACACGGATAGACACGGGTATTATACACAGGTATACACGGGTATTAAATACACGGCCTTTAATATATTTTTTACCCGTGTACCCGGGCTCCGTGTACCCGTGTATTTTAATACCCGTTCACAACCACAACCTCTACTAAAAACTGTTAAGTTTCCATCTTACTCAAAGACTAGATGGTGGTCTTTATTGGACCTCATAGAAGTAGTTTTATCCCAAGAACTTCCTATAGCTTCATTTTTGAGAACATACAACAAAGGAGTGTTTAAAGATAGAATGGTCGATGAACACTAAGTTGAAATTCTAAAAACAGTTATTTCAACATTGAGTCCGATTCGCAAAATTTCTGATAACTTAGCTGGCGAGTCTTATGTTACAGCATCAGCCATATTACCTGTAGTTAATATGATTTGGAAAAAAATATTAGAAGTGGATGAACAACTAATTACCGTAGAAAATAGTGTTTGTGTAGTTTTGAAGAAAAAAATGCTAGAAACAATGATGACTGTACTCACTAATCGTTATGGCAATAATATTACATTAAAAATGTGTACTGCCTTGGATCCACGGTTCAAATTGGATAGGATTGATATTGAACAAACTTCAATTGGTTTAGAATCATTCAAGGCAACTATAAAAGAAGAATGTATACGTACATGGCAATATTCTCTATCAAAATCAGAATTATGTTTAGAGTCTCCACCAAAAAAATTGAAATCAACTGGACTCTCTGCAATTTTTGAAACAAGTTTGAAACAATGATCTACAATCGACAGAATCTACTTATACTGTAAGTAAATTCTTTACCTAGTAAAGCAAAATAGTAATCATTATTTAAATTTAAATAATTTAAGTTCTTTCTATCCAGGAACTATCTATTGGCGATAAAGTAGAAAATGAGATAAATGGATATTTTAATCTACCAAAAATTGACTATGAACAAAGCCCAATTACATGGTGGCATCTAAATGGAACAATGTTTCCATTTTTGAAAGTAATGGCAAATAAATTGATGTGTATACAAGCCACTAGCGTGGCCTCCGAAAGAGTGTTTAGCCGTGCAGGTAACATATAGTTACTGATCAGAGGGCATCACTTACTGAAGATCATTGACTCAACTGATTTATTTATCGATGTGCGCCGTCCGCTCCTACTTTCAATATCGCGGTTAGCGGTAACGACTCGCGTAGTGAAATGGACGGGAGGAGGGTCACCCACGGTGTAACAAATAATTCGAAATAATGTAATAATACAAATAGATATAATTAATATGGCAAGTGCCGCGTACTTAACATATATACTGTAGACAAAACCAAATGATAGTAACAATAATAGTAAACAAATAATAATTGTGCGGGCACGGACGCGGAATAATAGTAATAATTGTAAAAGATTCACAACATTTAATTCTTTTTACATACAACTGACAAAATATATAATATACTATAATTAATAAAAAAAAAATAATAAACCTGGACTTCTAGGCTGGTCTAATCCGAAGACAACCAAGCTGGAAATGCGACAGCTCTTCAATAGGAAAAAACGATTGTGTAAATATATATATAGATATATATAACTCGTGCAGTAAGGCCGGAGTGTAGTGAACACGTCAGGCCCCAACGGTCTTGGGACTTACGACCAGTGTCACTACACTTCACGGTAAAATATAAAGGCAACCCAAGGTGGGTCGGTTAACCACGAGGTCACGAAAAAGGACCCGTTAGCGGGCAAGCACGTACAAAAAAAAGGAAACACGCCAAGTTCGGCGGTTGGCGAAAGACAGACAGCTGAACGGCCGCGAATTGTGGACAACGGCCGGCAAACTGTATGGCGAAGAGGGGGAATGGCTTATCGCAGACATTCCGCGCCGATCGCGTGGCTTGGAAAGCCTTTTGGCGACTTAGGCGATTCGGCGGGAAGTCAACCGCGTTCGAACAATCGATGAACAAAAAATTTGTTCCAAATGCTTTTAATTTCTGAAATATTATTATTAATATTATTTGTTAGTTTACACCCAAAAGACCAAAGGGTATGTTTTACTTATTACATTAATATTATTATAAAGATAAATGTTATGTTTTAATTATTATATTATTAATAAAGCTACATTTGTATGTTTTATTTTTATAAGTTTTAATTTCTTAAAAATAATAAATAACTCAAGCTTTAGTTTAACTTATTACATGATAAGTATATAAAAATAATTTTGTTCATTTAATAGAATATTTACTATTCTATGTTTGAATTAAAAAAGTCACAGTCAAGATGACTGAAAAAAAAGCAGTCTGGTTTATTATGATTAACTATTCATGTAGGTACCTAACAATTATCCTCGTATAGCCATAGTAGCAAGTAGCATAATTGATGTTCTTAAGTACTAAGTAAATTTTTTTTAGATTTTTAATGGAACAATGAATACATAATAATAATTATAATATAATTTAAATATTATTATACAGCAACATTTGTATATTCACAACTTATTATTCATAATTTATATTGTTATAGTTATTGTTTAGTCTTATATTATAAACTATAAAATATTTTTAGACTCAGATTATCTTTAAAATATGTAAAGTTCTCAATACATAGATAGATACCTACTAATAATATAGATTAAATATTTAAATTTGAAAATCTGTGCTAATATGATGTTTTGAGTTCAATGATTGGGAATGTATTAAGGATATTATAAAAGTGGACATCTACATCTAAATGACTTACTGCAAATCTTGTTTAAAATTGTGTAGAAGTTAAGAAATAAATTTGTCCTTAGTAAAAAAATCGATTCATCAGTAAATCAGTCATTAAAAAAATCGATTAATCGGTTACTCAGTCATTAAAAAAAATCGGTTAATCGGTCATTAAAAAATCGATTAATCGGTTAATCGGTCATTAAAAAAATCGGTTTATCGATTAATCAGTCGTTATAAAATCGATTTTCGGTTTGATTTTTAATTTTCGATTAATCGAAATAATCGATAAAACGTAAAATTAATAATCGAGTGGTAAAAAAAATAATCGAACAGCCCTAGGCACAAGCCTACGGTGGCAAAATTTATAACTATATAAAGGCGGCATATAAGAAAAAATTAAATATCTTATTTTAAGTACAATATACAAACATATTGTGTAGATCGATAAAAATGGTGTTCAAGCCAGAATTCGAAATCTAAATTCAAGAGCTTTTTACGTGCCATGCAATGCACATTCTTTAAATTTGGTTTTGAACGATTCAGCAAATTGTTGTTTAGATGCAGTTTCATTTTTTGATATTATACAAGAAATGTATACATTTTTTCAGCATCAACACAGAGATGGGATGTTTTTCGTAAATATGTTAAAAATCTTACTGTAAAACCATTAAGTGCAACTCGATGGTCTAGTAGAATAGACGCTATTCGACCAATTAGATTTCAAACTGCTGAAATTTATGATGCACTGGAAGAAATATCAGAAGACACTTCACTTACGAGTGTAACTGGCGTTCGAAGTCGTTCTGAAGCTAAAGGTATAGCTGAAATATTAATAAGCTTCAAATTTTTATGTAGTTTAGTAATTTGGTATGATTTATTATGCGAAATTAATGTCATTAGTAAATTATTACAATCTATATCATTAAATATTATCGAATCAATCAATCAGATAAACAATACCAAAATATTTTTACAAAAATATCGTAGTGATGAAAATTTTGAAAAAATACAAGCAAGCAAGTAACTTAGCAAATGAACTTTGTGTACAAGATAGTTTTTCGTTAAATCAATTTCGAACTCGACGTAGAAAAACTCATTTTGATTACGAATCTCGTGATACTTTATAACAGATCCTAAACAGAATTTCAAAATAAATTTTTTTCATCAAATATTAGACAATATGCTCCAATCAATAAATGACCGATTTATTCAACTTGAAGACCATAGTAAATTATTTTCATTTCTTTATAATATTTCTAATGTCAATAATTATGAACATGTAATGAAGTGCTGTAAAGATCTTTAGCTAGCACTTTCTTCAAATGTCGGTTTAAATTCTGATATAAATTCTGTTGAACTTTGTGAAGAAATAAATACATATAAACTGCAATAAATGAGATGAAAATAAATGCAAAATGTACATCTAATTCCACGCATTCAGTCATTGGAACACTTGCTTCTCAGGTACATACTATATTATTTCTTTAAGTTATTATTATTAATATTATTTTTATTATTAAGGTATCTGCTTTAGTTGCTGGACAATTACCGAATGTGCCAACTTTAAAAAGAACCGTTCAGCAAGTTCGTCAATCTCATTTAGGAGCTCCAATTAATCCTCAAAATTTTAATTTTGAAATTCCAGACCAATTCACGAAAACAACGAACGGTGAGCAATTTTTACAATTTGATAATAAATCTGAGACAAATCGAATTCTATTATTCTGTACAAAACGGAACCTCGAATTAATGGTTAACTGTGACAATTGGTTTTGTGACGGAACATTCTCATGTGCCCCTCAAATATTTCAACAACTTTATACTATTCACGCTGTTTATTATTCGAACGTTATTCCTTCTGTGTATATTTTAACTACCCGATAAAAATGAAAATACATATAAATTAATGTTTCAAGCTTTAAAGTCATTAATATCTAATTTAAGCCCGCTTAATATAATGATGGACTTTGAAAAGGGGGCAATGAATGCTGTCAAATTTGAGTTTCCAAATGCATCTATAAATGGATGTTTTTTTCATTTATCCCAATGTGTATGGCGTCACGTTCAAGAAACTGGATTACAAAAAAAATATAGAGAAAATTCAGATTTTGCATTATACATACGAATGTTACCAGCTTTGGCGTATGTTCCAACAAATAAAGTTGTTGATGCATTTGAGAAACTTTTAGACACAGATTTTTATATTCAAAATGAAGAGGTATTGATGCCATTAATAGATTATTTTGAGGGAAATTGGATTGGTCGTTTACACAGAAGTAAAAAAAGAAGAGAACCTAATTTTCCAATAAATATATGGAACTGCTATAATTTAGTATCTGCTGATTTACCCCCAACAAATAACTCCGTAGAAGGGTGGCACAATTGTTTTTCTGCAATGTTAAACTCTTCATCGCACCCAACAATATGGAAGTTCATAAATGCATTGCAAAAAGAGGAACAAGTAAAGAGAATGAAAATAGAGCAATATGTTGCAGGAATGGAACCACCATCAAAAAAAATTTATAAAGATCGGAGTGCTAAAATCAAAAAAATTTGTTTAGATTATGATAATAGAACAATTGAAGACTATCTTAGAGGCATAGCACATAACTTCCAGTTACAGATATAATATTTTGAGGCAGCTAAATTTTAATTATGACAGACATGTAAAATGACTTATAAAACATTATACTTAATAATTTAAATAAAATGTTTATAATATATTTTTTTAGGCAGCTAAATTTTAATTATGACACGTAAATTATGACTTATAAGTTATAATATATTATACTTGATATTTTTTAGTTATGGCTTGCAATATTTATTACTATATAGTATATTTTTTTTGATAAATGTTTGGTCATCTAATTCTTTAGTATGCTACAAATTGTCAAACTATCAAAAATCGCTCGCAATCAATTTACGCGCTATAAATTGACCGCTATCAATTATCCGCGATCTATTGACGTATATCCGACACGAGACCTGTAATTTATTAAGACGAAACTTGGGTAAACCAGAACCATTCAAAAAATGATGGTGACTACCACTCACAGATGAATAGTGAAATATTTCATAACTGGTTTCAAAATATGCTGCTACTATTGGAGGAGCCATGTGTCATTGTTATGGATAATGCCAACACCGTATCACAGCGTACTAGTGGAGAATGTGCCGAAATCAAACACAAAAAAATGCGATGTTCAAAAGTGGCTATGCGAAAAAGTGAAAATGGCAAAACCACGTGAAAAACGATACCAGTTGGACGAATTGGCATATCAAATGGGGCATGAAGTGATCAGATTTCTGCCTTATCACTGCCAATATAACCCGAATGAACTAATTTGGTAAAAAGTGAAGTTGCAACCAAAAATACAACATTCAAAATAGCTGACGTCGAAAAACTTATTCACGAAGCCATAGATGCAGTTACTACTGAAAATTGGGAAAAATGTGTGAAACACGCAGGAAAACTACAAAATATAGATTTTGAAAAGGAAGGTTTCAGAGATTGCATATTGGAGCCCATCATTTTAACAATTGACCCCAACGAAAGCGATTGTAGCAGCGATGAAGACGAAGACTACCTTTGACAATATTTTTTTTTTATAAAACATATTATATATTTTTTGTATACATTAATATTATTATTATTATTATTATTACTAATATTTTTAATGAATTCACGTTGTATTGTGTACAGTAAATTGTATTTTTTTTAAATATCATTAAATACAAACATACAATTTTTTAATATAAAAATCCGAGTTTTAAATTTTATATTTGGCGCGAAAAAGTTTGGCTACCACCAACGAGAAATGGCCACTGGGCGCGCTGCGGTCATCCGCACGTGTTCGTGATGAATACTTTTTTTTGTAGTGGCTAATGCAGTAATCAGTAATGTCATTTTATTCAAACACAATTAACAACTGGCTCTGAAGCTTGTGGTGCTCCCGGTGGATTTTATTTAAACTACAAAATTTCCCTCAAAAAATAAGCCGCCTTTATCCTCTGGCCAAGCCGAGTGTTTAACACCAGGGCTCGTAAGTTCACGCATTTGCATATCAATCTTGCTAAGTTGTATTTAACTCGTCATGACTCGCACGTATAATTTGAACACCGTTACTCGCGCGTAGAGCGATTCGCTCACCTAGTATATTTTATCATAAATATAATATATTAAGAACATATAATTGATAAATCATAAAATAAAGCAATTTTGAATATTCTTTATTAATATATTAAAAAAAAATGAAAATAATTATACTGACTTATGCGCTATGAAATGTAGTTTTATAAACTGTTTTCTGTAAAATCATAATGAGGAAATAAATAAAATGTATGCATGAATTATTTTTACAAACTTAAACAAACTAATCATCTAAATCTTCGTTGTTTCCATTGCACAAAATGCATAGGGCTAATGTGTGTTCTATACATAATGGCACAGAGCACCTTGCACATTTTACCTAGAAATAATTTATAATTAATTAAAGGACTATACAACTAAAAAAAAAATGATTTTTTTTTATTGTGTGAAAATATAGTGCTTTAAAAAAGAAAAATTTTGGTGGTCTTAAAATTGTTGTCCGACAATTGCTTCCGTGTTTAAATATAAGTCGCGTTTTACGAGTGACGTCATAAAATCACGACGTCCGTCGGGCCGTATCGAAAATACACGCGTGGTATGTATTTCGCGCGATTAAAATAACCATAGAGACAAATTGATTTAAGGTAAATGTAATTGAAGTACATTTATAAAAAGGTTATACATTTCTTAAAATCATCATATTTTTATAGTATTAAAGTTTGTTCTGGTGTAGGTAGTTTTAGGAAAGACAAAAAATAAAAACATGTAAAATAGCAAGCATAAATAATATTATACACTTTTATTTAAAGTTTAAACAAATGTGTTATTATAATGTATAATATAAGAAGTAAGAACTAAAATAAATGTGTAAAAAAACCTCAAAATAAAATATAATCATTAAAATAAAAATACATAGGTATATTATACGCAATTAAATTATTATAATTATCATTAGTTATATTATATTTCTATTTAAATCTTGAATATCTTTTTGATTTTAATTCTTCATAAGAGGGGCGAGGTGATCGATAAATATTTTTTGGGATGTTGGTATCACATTCTTTTTGTACATCAAACTGTTGTGGTGAAATTTCTTTTTCAGCTTCTTCAATAATTTTTGACATTATATCACGTTTCCAGTTATTTTGAGTTTTATTGTAAGCATTTTTTATTGTAAATCGTCCAAGTGGCTTAGAAAATACAACTTTTTCTCCTATTAATGTTTTTTCAGTATTATTGTTATGATGAAGTATTGCTAATATAGATCGTACGAACATACCATTGAACTGTAAATGGATACGTTTAGGCATATACTTGAGCCTCACGTTGTGATAGGATTCCAATCTTCCAGTGTGCACAAAATGTTTCGCTTGTCTCAAATCTTTAATGAACTCCTTCGCAGTTAGAATTTTTTTTAAAGCACCATAGGAATTAGTTTCCTTATGTATCCAAAGCTTATTTTTTACTTGTTCGTCCGTCAGTTGTTCATATTCACATTGTTTTGCTATACCGTTTTCGTCTGTCCATTCATGAATATTAGCAATATGATATAAAATAGAAAGAAATTTATCTACTAATAAATCAGCATTTTCTTCGCACGTCTGTGCTGACCACCATAAGTGATTATTAATACTTGATTTCCATAAATATACATCGGGATATTTTTTTCTCTAATACCTTCATTTTTTTCATAAGACTCTTTGACAGGTGCCATATGTCAAACTCATGGTTTATTTCGGGGTGCTGGGTCCGGAAAAAATATCGAATACCTCTATGACGGTCAGATAAAAACAGTTGAATCTTACAATCATATTCTACAATTAATTTTTGTAACAACATTTCGCATGCGGCTCTTTCGAGGTCACCCGTGACCATCCCTTTTTGGACTAATTTAAAATCAATTATTTTAGAACTATATAAATCCATAACTGAATAAATGCAATATTTTGCGCAAAACCCCGGCGAATCGTATTGGCCATCACCAGCAGGCCAGATGTTGGACAATGTTTTTAAATTATTAATATTATCTTGTTTGTGATAAGTCCAAACATTGTAAACCACAGGCCCAATATAATTTTTTATGATTTTGTCATAAGATGTTCTAGAGAAAAAACGTAGATTCAATACTTGACAAAATTCAACCATTTGCGCAAATAATATACCTGATAACATGAGTGCCGATCCAATGCATATATTACCAATTGCTCTTTTTTAAATTTTTTTTTGTGAGTGCCACTGAAACATATGATTTTTTTCACATACAGTAGTAACACACAGACATGCACCTTATAATTTATAATATAGTACATAAAATAATAGTAATAGGTAAGTTGTGAGTTTTATAGTCGTATAAAACCTACTTCTATTCGATTTTGTGTACCTATATTACTATATACCTTTATTTGAATGAAAATATTTTATTTTAAATTGTTTTACACATTTATTTTAGTTCTTATATTATGAATTATAATAATACATTTGTTTAAACTTTAAATAAAAGAGTATAATATTATTTATGTTTGCTATTTTATATATTTTTATTTTTTGTCTTTCCTATAAACTACCCTGAAACAAATTTTAACACAACAAAAATAATATAGATATCTAAACGAATGTATAACCACTTTATAAAATATGTACTTTAATAACTTATACCTTAAATCAATTGTTCGCTATAGTTATTTTAATCGCGCGAAATAAATTCCACGCGTGTATTTAATGTACGGCCAGTCAGACGGTGTGATTTTATGACGTCACGCGTAAAACGCGACTTATATTTAAACACGGAAGCAATTGTCGGACAACAATTTTGAGACCATCAAAATTTTTCTTTTTTAAAGCACTATATTTCCACACAATAAAAAAAATAATTTTTTTTAGTTGTATAGTCCTTTAATGAATAATTAATTTTATAATTATTTGAGCTTAGACGCTAAGTAGTGCTTCAACTTACCAAGGTATAGCGATTTTTCCTCACAGGACAGTAAGCACATTTAACTCTTTCTGTAGGTCTCGGGTCCTCTTGAGTTGGTGTGGAGATTTGACCGGTGAAACGATTTATTTGTTTTCAAAGATCAAAAGACACATTTTTAGAATTCAGTCGTTATACCATAAATGGTTTACATAGATCTTGCCCAAGAGATTTTAAAAATGTACGTCTACTTTTAGTAGTAAATTATTAATTCAATCTTTCTTTATTCCCATAATATAATAATCATGTTCATGATGTACTGTAGTACACTTTACAGTTATAGTCCATGCGAGATATTTAAATGTATACAAATATGCAAATTTTGCTATTTAACCACTTCAACAAGAACATTTCTTGCAGTAAGATCACGATGAATTGGCTCTTTCATAATGCAAAAAGCGTATAATTGATCTAATTTGGTATAGGTATGCCTGAGATTTTTATTAATTTGCGCTTCAGCGAATACATTTTTGGGGTCCTTAAAAAATCAAATATGACATTTTAAATTGACGACTTAAATTGAAGCATATTTTTTCCTCAGGAGCCAGCACATTTCTGTCATTCGACTTAGAACTTGATCCAGATCTTCAATACAATTAACCCCAAGTAAATGTTTAAATTATTGAACACAAAATATTTTTTTTAATGACTGAATGAATTGCACTGGAGTAGGATTTGTATTGTTGTCGTGTTGCTGTCAACAAATACCAAACAAATTTTCCAGACAATTTTGATTTAAGCGTCCGGTACAAAATGAGTATTTTGGTCGGATTTAAGGAATGCCAAATCAGTTGAAACATTTAAAAAAGGCAAAAACAAGTTATAACATACAAAGTGTCGAACAAAATTTAGGATTATCAATCACAAAGGTTTCATTTAAGGATCTTAAATCTTCATTAATATTAATATATATTTCACAAGATGTAATAATAATTACAATTTATAATGTACAATACACTAGGTACCTAATACCTATATAATTAAACAATTATGCTTACCTTTCAACAATGTTGATATTGCGTAGCTTAAGAGCCTCAACTTTTCACAATTTTACATTCTGTCTTCAAAATGTAATGAACAAATTCTATAACTTTTATTCAAAACTAAAGAATCAACAGATGGTAAATTGATTGGATCATATTTTTCAATCCAACGAGCACACCTAGATTTGGTTAAAATAAAGATATGTATAATATTAAATATAATACACACATACAATAAAATTGTATTAGAAAAATGTTCCTGTAGATTTAAATTCAACCTATTAAACCGTTGAGCGGAACGAAGATAATATAAGAGGACACGAATATTTAGAAAGTTTAATTGAACCAAATGTGATTGCAGAATTTAAAGAAAATATAAATGAAGTATGGAATGGTTTAGAACAAAGCAAACATTTATTTGATATTTGGCCAAAAAGTGCTCTTCAATCTAATATTTTGATAAATGATACTGTTATAGTATTTCTATAAGTCCACTTGAAGAAGAAAATGACAGAAGCAATTATTTGGCAATCAACAACACTCCAAATCGAGCTCCAAGTACTTCCACTGCAGGATGCTTTCAAAAAAGTACTACTGCAACTGCATCTGAAGAAAAAAGGAGAGAAATACTTGTTAAAAAAATTTCACCTGCAACTGGTGGTGAAGGTGTACCATCGCCTTTCAAACGAAATTTGCTGTGGCCAAAATCCCCACAAAAAAAAAACAACAGTACGACGTAGATTGAAAATGCCATCAGTTGTCACTTCAAGACAGTTTCAAGTGTATGAAGAAAAAAAAGAATTGGAAAAAATTGAAGCAGAGGAGTTGAAAGCAGAGAGAAAGCGAAAACGAGAAGAAAAAAAAAACTCAGGTCCTATAAACAAATATAAACAAAAGTGCAATTAAAAAAAAACAGTTATTGATTCAGAAAAAGATTGGACCTGTGCAGTATGTTTTTGCAGGTATAGCTCAGAAGAAATAAGAGTGTTAACAAGACAATGGGTTGAATGTGATGGGTGCTCCAAACAGTTTCATGTTGATTGTATACCTAAGAAACATCAAAAAGAATTTGATTTAAATTATGTAGATGATGAAATTGACTTAATCTGTCACTTGTGCATTACTGATGACAAGGATTGCATGTCAGATGTGGAAGAATAAGAGTCTGATGATAATGAAATGTAATCAAGTTTCTATCATTCATATTATTAATTATTAGTATTCTATTATTATTATTTCTATTATTTTTCAGAGTTCCTAAGATGTGAATTTACCAGTTATTACTTAATTTTTGATATTTGTTATGGTATTTACTAAAAAGTTAAAAGTATATTTTGTTTTTAATGTTAATACATAATTTTTATATATTTCAAGTTGTATAATTTTCAGATAAATATTATTAGTTATTAGTATTCTATTATTTTTTTTAGAGTTCCTAAAATGTGAACTTACCAGACTTAATTTCTGTTATTTGTTATTATATTATTTTCTTAAAAGTTAATAGAATATTTTGTTTTCTAATGTTAATACCTAATTTTTAAATATTTAACTACCCAACATTTTTTTTGTATTAATATATTAATATTTGATTACTTATAGGTAATAATATGTTATAACTTATGTTTCATAGAAAATAGTTAATTAATATAATTAATAATTTTCATGTTAATTACTTTTTTTAATACTTTGTCTAAGTACATGTTTATTTATGAATTATAAACATTTTGAAATCAAATGCCAAACACTGGATTTTTTGATTGCCAAAAACTGTGTTATGTCAAAGACTGGAATTTAATATTGCCAAAGATTGGTTTTTTTTAGTTATACATTGGTAAATAAAAAAAGTTACAACAAAGCTACATAAAAGTAACTTTTAGATGTAAAGATATATGTTAAATACATACAGTTAATAGAGTAGAACATTCCGCATAATTAGGTATCAGAATCCAAATCCTAGCATGATTTAATAAAGGTTAATTTATCGTATAAGATGAATATCAAATAATAATACACTAAACTGCCAATGACTGGTGCCGTTACCCTACAGAATATTCGGCTTTTAGCTTGTCAACAACGTTGACTCCTCCTTTGGTAAAATTATAAAAAGTAATTACTTCAGACTTTCGTTGTTCTCCGCTCTCTACATCAATATATTTCCTTGCTTGTGCATTGTTGACAACATCAGTACCTACATTTTTATTTTTATTTGGTAAGGTGTGATACTAATAAATAGGGCAGAAGACTTGTTGCATTTGCATATTTGTTTGGCACAATTACAAAAATAGCAGAGTAAAAAAGAAATACGTTTCATGCTGAAACAAAGCTAGTTTTGAAATTTTATTTTGCATATAAATGCATATTTCGAGGGTTTTTTTGGTTTTAGTGCATTTCTTCCAATCTATACTTTTAGATGCATATTTTAAATAATTTATCATTTTATTAATATTGTTACCGTCATGTTTTTATTTCATTTAAATATTTAATAAACAACCAAGCTAATGTTGAATTTAAAATTATTTTAAATTTTGATCATATTAATATGGTGAAATATGGTTGTTGAATGTTCTTCTGTTCCCTCACACATGTTTTTTCTAGAAACACATCTCCGCGGATTGCCGATTAGATTTATTTTCCGGTTATTGAATTTATTTATAGACAGATATTGTTCTCTGCACAAAATATTATCGATACTGGCCACTGGAACGTCGGCCGCAGACATTAGACAAAATGTTTATCAATTATTTTTTAGAATTTCAAGAGGTTGAAACGTTTGAAAGTATCTAAATAACCTAATTTTTTAATGCATATTTTGTACATTTAAGTGAATATTTGATGACTTTTTTAGAGCTACGAGTCCTCTTCCCTACTAATAAACATTCCTTATTATATCCAAATTTACTACTATTCACTTCTTGTTTCTTTGTGTCCAAAAAAGACAATGTTTTATTTCTTTTATTTTATCTAATTGTTCCAACCATAGTAGTAATTTTATGATTTTGTAACAGGTCAACGGCCAATGAAACGGATGTAAACCAATTATCAATTGTCAAGTTCCTACCCGTTTTGGAAATTGGAGAAATCATTCTCTTGACAATACTTGATGCACTATTATCTTGATTATAAGGACCATTAGGTTGTTTCCCTACGTAAACCTCCATATTTGCTGCGTAAAATAAACGAGCATCTCCGGGGGATTTCCACTATTTCCAGAGTACATAATATAAAATTGCATCAATATGGTATTATTAAAAAATATAAATTATATTTTTAATGAAGTATGATCACACATTTTTTAAATATTTAAATTAATCTTGTATTTAATTAATCGATTTACTTATTTATTGATATCATTATAGTATGTCTGATAAATTTAGTATTTCTAGATGTTTATAAATTATTTTTTAAATTTAAATTTCATTAAATTAAAAGTGTTAAGAATAAAATATTAATATACCAAGAAAATTATTTATAAATAATATTATAATAAATTTATACTTCCAATATTGTATTACTAACATCAAACATTGTAATATAATATTATTTAATATTTATCTTAAGAACTTTTAATACATTTTCACTAAAAAATTATATTTTACATTTGTATAGAATTAATTAGACAGATTATTAGCCAGAGCTATAATTTCATCAGGAACACCATTCTCCATTGTAGAAAATCCTCTTTGGGTAAACTTTTTTCAAAAACTTAGACCATCCTATAAAATTCCCCAACGAAAAGTGTTGTCTGGTAGATTACTAAATATAGAATAGGAAGAAGTAAAATCTGCTGT
Organism: Neotoxoptera formosana; assembly: GCA_022818045.1. Taxonomy (NCBI): domain Eukaryota; kingdom Metazoa; phylum Arthropoda; class Insecta; order Hemiptera; family Aphididae; genus Neotoxoptera; species Neotoxoptera formosana. The sequence goes on from CM040630.1 coordinate 35,928,392, forward strand.
TGAATTACAAGTAAGGAGTTCAAAGTTCTTATCACTTCAATTGGATGGGTGGTCTAATTTAAGAAATGAAGGCATTATTAATTTTATTATTTCGACGCCTACTCCTTATTTTGTTAAATCTGTTAAAACAAAGTTAGAAGCTCATACTGGTTTATATCTTTTTGAAGAAATTGATAAAGTTCTTACATCATACGGAAGTACAACATTTTTAAGTATCATAACTGATAATGCCAGTAATTGTAAGAAAGCTGGATTATTAATTGAAAAAAAATATCCATATATATCTTCAATAGGGTGTATGTCCCATACTTTACATTTATTATGTTGTGGTATACTTAAATTAGGATCAGTGAAACAGTGTATACAAAATGTTAAAAAAATTGTAAAAGCTATTAAAAGAAGTCAGCGCCTTGGAGAAATGTTTCGCAACATTCAAAACTCACCAGAATATCAATCAAAGAAATCTTTATGTTTACCAATTAAGACTCGATGGGGATCACATTTAAGCATGTTAAATTCAATTGTTAGTAATAAATCTTGTCTTCAAACATTAGCTGTTCTAACAGAAGGGTCAGAATTATTAGGTACAGAATTAAAAAGTATGCTATTAGAACCTGAATTTTGGTTGTACATTGAGCACATCATTTGTATTTTAAGTCCTATTGTCACTTGGGTAATAAGGATGGAAAATGATGAATCTATTATAAGTTTAAGTTATTCATGCTTTAAAGATATTGAGTTGGCAATTAAAAGTGTATTAGAACGTACTGCAATGTTGACAAAGCTTGAAAAAACTTTTATTACATTCTCAAATGATAAAGCGTAAGCAGTATGCAATAAAACCTATTCATATGGCAGCTCATCTGTTGGACCCAAAAACAGAATCTTTGCCTATAAGTATAGATTATGAAATGGAAGGAATTGCTTATATTAACATGCTTTCAGAAAATGACCAGAACATTATGGAAGATTTTTCAAATTTCAGATCTCGCAGTGGTGGAATATGGGGAAATCAGTTTATATGGGATTCTGCGAAGTCTACAAAAACTATAAACTGGTGGAAAGGTCTTTGTCGTAGCAGCCCTCTGCAAAATATAGCTGTAAGAATACTGAGTACCACTCCAACATCAGCTGCTACCGAGCGGTCTTTCTCCACATTTTCCTTTATTCACACTAAAAGTAGAAATAGACTTACAACTGAAAGGGCAACTAAAATGATATATATAACTCATTATCATAGAAGCAATATTAATAGTGTCAAGAACTCAAAAAAAAAATAAAATTAAAATTAACTTGGATCACTTAATGGAAAATGAAGATACTAACAATCTTGAAGCTGATGATGAATGCAGTGAAGGTGAAAGTTTTAATTCTTCTGATGACTCCGATACAAATGATTCAACTAATAATGATAGTTCAGATAGTGATCGTATTATAGAAGATCTAGACTACAGAAATCCAAGTAGTTCAGCTTCAGATGTGCATATAATAGAAAATGATATAATTGATATAAACATGGAAGAGGAAGTTACACAAATTGACACAAATTCATTTGTTTTAGTCAATTTATTTGGAAATACTTTGACAACTAAAAATCAAGTTTTTAAATATGTGTGTATGGTTAAAAGTATTCTTAAAACTGGTTTTAAAGTTCAGGGTCTAAAATCAGTTGGTGGATCTAAAACACATTTTAAAATTATTGATGGATATGTATCAGTGGTAAAAATTACAGATATCATTTCCAAACTTGATTTTCCAAAGAAAACATATGATCAAAAAAATAAATGTATGATGTATATATTTTCTTTAAATATTGATATAAGTGAACAGTGAGTGTTATAAATTTATCTAATAAATATTTCTATTTACTATTATATCTTTGGTTTTTTTTTGTCATATTTAATTAATGTTAATTAATAAATTTTTGAAGTTGTATATGCAAAAAGGGTGTTATATGTATTTTATTAAATTGATATTTGCTATTTGTTATAAGGTAAAGTAATTATTTAAACCAAATTTAACAAAAATCATGATAATGTATATATAATACATTATCATTTAGTCATATGATTAGTATACTATAATTTGTTCTCACAAATTATTTAAGGTTCCTGTAAATTCCCGCGTGTTCCCGGGAATTTCCCGACGAATAACGTTCCCGGGAATTACCCATCCCTAGTTACGACTTACGATCCACCAGACGCCGAACGCGCGCCGATTGTTGGTTCATCAGTGTACTGCGACCGTGATCAGTGAACTGTGCGCGTTTGTGTGGTGTTTCCCTTAAATAACTATTTTATACACATTTAGACAAACAAATTTATAGAAAAAATAAGTATTAAGCACAGGCCAACGTCACGACGTTTATCATGTACGTACCTATAATTCTGATTTTACTCACTTACGCACCTCATGGGGTCCGCAATCCACCGCAGGTGGATTGCCTACCTGAAAATATACTGCTCGCATATTGTCCGTGATCTAATGCAGTGGATTACCTACCTATAGGTGGTTTAGATACATGGAAATCACTTCAGGTTAATGTTACCTTAATATTTGGCTCAGGCGACGCTGGGTATGACTAAATTCAAAATTGAATATTGTTGTAACGATATTAGTTAGAATATTTTAACCTTTATATTATAAAATAAAACATATTATTCATATATTATAGTGGGCATTATTAATTTTTTTAAACGGCAACGAAGTGCAAAAAAACTATTTTGCACTCAACAATGTTATTACCCATAATATTCTAAAATAATATAGTAAATATGAAAAAAAAATACACACGGGCGAAGCCGGGTAATTCAGCTAGTATATTTATATAAAATGTTTGGGAATTCGGTCGCAACATAAAATAATTAAAATTAAATAGCTATATAGTAGTAATTACTTTATTGAGCTTATCAGTGTTTCAGTATAAAAATAATATACATACAATTAAAAATAGATATTTTCAAAAATTGTTTATGATTTTTTAAGTGCATCATTTTAGATATTTAGTGCATATAAATGCATATTTTGTAGCTTCTTAAGGTATATTTCAATGCATATTTTGCCAATTTTGAGTGCATAAATGCATGTTTATTTAGGCATTTTTTAGAGCATGAACTTACGAGCCCTGGTTATAGCCTTATTTTCGATGTTTATTCCGTTTATATGTATGTAACTGTCAGTTTGTATTTTTTTATTTAAAACATGGGTAAATATGAAAATTTTGGGATGAGCATTTGTGAATTGTGAATTAAATTTTGAGTGGAAAGACTCACAGCTATTAGTAGTACGTTCCGATGTTATTTTTCTTGATGCCCAAATACGTGGATTGAATTTTGCTCCATCATCAATATAATATTCAACTAAATAATAGCAGAACTTAACTACCCTTTCATCATCCGGAGAAACTGACATCAAATCTGTCGTAAAGCAATCGCTTACTTCTTCTGGATTCAATAATGGTAAGCCAATTACCTATTTCACTTGTTTCATCTTTATATTCTATTGATAAGCCTAAAAAATAAAAATTACAAATTAATTAATATTAATAATACATAATACAACAAGATTATTTATTATATTACAATATTACATATTATTTCAATATATATTTACCAAGACTTTGAATGTGTTTCCACCAATTTTGTGGCAAATGAAATCTGCAACCAACGATCTGTATTTCTGGCCATATTGTTTTTGCACCAATATGTATAGCTTCTTCAAAATCGGAAACTATTTTTGATGGATTGAATAATAAATTAATTTCCGAACATTTTTCAACGACATATCCAAACGATCGTGCATATGTGTTTTTACATTTGTCTGGTAGTAAAAAGTATACAAGTGGAATATAATGTCCGTTCTTGAAAATGTGGATAGAAAAAAGCTGAAGTAAATATTTTGCACAGTAGTTAAAAGTACCATCTACAAATATTTTGTCTACTGAACATAGTACCTAATTTTAAATTCGATTCTGTTGAAAAACATATAATTTTGTTTACTGAATCGACAACAAGATTAAAGTTTTCATCCTGGACCTTTTTAATTTGAAGCTCGCGCATTACTTCGATTACTTCTGTGATATTTGTTAGGAGTTTCGGATAGGATGATCTACGAGAATGGTATAAACATTGGTAAATATTGTTAATATCTGTACCTGTAAACGTTTGTGTCACTTCTGGGTTGGCTAAAAATCCTCTATTAATAATTTTTGAAGGCCTTTCCAATTCGTCTTCCAACTTACGTTTAAGTCCATTAGAGAATGATTTTTTTGTTATACTTGATGCAATTTCCTCTTTATGGTTGACATTATGAATACTTTGATCTTTTAGTATGTTCTTTGCAGTTTGATCAACATACATTTTCGCAGTACACTTTTTAAGAATGCACTGCCGTTTAAAAGCATCTAAATATTTCACATAATCTTTTTTATAATATTTAAAATTATTATACAAAATCAGATCTTTTTTTCTTTCACCTGAAATTATAGAAAAGTCCATTGTAATTAAAAAGTAACAAATTGTAATTAATATATTGATACGATTGTGCGAGTGCGTAGTGTGTGACACTTTATAGACGTGGAACAATTTCGTTAACTAGATCGATACTAATTAGCAACTAGGCAAGAAGTAACAAGGGAAGTCCACATTTTAACAAGCGAAACAGAACCAACATAAATATTCTATTATAGTCTTATAGATATTAAGATATATACCTTATCTTAAAGATAAGTTTTCAGTTAGAGTCATAGGTAGATAATCAATATATTAAATATCCATAGCGTAATACGTACGGATTGAAATAAAATTAATTTATACTTATAATAAATAATATATAGGTAGGTGTTTTTACATATTATTAATTAAATACAAATTTATATTAGATAGACAATATTTATTGTCTAAATTATACTAAATAGACTATACATTTTAAGTTAAATTTGAATTAAACGGTAAATCATTGTATACCTACGAAGAAAACGATTCTGAACGGAGATAATTTGTCAGCCTAGGATAATTTATTTATTTATTTTATATCTAAAATCGTTTGAAAGTAAATCATTATTTTACGAGTGAATTTTTGATTTCGTAAAAATTACAACTTTAGACGCTTGTAAAAATTTTCTGATTGACTTATACTTGATTTTTTTTATAATTATTGCATTTAAAACTTATGGATAACCTTGTATTACATTTTCAAGCAAAAGCTATAGATTCTAAACATTTTTGTATTTTCAACTAGAAAATAACTTCAAATTTTTGCGATTTAATCAGTTTTAGTAAAAATTTGAACTTTCTTCGATTTTTGTAATAAAGTGCCTTTAATGTCACTCAGTACAACTGATGAGAATCCTTGTACTCAATTTTCAACATTTTTTGGCAAACCAAATTTTTTTTATCGACATTTAAAAAAAAAAAAATAAGTAATATAAATTTTAGCTGCCCAAAAATAGCTCAAAAAAACTCATAATCTTTCAAAAGTTATACCACGTATACCTATACGATTTCAATATACACATTAGGTAACAATTTCAGGTATCTACTGTTTATAGTTTCTGAGTAACAGCCCTTTTGTTTTTACAGTGCATTTGAAAACTACTGTGAAATTATTACTTTTGACCTCCCTGCAAAATATCAACTATACTCTGTTCAGCGAGAGAGCACGCCGCGGCCCGACGAAAATCGGTTCGTTCAGCGCATCCTCTCGCGTCCCTACTCTTCGAAAAATATCGAGCAGCCGTCCGTCAGTCTACATGCGCAGAACCGGCGTGCTCTCTCGCTGAACAGAGTATAGATTCACTTTGCTAATAAAATCCATGGATTTTTAAGATTGTATCATTTTTACTGCACCAAAACTTTATGACGGACAAAAAAACACACATTATTGTAAAATCAATACATTCATCATTCCGTTCAGAATCTAAAAACGCGAAAAAAATAAAGATTTTAAAGATTGAATTATTGTGTAGTATATTCTTATAATATTAAAAGCTGTTTATACAATTTTTACTGGTAAATAACTAAAAAACGTTTATAATTTACTGACACAGGAAAAAAAAATATAAATTTACCATTAGTAGTTGAATTTTGTTTCAACTCATTATAATTATAAGGTACAGCAGAAATGGTCAATTTTTAGGCTTCTCCAACGATATCGATATCGCGAACTTTTTTTCGGAAATTTAGGTATCGATAATCGTAATATATCGTACGATATATCGATAATCGAAATATATCGGGTATTCCGGGTTAAAAATAGCATAGGATAACAGAAAAATAATTATTTTTCCGCAGTGACTCATTAGTCATTACTCATTAGTCTAATAGTATCATACCTCTGTATCTCAGTCGGTAAACGGTAAAAAAAGTCCGGATAAAAAAGTCCGGGAAAAAAAAGTCCGAACAAACAAAAAAAAATCCGAGAAAAAAATTATTATTTATTAAGTATAGGTACACATAATTACAATTAAAAAATATTTTATTATTTATTATTATTAAAACTAAGTAGATACCTGTATGAATTATTAAGTTATTATTGTTATTACTCCCTACTCCTTTTCCGCAAACAATGTGATATATTTTGTAATGTCGATTCAACTGGTTCGTTATCTGCAGATCTTTGGCATAATGTTCGAAGACCGTCTTCCAAAGTTCTTTGTTTTCTTTTAGATGTTAGCCCAATATCAGTTCTATCTCTAATGTTACTTGTTAGTTTTATATAGAAATACCTCTAATTGAGATATCATTGCATATAATAACATGTCTCTATATCTAGAGTAAGTACATTTGAGTATGCAAAGCGATCAAAACATATAATTTTAAAAATATTTAAAAAAAAATTTCTTGGACTTTTTTCCGTTTATTCGGACTTTTTTTCCTAATATCATCTCAGTCAGTTAGTCAGTGTTTATCGCTTGATAGTTTCGGACGTTCCGGTGTCGTTTGTGATTCGTTAAAATATTTTGTTTATGTTTTGTTTTTCTCATTAATATTTAATATTAATATAGTAATTGTCTAAATGGTTTTTACTTTTTAATAATTGTTAATATTTTGTTTATGTTTTGTTTTTCTCATTAATATTTAATATTAATATAGTAATTGTCTAAATGGTTTTTACTTTTTAATAATTGTTAATAAATATTGAATAATAATGGCCGATTATGAACTTGTGTCATTAGCTGGTGCGCGGAGTGATGTTAGAAGACATTTGGTTTTAAAGTAGATTCTAGTGGTGTAATAACAAATACTAAAAAAGTTACTTGCCGTAACTGCTCACTGTGAATAGCATACTCCGGTAACACAACAAATCTAAAATCACACTTACAACAATGCACAAAAGGCTCTTCTAAATCCGAAACATCCACAATATTATCATTTTTTAGAAGTTCTAAGTCCAAATTGTCACACAATAGTAAACGCCACAAAGAGCTAACTAGAGGTCTTCTGAACTTTGTTGTTAGATATGTACGGTCGTTTAATGTTATTGAAGGAAAAGGGTTTAGAGCGTTTATGAATTTGGCTGTTCCTGAATATGTTGTTCCTAGTAACTCAACTTTATCAAGACTATCTGATCATATAACTTCACAAGAAAAAATTAACTTTAAAAGCCATTTTCAAAAAATACCTATTATTTGCCTTACAATTGATTTTTGGACATCACGAGCCGTTAATAGTTACCTTGGTATTACATGTCATTTCATTGAAAATTGGAAGTTAAAAAGTAGAGGGTTCGATGATGTGTGAGACTCTTCACTGTCTCTAACCCTCTACTCTTTAACTTCCAATTTTCAATGAAATGACATGTAATACCAAGGTAACTATTAACGGCTCGTGATGTCCAAAAATCAATTGTAAGGCAAATAATAGGTATTTTTTGAAGATGGCTTTTAAAGTTAATTTTTTCTTGTGAAGTTATATGATCAGATAAAGATAGTCTTGATAAAGTTGAGTTACATTGTAACATTGTGAATAATCTTAATACAATTATTAAGGATTATTGGGAAATTGATGGAAAAGTCTGTGCAATAGTCTGTGACAATGCACCAAATATGACCAAGGCGGTACAAACTTGGAAGAAGTAAATTTGGTCAGGTGTTCTGCCCATAGCATACAACTGGCTATAAATTATGGACTTAAACATCAATCAATTACAGAACTCCTCATGATGCTTCGTAAAATAGTTGGCCATTTTCACAGAAGTGCAGTGGCTCAACACGGCCTCGAAGAAGAACAAGACCAACTTCAAATTCCTAAGACTAAACTGGTACAAGATTGTGTAACTAGATGGAACTCTACCCATTATATGATGGTGAGTATATCTAAAAACCGTGATGCTATTAATAATTGTTTAAGAAGTAACTGTAAGACTGAAGAATGGTACCGTAAACCGGGGTAACTTTGCGCTATTTTAGAGCTTTTTTCAACTTAAGGGCAAAATTTAACTAGATTGCGAGTAAAAAAATTAAAACCTAACAATTTTCACGTAAAGGTGTAGGCGCAAACATCCCTTCTGAAAAATCGAATTTTTAATTTTTAAATTTTTTAACTATAAAAATTTTTTTTGAAAAAATGGGTCAAAGTTACCCGGCAACAGGGTAACTTTAACCCACCTCTAAAATAACCATAGTTTTCACCTTATATCTGCATTGGGCCAAAGTTAGCGTATGCTAGGTTAATTAGCTACTACCTGAGAAGTAATTACGTGTATTTTGATGGTAAAATAAGCTAAAATAGCAAAATAAAAACAACTTTTAGAAAAAAGAAACTGTTTATTTCATCAGAAATCCATACTTACATTATTATTTGAATTATTATTAAAAAAATCTTTTCTGCTTACGTAAAACAGTTGTACAAATTAAAAATTTATGATTTCACAAACTCATCAAGATCTGGAACCCGGAAAAAATTAGGTTTACATAATATGGGTGGTTCGATTTTGCCAAGTACGTCGCTCCACTCGTATTCGATGCAGTCTTGTTTTGTCGGCCACCTCCAACTTTTTGACCTCTTTTCCATGCAATCCACTTTTGCGTCTTTTTCACTTATCGTAGTAATCCGACCAGGAAACTTGTTGCCATCAAACATAACTATAACAAAATCACCAACGATGTAAGAAGCTTGATCAGGTTCGCTGGCTTGAGCTGAGCTTCGTCTGTTGGAGCTTCGTCGGCATGAGCTTCACCGGCATGAGGGTTATCTACATACTCGCTATCGTCAGATCCGTACACTTCACTTCCACTATCTGACTCATCAATAATAGGCAAAATATCAGACTCATCACTGGAGGAAGAGAACACAACAATATGTTTCTTCTTTTTTGGCATCGGTCCAGGATTATCACGTGCCGGGGGAAGTCTTCATACGAGATACTGTCCCCAGGTAAAACTTGCAGTTTTTTTTTCGCGGTTTGCCAGGTCCGCCTATGAAGTCTTGTCGTTCTTTCTGAAGACGATCTAAAAATGCCTGTCCAACCAAATCTTCATCTAATGTATGATTTTTATTTTCGGCCAATCGATCAAGGAGTTTTTGTCTATTTAATGGGCAGATCCCAGCTTTCGTAAATCCTGATTTTAAGTTTTGTGTCTTATTCAAATCAATTTTTTCCATCAACTTGTTGAGAAGCCTGGGAAACACGTCTTTTGGTAAAGTTGAGTAGCAAGAACCATTTTTTGTCTTTTTCCACTCTCTCAACAGTTCCTTCCATGCCCCCTTCATTGGCCGGAAAAAAGCTATATCTAGTGGTTGGGATATGTGTGTTGTATAAGGAGGTAAACAGATGAACTTAATATCGTGTTCATCACATAACCTCAACACACGTTCGTTGATGTGAAAGGCCAAATTATCACCTATCAACGCTGAAGGTCCGCCACCTTCTACTTCCTTCAAGAAAACACTCTCGAACCAGTTTTCAAAGGTGACGGAGTCGAACCAACCACTTTTGGTTCTGTTGTACCGGGTCCGAGGTGGACCACCTTCTGTCCACGTAGTCCACAATGACTCCGCTTTATAAACCACATAAGTGGGAATGACCTGACCCTCCGCATTGCCACAAAACATCAGCGAAATGGCACTTTTGCTAGAATTACAAATGTTCTCTACATATTTCGAACCTCTTTTTGTAATAACCTTTTTATTTCCCGGGTCATCGGTTAAGTTCATCTCGTCGTAGTTGTATATCCTCGAAGGCGGAATACCACTTAACGACCTTTCAAGGCGATCCATATAATCATTAATGTCGCTAGATGTTATATTGGCGCGAGTTTTTTTAATGTTTGCACTGAACTTAACTGACAAATCTGGGTGTCTTTTAAGAAAACCGTTGACCCAATCATCTCCTGGTATATTATTTTTAAATTGTGGTACTTGAGTACCTTTGCTATTTAAATATCGACTTATAGTCATTTTTAGGTCATTAGATACTAATGGAAATCCGAAATTAGCAAGTGTAACGCAGTGCTGGGCAAAACTTATTTCTTCTTCACGGCTGAAGACTGTAGGACGGCCAACGCTTTTACTGTGGTCATTTTTAAATTTATTTTTAATAGTTGATCTGGGTATTTTATAGTGGTCTGAAGCTGCACGTTGGGACATTAACTTTAATCTAATTGCCCTTAAGCACATTTATAAAGTAGCATCACTATAATTCTGGTACATCCTGGTACCGGGTTTACGTATTATCTTCCGCGGCATGATGGTCTATTAAACAAAAAGGACTAGACAGATGAGATACTATACAAATTAAGTACCTAGAGGGACTATTTAAAACACGGAAATAGCATTATTATGCCAAAAAAGGAAAATAAACAAAAATGTTCGACTCAGATTGTAGCTATCGGGAAACATTGGCCCAGGGCCAAAGTTACCCCGACCTCAAAATCGTGTTTTAACCAACCAAAGAAACATTTTTTTTTTACAATTATTGATGAATACTTTATAACGGTTATATATGTAAGACAATATTCTTACATACCGATTACTACGTCGATTGAATCATACAAAACCAAATAAAAGTTATACAAGCACACTTTTTCGGAAAAAAAAAATTGAAAACAAACAAAATAGTTATTTATAGCAAGATAGGTGATAGCGGCAAAAACTGTTATCATATTCGGTTACCAATGTTGTTATCTATCAAAAACAACCACAACATTCTGATAATAGTCACATGTCTTATCACAACAAACAGAATGGTTTACAAATTCCGAAGTGGGACAAAGTTACCCCGGTGGGCCAAAGTTACCCCGTCTTACGGTACATAACAGTAAGTCAAAATGAAATTATTGCTGATTTAATTAACATTTTGGAACCATTTAAATCGGCTTCTGAAATTCTTGGTGGTGATAAATATGTAACGTTATCAATTGTTGGAAGATTATTCAAGAACTGGATAAGTTCTGTTGAATGTATATCAGCAGACTGTGTTATTGTAAATGAAATAAAGTTACTCATTAGCTCTGATCCAAAAAAAAAGACAAAATAAAATGGGAAATATTATACACAAAGCTGCTGCCTTAGATCCACGCTATCGCAGTCTAAAATATCTGTCGGAAGAAGAAAATATAAATACATGGGCATTACTGGAACAAGAATTACAACAAAATGAAGCAGATGTGACCTATAATGAAAATGGAAAACGGCCTTCCACATCGGAGTGCTCTGTGAAAGAAGTAAAAAACAAAGTTGATAAGCCTTGTAATAAAGAAAAACAAAAAAGTCACTCTTTACTTGCGGACAGTGATGATGAAGACGACCATGACAAAGATGAAGATATAGCAAATGATTGCGTACAACAGCTGAAACGGTACAAACAGTCTGAAGAAAATGTTCCAAAAAGTATTGACCCCTTAGTTTGATGGAAAGCTAACGAATACAAATTTCCTGTTATTGCCAAGTTGGCAAAAAAGTATCTATCTAAATGATGTTAAAATTAATGTTTTATTGTTTTTATATTTTATTACCTATTTTAGAAAGAATAAAAAGGAAAGTTTTTTTTATGAAGCAGCTCCTGTTGATATTTATTATTTAATTAGTAATATTACTTTATGCTAACTGCTAAGTGATAACAGATGTCAGATAATATAGTTTGGCGTTTTCAGTTTTCCCCACGGATAAAAAGAACAGGATTCTCAACGTATAATATTAGGTATAGTAGTAGAGTGTCCCTACTTTGTAAATATTTCATGAGTTTGGCTAGGTTTGCTATAAGTCCGGGCGAGCCTAAATCACAATTCACAACTGTATTTATATTTATTATGATAAAAAACAAGTATTACATATTAATCATTTTAAAATACTTATTAAAATACAATTTAATTTTAATTTTAAATACTTAAGTTATGTTTTAGTCAGTTTGGATTTTTTTTTTTAATTGCTGCATGTTTTATGGTTTGAAATTGAAATTATTTTTGTTTATTGCCGCATTCGCATTTGAATATAATATGTTATTATAGTTGTTATAATGTCCAATCCATGCAATTCACATGGGAATTGTATTTGGTACTTGTTAAGAAAACAATCAACTGTTTTTTCAAACACATCACGAGAATTTGCATTGGCTGAAAAACACTCTTCCAAACATGTAAACATAATGAACATATTATAATTTGGATGAATTAATTTGTCCTTGGATTTTAAATTAGTTAATGCTGCTTCGGGACTTGAAATAAATTTATCATCGTTTATCAAGGAATTTCTACATGTTAAACATTTCTGGTACATAGTTGATTTTGGATCTATAAATTTCCTTAAAATAGTATCCACTTACATAGTAAATTATAGTATCTAATACATCTGGCTTGCTATAATCATGATCAGGTAAAATGTCTTCACACTCCCATTGATAAAAAATATATATCAAGATTTTTTAACTATCTCTAGTTATTAATAATCTTTTTTACATTATTACTTACACAGACTTTTGACAAACCTACACCTGATTCCCAAGCTCTAATTATTTCAGATGTCTGAAAATGTAGTTCACAAACATAGGAATTGTCTCCAAGCATAAGTCCTATTGCTTGTTGCCATTTTCCCCTTAATTCGATATGTTTTGGTGCCTTAAACATTGACCTAATATGTGAATTAGGTTCACATCCTCGTACACAACACTTATGACTACGTGACATATTTGTATATTAAGGATAAAGCAGCTAAAACGGAGGAGAATGGAGAAAGTTAAGTATTCAGTACATTAAATAATTTAGGATATTAAGCTGATTTGGATAATAAGGGCTAAATGAACTAATTATATTTATAGATCAATTTTCATTGATTTCATCAAACAGTGTTAACAACACTCAATTTAAAATATTATACAAGCTACTTCTAGTTAGAGTTATAATTTTAGTGTGACAATATTAAACCAGTGGTGATGAATGATGAAACATAATATTACAATATATAAATAAATTAAACAATAAATATTATCAATAATTTTATTTGTGTCAAATAAATATTTTATAATTGTTTTTTTATTAGTATAAATGTATAATATAATATAAATATACTTATTCAAATATGCATGAACTAAATATATATAATGTTATAATTATATGACAGCTGTATAATCAGTGATGCAACCATAATAATATGAGTGGCAAAGTTTTGGACAATTATTATCATTGATCCTTATTTTTTTTTAAATGTAATTTATCATTGATGTAAAAAGAATTTTTAATATAGCATTTGAATTTTGGCGGGTAATGAGATGATATCATTCCCATGTCTTTTTGTGGTTATATGGCCCATACCATTGAATACCGTGGTGTCTTACATTTGCCCGGACTACTAGCGTTCGTAGCGGTATGCTGCTAGAACTATTTACAAAGTTGGAACGTCTGATAAGAGTCGTTGAGAATCCTGTTCTTTTTATCCGTGATAACTAACAAATCTTAAAAAACATTTAGCTGGAGTACATTCAATACATACATGTCTTCAAATACATCTATAGTAAGTACAAGCTCATGGATTTATAATAATTTATAAAAATGTAAGATTAAACTATATTAAAAATTAGTTTCAATCTTGAAATTAAAAAATAAAACAGAACATAATATTAAAGTTAATACTGGCAACTGTAATTTTGAATTGTTTTTTCAAATAATATAAGATATATAAGAATTTTAAATTTCAAATTATATAAGATTATATAGAATAGTAGAATACAGAATACAAATTAGTATAACTATTGAGTAATAAACGCAATTTATAAGAAATATATATAAAACAAAATAACACTTGACATAGCTGACAACATAACAAATCACTAAAAATTAAAAGTGCAATTGTAACTTTTATACTTTACCAGAAACCCTTTTTTTTGTAATTTTTTTTTTTTTTTGAAATAAAGTAGTTTTGTATGCTTAAAACGATAGTGAAGTCAGAATTTGGGGCTTGGACTTAGTTTTTAATTTACAGGCCTATGAAGTTAAGCCTTATAAATTATAGCTTATACTAAGTTATAGCCTTCAACGATGCCTTTAACTCTTCGTTCTATTTCTTAAGTCAGAAAACTCTTTTGTTGGCCTTCCTACAGTTTTTAAGGTTTGATTATTTTTTTTATATCAGAGAATTTAAATTCTGTTTCCAACCATTCTTTATATTTATTCATAAATATGTTCAAAGTTCGATCACAACCTGACCATTTTTTTGTTAAGACCGCAAAAAATTCAAGATTTCTGTTTCTATTTTTTTTAAATAACTTCTATTCCAATTCTTAGAACCGTAATTTTGTATGATAAAATGCAATAAATATTTTCTAGAATCATTGTACCTTACCTAACTTCATAGGCCTGTAACTTGAAAACTAAGTCCGAGCCCTAAATTCTGACTTCACTATCGTTTTAAGCATACAAAACTAATTTATTTCAAAAAAAAGGTGTCCGGTAAAGTATAAATATACCCATCAATGATATAATTTATAAAAATGTCTGGCTCTGTACAAGATAATAGAATACTACGGATTTCGAAGGGGGGCACGTGCCCCCCCCCCCCCTTGGCTACGGCACTGACACAACTAATTGCTGTAATTGCGTTTATTTTACATTTTTACCGTAGTAAATAATGATAAATGATAAAGCCAATAATAATAACATCACCACGAGCTTAGGTCATAGACCACCAGGTTCGCATAACAAATTGTCGCTTAGGTTCCCTCACCTAACTAAATTGCCATGACAAAATGGAAACACACACCACCCACCCGCCCACCATGTCGTTTCCAGTGCATACTATCTTAGTTTATGCTGGCAAGTGGCAACCCACACATTATCATAATTCCTTGTATTTTATATTTTTATTTTATACGAGTAATTTCTACTGTGTTTAAAAAATATAATATATTATAATATAATATAGCATATTATATTATATATGTTTACATATTACAACATAATATTGCAATAATTCATTTTAATAGACACAAGCTAATTTCTCTTTTTTAACCATTTTTAATAGGTTATTCCTTTCTTATACATAATTTTATCGATTATACTTTTCCAAGAACTAGCTGGCCGTTCGAGGTCACTTCCGTTGTTGATGGAACTATTTTATATAATCGATTGTGTCAAAAGTATATGGTTACCCCTCGCTTTAATTGGTTATTCTATCGTAATAGGTATTCCCCAATAATAGTAATATAGGATATGTATCGACAGGTACATAGCAAGTATAACATTTCACTTATCGATAAAACTGTAAAGTACATTTTAAAACGTCATTTAATGGTGCTTTACAAGTGTTGACACTATTTGACAGTGTGGCCAGGGCCGTCCATAGGAGCGCTTTTTGCTTAGATTTGAGGTCTCGTAGCAAAATAAAATTATAAATTTGATTTAAAAAATTATTTTGCCCTAGGCTTTGTACATTTTAAGGATGACCTTTTGGCGCGGTCATGATATAAGCAATAAGGTATAATCGTAAAAGTCCAGATTTGTTCAAGTCAGCGCAACACTTGCATTTTATCATATTGTAATTTAATATGATTACTATACTCTACGCTACGTCAAATACCTACCGAAAGGATGTTTACATTCAAACAATTCCAATCATAATAAATAAATTATAAGGTAATAATGTTATTTATGAGTGGTAGAATTTCGTAGCCACGACACAATGACAGCAAACTATTTAAGTAATGCGAAATTTGTATGAGACAAAAATATCGTTACTAATTTTTTTAATCTTAAAACTTTTTAATAGTTAGTACATTAATTATTTCGATCTCTTAATAAATCGTTTAATTTGTCTTCCTCGTACAACATCAATTCCAACTCATTTAATATGTATTCGTCAATGAAATATAAAAATAAATATACCTAAAACAATTTAAATAGTATATTATGAAATATTGTTGCTAAGAAATTGCTTTTCATTATACTAAACAGAAAAATGTATTAGTTTGTTTTATTATATCTTAAATCTTAATATTTAATTTTATCGTAATTTATATCCAATATTTTATTTTATTAGTTATTGTAGATCAATGACCCTGCGTGATTAGTTTAAATAATATATATATGCAACATGTTGATGCTTGATGATCATAAGCGACAAAAGGAACTGGTTGAATTCGTCGAACAGATCAGTGAAGCGCAAAAAAAAATTAAAAGAAGGAAAGTGACAAACAAATCGGAGAACAAATGCGTGTGTTCAAAAAGATATTTTAAAAAATGGGAAAATACATTGAAATTGAAGTATATTGCAAAATTGGCAATTCCAAAACCGGTTCGCCTTAGGCCTTGGCCAAATCCAGAGTTGGAAGCGGTTTTGCCATTACCAGTAGTCAAGGCCACGTTGACTGGTAAAATTCCAAACAGGATATACAAATTGGCAGTACCCAAAAAAATCAGGCCAAAGTTGCCAGTGGATCTAGTTTATCGAACGTATTCATCGGGTGATGCCATGTATAAGTATAGGAAATCTAAAAAACAGCTAAAAACGCGTACAAGAATTCTAGAGCTTGCAGAACCAAAACCCAAATTTAGGCATGTACACGCTAGATGTCTAAAATCTGAACATCCGGAAAGACTTTATGCTAAACCTAATAAATCATCGATAAAGAATTCAGATGATTGGATTAAACATCAGAAGTGGATTAAGAAGAACGCGGCACCTAAAAGAATATTTCGGAGATCCCCTGAGGTTAAAAGACGATCAAAAATGTCAAAATCCCAAACAGAAATAATGTTAAATAGACTATCCCAAGTGCCAGAATTAAAAAGATTTGTTAAAAAATTAATTTTTAGAACAACTGAACCAAGACCATTTGGTCGAATAATACCTATGGGTCTAAACTGGGTTCAGCGGTTATCGGTACCGAGAAAATTATCTTCGGAAACGCAATTGAATTTGGATTATGATCCCGGTGTCATTTCTAAGGCTGCCTTAAATGCAATATTGAAACCACGTATAAAAGAATTAGCAGAGCCAAAATTTAATGTTAAAACAGTCAACACAGAGTTCAAAGAAAATGCATTCAAAATATCACCTACTGCGTTGAAATACAAAGCCAGTAAACGCATTAAAAAATTGGCAATGCCACGAATACATTAATACATTAAATCATAAGACATTGATGTAAATATAAAATTAACCAAAATTAATATCGGATTACTTTTAAATTAATGTGTTTTAATAGATTATTGAAAATAAAAACGCTTCTAGTTCAGACAGTTCTGTACGATAATTCTTTTTATCTTTTAATAAACTAAATGCAACAGAGACATAGTTGTTTTTTTAAAACCAATTACTGTTAACGTCTGCTGAAAGAATTTCGTACAATAGTCAAAAGTTCCATCCACCATCATGAGACTATTTTCTCTTAAAACTGTTATGAATTTCAAATTATTTTCACAAGAAAATATCATTACATTGCTTAATTTATCGTTTAATATGACTAAATTTTCCCCTTTCATGGATTTAACTTCGTCCAAATCCAAAACTCCATGTATGTCATCCAAGCATTTTGGTAACTTTGGTAATAGTTGTAATTAAGCACGATTAAGATTTTTCCTAAGAATGAATAGTTTGACATTAAAACATTATTTTTTCAAATAAAACCACTATTTTTATATCTTTTATCATTTTTTTATTCAATTTAATTATTTACCGAATCATATCTCTATCTGTTAATGTGTTCAAAATATTAACATCTTTCTCCACCTCTTGAAGAATTATTTTTCTTGGCCTCTCCGAAAATGATAATTCATCAGCCTTCCTTTTTAAAGAGTTATTTAGTTTCTGTCTGTTTAATACGAGAATAGTATCTGGCTCATGATTTGTCTTTCGCCAATAGTGTATAGTTTTACATTACAATTTTTATTAGTGTAACTCCAGGACATGTCTCCCGTTATTAGAGAACGATACTGTCTAAATTTAAAATTAACTATATTACCATACATTTTTTAAATTTGAGACATTTTAAAATTAAGCCAATACGACGACGCACAGTGGTTCAAAAATCAAAATAGTTGGCCAATATTCAAATTTTCCCCGAACTTTTATAAAATTAACTATTACTTACATAATAATTATCAAAATAATAATTCGTATTCGTAAACCGACTTAAATGGCCTGTATATGACCTGTTGTTTTGATCTAAAACATCCCTTACAGAAAAACCTCTCAAGCTCTCAAGAATAAAAATATCCAATTTCGATAATTTTTTTTTTTTTTGGAATGAGAAACACTTTTTACAGTGTGCATTTAAAATAAAAAAAACAGAAAATCAAATATAAGTCAATATAAAGCAATTTATTTTTTGCTATTAATTATTTATTTTTAATTATTCAAATACCGATACAACAATTATATATAATATAATTTTATATTGTATATACTAAAATATATATTAAATACATATATAAATTAATCTTTCCCACTACTATCACAACTGCTACTATCAGGATCAAAATCACATTTACCTTCAATTAACAATGTTTTGACAAATGGATGCAATAAAGTTATTTTTTTCTTATTATTGTTGTTATTATCACTTAAACTACTTATTACTGGATCTGATGATAGTAATAATCTTTGAAAAATATCTGTATTAATATTTACCCTTGATGATTTTCTACTATGATATACTCTATATTTTTTAATATCATTATTGCGGGCTACTTGTGCTTTTTCGCTCATTTGTCCGATTGGTAAAATAAATGATTTTGCTGTGGAAGCACGATGCAATAAAATTTTATGCACGCTTGGTAGCATATAATACCAATCATATAATGTATATATAATTAGACAGTTTCGTAACAATAATTTCCAAATTTTTCAAAATTTAAATGGTACCCACATGACAATGTTTGTAAAATTATACTAAATCTTTCAATTAATCGATGATCTATTCTCGTTACATTAGCTGATACGTTAGAATGTTTAAAAAATCGTTTAGCTGTATTCCCATCATTGCTTGTTCCAAAACCTGGTTTTGTAACATCAACAATCAACCCTAATTGTTCTCTAAATGAATTTTGGATTTGGATTTTCCTCTCCTTTAGTAGTAAATCATACCCATGCATTTTACTTGCCTTAAACATAAAATATAAAACAATATTTATTATCATAGACAACTTATGACAATCTTCAAAACCAATGATATCAATAGGACTTGTATATTTTTGACTATCGTTAAAATAATCATTTTTATTGTTATCTAATACCTCTGAATTTTCCTCTGTATATTCTTTTTCACATTCATCATCAGAAATATTATTGTCTGTTTTCCGTGGTGTTGTCGTATCGTTTAGAAAGTTCATTAAATTGAAATAACTCCAGTTTCCTGTGTATACTTCACCACCCTCCTGAGAATTAACTGAACAACTTTTAGTTACTTTTTTTCCCCTTTAAAAAAGTATCTTTCAAACTTCTTCATTTTTTTTTACTTCTTCAACTATAAAAAAAAATACAAATCTTTATATGAAATAAATAAATATTATATTTATTTTATGTACCATATGCAGGGGCCATCAGTGGCGTACACACATATTTTAAATCTAAAAAGTGGGTAAGTTGATGTCACTCTGCTGTATAGTAGGTTCAAGTGGATAACTGTAATGGATTGTATTCAATTTGAATTCAATGATATAACATCATTGTATATGAAAAACGATTCTGAGAGAAGACGGTTTGTCAGTCTAGGATATTTTATACTATATTTATAATATTTTTATTAATACGGTAGCCGGTTGGTTGAATTAATATAATTTGCATATTATCATATTTGTATACAGGGTGATTTTTTTATCGTTGAACACTCATTATTTCAAAAAGTATTGACTTTTTTTCAAATTTTTTTTTAAAATAATTTTGGTCTCATGCTTTTCTACATTTGTATGCATTTTAAATATTTTTTACCCTTATATTTATTAGGTAAACCACCGGCGACTTTTGATTTTCAAATTACAACCTATATTAATAATTGCATAAATTAATAAAGCTATTTTTTTCATGAATTTTCACTTTACAATTTTCAACTTTCGTTAACTAGTTGACGAGTTATAGCAGCTCAAAGTTGGGTGGTTTTAGGTGTTCAACATACATAGGTGCTACATAATCAGCACCTTGTGAACAAGGATTTTTATTTGTAAAGACCAGTAGCTGTAATAGTAATAAATTCGATATCGTTGAATCCGCGATTGATAATTATTGAACTTTGTACCTATTATAATTGAATGGCTCGAAGCCTACTCGGCGAGCGGTGGAAACTACGGTTGTAGATATAATTAGATATAATATCTACAACCGTCTTGGAAACACACTGTGTTACGTTCTACGGGTATGAAGCAGTGTTGCCAGATTCTCAAACAGGTATTCTCGTACTGTGATTATCAAATTCTCGTATTTTCAATGAAATTCTCGTATCACTAAAAAAATTGTTCGCTACGCTCGCTTTTCTAATCACTAATTATTATCACATAAATATGTGATTTTGCTTAGCTAGGTTAATGATTTTCATTTACCAGACAATATTAATTTCCCTATTGTTCTATGCTATTAGGTAGTAGTACATACCTACACTATGCAATATAACAGCTTTTTAACCCTTTCAGACCCAAGGGTCATTATAATGACCCATCTTTTCAATAATTTTTAACTTAAGAACAAATAATGGTAGAATTTAAATTTTAAGTTTATTTGATAGCTTATCTCATGAGGAATATGAATAAAAAAAATATAAATAATTTTAATGATTTTTAATATAAATATTTATACTTTTGTGAAAAAAAAATGAAAAAAAAAATAAAAATAAATTTTAGTCTTTGTTTCCATATTTCATAGAATATCCGTTAGAGAGCGTTGTTTATTTTAGTACTTATGCTACACTAGCATTAAAAATAGATTTCATGATAACCAAGTGTCGCAGTTAATTCCCCCTCCAACAAATCGCATTGAATATGTGGTACATTATAATGACCCACCGGTTATCGCGACAGTAGCTGTCGCCGACAGTTTATTATTATTTATTACACATTTACACTATTATTAGTTTTGTGTAGCGTTGCGCGAGCGCTTGTAAGTTGTTTGTACATTATAGAGAGCCGATTTCGCCAATTTTTTGTTTTTTATATTTTACGTATTATATTGTGAATATACAAAAATGGCTCATAAAATATTATCTAGCCAAAATATAATGGACTTGTTAGACGGTGACGAATTGGAACTGGATTTTTCTTATGATGAAGATGAATTCCCAAATGATGAACTAGACCAACTTTTACAAGAATTTAATAGTAATTATACTCTTGATACCGAAATAGATAATTCTAATATTAATAATATTAATAATGTCCCTACTGATAATAATATATTGCCTATGATCACATCAAAAAAAATATAAAATGGCTACAACAACCATTTAATACTCCTAATATTGAATTAGATGATCTTGATATTACAGATCCAGTAATTTTTTTACGTAATCCGATCGATTATTTTATGCACTATTTTAATGATGATTTTTTTGAAACTCTTGCATTCAATACTAATTTGTACGCTATTCAAAAAAATTTAACCAATTTTAAAGCAACAAATCAACAAGAAATACGAGTGCTAATTGCAATACATTTAATTATGGGTTGTCTTAAATTTCCTAGAGTTAGGATGTATTGGGAAGAAAATTTTAAAGTACCAAGTGTTTTCAATTCTATGTCAAGGAACCGTTTTTTTCAACTCAGACAAAATTTACATATAATTAATAATTTAGACATTCCAAATAACAATCATGATAAATTTGTTAAAATTCGTCCAATGTACGATCTAATAAAAAAAAAATGTAATGAATTACCAAAAGAAAGAAATCTATGCATAGACGAACAAATGGTACCTTTTAAAGGTAAATTATCTGTTAAGCAATATATTATGCGCGGTACGCCATGCCCATTGGGTGTTAAAATATTTGTTTTAGCTTCAGAAAATGGAATGATTTACGATTTTATACTGTATCAAGGAAGTTCTACCGAATTAAGTCAACATAATTTAAATTTATTTGGTCTTGGAGCATCAGTTGTCTTGCATCTCATGCACACTGTAAAAAAAAATTCGCATTTTTTATTTTTCGACAATTTTTTCTCTACATATAATTTATTTGAGCAGCTCTACAATCTTGGTATTTATGCGGCTGGAACAGTAAGACCAAATCGTTTCGCTAAACCTCCTTTATTACTTGATAAACAAATGGTCAAATTGGGTAGAGGGGCCACGTTTGAAATAAGATCTGACGTTAAGAATTTATTTAGTATAGGCTTAGTAAAATGGTATGACAATAAGGCCGTTACCTTAGGTTCAAATTTCATTACATCAGGAACAATTGATACAGTACAAAGATATGATAAAAAAAAAAAAGAATATATCACTGTAGAAAGACCGGAGATCGTAAAATTATACAATTCAAGTATGGGCGGAGTAGACAAAAGCGATCAGTTAATAAGTTTTTATAGAACTTTTATTAAATCTAAAAAATGGACTTTACGCCTTATCACCCACGCTTTTGATTTAGTTGCTAGCAATTCCTGGCTTCAATACAAAAAGGACGCTACTGAATTGTGTTTACCAAAAAAAAAATATTCGATTTGTTACATTTTCGTCTACAGTTGGCAGATGAATTAATACGTTCTACGCGAAAAATAGTGACAGCAAAGAAAAGTAAGGTGGGACGACCAACTAGATTAACTTATAGTTCACCAAATTTTGATACTGCAAGTACAAGTTTTAGTCATCTTCCTTCACCTTCCCCTACGTCGTCATCATACTCTTTAAATCAAACAAAAAGTCGTACTGACAGTCCAATCGCTTCAGATGCTGTTAGGTATGACCGAATAGACCACATGCCACAAATGGATAGCTTGAAAAACGCGACCAAATGCAAAAATCCAACGTGCTCAAGAAACAACAGAACACATTTTTTTTGCAAGAAATGTAATGTCCACCTATGCTTAACGAGAGACAGAAATTGTTTTGAAGAATATCATACTAAAGTTTAAACAAAAGTTATCAAAGACAACAAATTTATTTTATAATGCTACAAAGATTGATTTATTTTATTTTATGTGACAAAGGTTGATTTACTTTATTTTATAATTAAAAATAATAAATATTTATTTTACTGGTGTTATTAGTTTTAAAAAAATGAGGATATTTACGAATAAAAATAAATTTTAAGTTGTTAATACATTTAAGATTTTAGATTTAATTGTTTGAAAATTTAATAAAAAAAAATTTAATAAAAGTATTCTTTTGTGTCCCGTGGGTCATTATAATGACCCACTTCAGGTCTTGGAAAATGTAAGTGCAAAAATTTTGAAAATTTGCAAAATGATTACTTTTAGGATCCTAAATTGAAATATTAAAAAAAAAATAAAATTTATCGGCTAAAATAATTATGGGTTTGAAAGGGTTAAGGCCTTCTTCAACAGCCAGGGTGTAATGGGTAATGTATGCGCAGCGCACCTGACTTTTAAGGTTAGGGGTATAGGGTTAATAGCATCAACAACTTCATTTTCAAAAATTTCAGGCTCATTTTCGACATCTGTAATTTAATTTTTGTTATAATAACTTTTAATTTTTAAATATTTAATATTAAGTGCTAACATATTCATATTGGTTAATGACCCGTATACAAATATAAATAACTATAAAAAAAATTCAATATCTACCAATTTGAGTATTTTTGTTTTCATTTATTGCAATAATATCACGAATTTGGATCATATTGGGAGCATTGTCACTGGTTATAGAAAATAATTGGTGTTTAGTTAAACCGTATTTTTGAAGAACTTCAAGTACCTAATTAATGGTGTTCAAACAAAAGATTAGATATATTTTTAACTTTTTGAGTATTTAAGTATTGTATTTTAATTTGTTATGCTATAAAAAGTGTAAATAAGAAGTTGCAGAATGAAAATTCTTACCATTGTTTTCAAATTTTCTGATGTATGACCTCCCAATACTTCACCGATAGATAACGTTTTAATTTTTAAATCCATTGTATCACCGAACATATATTGCTCATTGATACCGAGAAATGACCTATTATGACGTGTAACACCATTAATTTTTAAAGAAACCATATGATTTTTCATATCATTTGAAATTTCTTCACATACACTAGAAGCCGTCAATGTTATATGTTTCCTTACATTTTGAGAATTAATAGATATACCTAAAACATATAAATATAATTATAATTTTTATAATAAATTCATTAAGTAGCACCTATAATATATTACTTTTAAATAGGTAGTTATACAAAATTGAAAATACACTTATGAGTTATGTATAGGAAGTATTACCTGTCCCAAACGCTTCAAGGATGGGATTTAGAATTTTTTTAAATCCTGAATCCTGCATCAAGCTAAAGGGTCTCCCATTGACCGTCCCTAACTCAACACAAGCATCAAGCAATTTCTGTTGGTTCATGTCTATTCGAATAAATTTCTTTTGAACGTTGACAAATTGTAACATTAATGACTGTTCATTTTTTCTCTTTAAAAATAAAGTCATTATTGTTAGATACACATTTACTGAAAAAGTAAACACAAGTTATTAAAAAAGAATAATATTAAGTAGATGATTTTATCTTTTCTCTCTGGATCTCTAGTCAATTATATTAAAAAACCATAATTAATAATATGTATTATTTACTATATTTAATATTTATATACTTTATTAGTTATTAGTCATTACTTACCATAGCTTTATCATGTAACTGGACATTTTCAATACGAGCACCAGATTTGGACAACTTGGCCTCTGTTAAATCTTTGTACTCATTTTTGCATAGGGCAAAAATGTGTTTCTCCAAGTTCGATGCATGTTTACCAGATATATACTTTGTACATCCCACATTTACCACCGTTTTTATTGATATCATAAGTAAAAAACATTTCAAGAACAGGGTTCTTCATTTTTAATTTTCAATATTATAATATAGTTATTCTTTAAATAATTTAATAATTTAAATCTTAAACACTTTTAACACTTTAAAAGTTTAAACACTAAGTCTTTAAACAACAACTTTAAAATAATAACATTGACCAAAGTATAAAATATAAATTGTGTCGGATGACACACGACAGTATTAAAATATCGTAAATACTAAATGGACTAAGCCTCGATTCCACCGACTATTTCGTAATAGGAATCAGCGCGCCGACGACGACGACGTTTATTCTTTTATGACGGTATTTATAATATATAGTTAATAGTTATACCTATATATATATGATATTCACAGCAGATAAGCAATACTCGACGACCTAATGGCCTAATTGGGGGAAAATATTTTAAAATAGCTGGAAAATTAAATTCAACTATAATACTATAATGTAATCATGATTCATGACATAATTCAAATATCACGAAAAACTCGTTAATTATTTTGGTCGGAAATAGGTTTTGGTTATAAAACCGGGATTGAAAATACGAGGTAATCGCTTTGATGTTAATATTTATATATTTACCTTGATTACCGATAATCAATAACCGCTTCCAGCATTCCAAAACTAAAAGCGATTATCGGTTTTCGGTTCTCAAATTTACGGGTTTTTACCGGGTTTTGTTACAAACCGGTTACCGGTTTTAAGCCCTGGTTAAATGTTAGGTCTTCACTAAACAGATATCATGATCCAACTAACATTAATTATAAGTTATATTTGTACCAAAATAAGAACCAGACATATCCTGCTATTAAGTAATATCATGTTAATAAACTATGTATTACTACGTTTATATGATGGCGTTAAAACGGTTTAAAATTAAACCGTTTTGAAATTAAAACGCATTAATGTCATGTAAACACTTTAAAACGGTTTAAAAACTGTAAACCGTTTTAAAAGTTAAAACGCTCGCGCTATGTAGTTTAAGAATTTAAAACCGTTTTATATGCTTAAATCGGTTTATCAAATGTACATATAAACGCGGGATATGTTTTGTATTAACTGTGTTATCACTTGTGTTATCAGATTTTGTTTAAAATATTTTATACGGTACGGGAAACGAAAGTTAACAACTTAATAGTTAATTTAGTTAATTTAGTTAACTAAAGTAAAAAAAATTCAATACCTACCGTGTAATTAATTCGTTTTTAGTAAGTACCTATTAACTATCAAGTTGATAAATAACAGTGCATAAAAATGGCATCTCCGACACCGACAAAACGAAAGAGAATTTCTTGGTCAGATAAAGAAGTGAAAGATTTATAGCAATCTTCAAAGAAAGAAATATAATGTCTGCTTTAGACGGAAAAAGATACAGAAATGGAGAAGTAATAAATATTTGTTATCTTTAAGTCTCAACTTCAGTATGTTTGTAAATATATTATTTTCATGTGGATTTTGGGAGCTGTTCAAATAGAAATGAAGGCTTTAGGACAACAAAACTGTTGAACAAATTAGAGCAAAATAGAAGGCTTTAAAACATTTATACAAAGATAAGGAATATTGCAATAGAAAGAGTGGTAATGATCGCAAGGACGGAGGTGAATGGGATGAAGAATTGGATGAACTTTTGAAGACACGTCCATCTGTTAAACCATTGGAGTATGGAGTTGATTACATTGAATCGGGTAAATATTTAATTTTTATAATTTATTTAATTATAATTATATGAAATAATAATAGTGTGAAATAATTACCAATACAATTACTTTACTATTATTTTTAATGATTTATTATATTAGATAATGAAGTCCAAGAGGGTTTACAAATAAATGATATGGAAGTCATTTTTAGTAACGAGATTGATTAAAATATTGACATTGCTGGAACTAGTTTAACTGGTTTAACTAGTTTAACTGTAGAAGGCCCTGAAGTATGTACTGAAACAATAAGTCCAGTTCAACCTTCGAAAACACAAAGGAAAAGTAAGTAAACAAGGAAGTACAGCCCCTTCCCTAAAAAGTCAGCATGTTAGGTAATACAAATAAAAGAGCAGTGTTTCTCTTGCAAATAGGAGTGGAACTAAAAAAATGCTAATTTGGCCTCAATTTATAGATTTCACTACTTTGATAGGTTGAATTTTTTGGAAGGGAGTTTGGAACTTGGTCTCTTTTTACATACCATACACATAAACCAATTAAAAAAGTGGTAAAAATGCTGTTTCTTAAAAAGTCTTTAAAATTATTATTTATTATGTAAAAATGATGTAGACAATACTATAATATTTTATTATCTTAAACAAGAAAATATATTTATTTCAAGAACCAGTCTCAATGTATTTATTCTGTAGTATCAAATGATTAATAATTAAATTACAATTTATCGAGGGGTAAATGCCTGACAGAAGTTTTGTACACCAGATTACTGATTTCAATGATTATACCTATGATTACCCATGATTTACTACAAAGATTACCTATGATTACTTATGATTACCCATGATTACCATCACCTTGTACACTGATTACCCCCAAGGTGTTTACCCCTCGCAATTTAACTTCTACAGTTTTTTTGAAAGTGAATAAATAAAAAATAAAATGTTTTGTAGATAGTTCAATATTTCTAAACCATTCTTGAAAATATAAAGTGTCGCCATAGTTTTTGATCTTTAAAATAGTTGTATTAGATTGTTGTTTATGGTTAACTAATAAGGTCAAATATTATTTCAAGCATAAGCAAAAGGGTAACTAGTATTTTGTTTGGCTCAATTATTAGAAACAAATAAATTTGCATATAAAAGGGAAATAGAAATAGATGACTAGAGGATAATTTTTAAAACATAATTGAAAAGTCTAAAAAAAACTCACCGGTTCATTGGTGCTGAACTTAATGTTAAATAATTAATTAATGAAATAATCAAATATACCTACATTTAATTATGTTTTTGGTAAATTTCTTATTTAACACTAGTCACCAACAAAATGTATGTTATTTTTAGATTCCGAGCAGAATAATAAAAAATAACCTTTTGATTTTACTATGATGTGTGTTTTATTTTATTTGTACCTGTCTACACAATAAGTAGTTGAAATAATGCTCCGATCTTAAACAATGGGGGTGGTTTCTGATAGCAAATGTTGTCTAGTTGGTACTTTCACCGCTGTTGACAGTCTATATAATTATTAAACCGAAATACTTAACTCTGTCTCTATATAAATAGGTTTATTTTAATTTGTTTGTATTTATTAGTATTATTTTGTTTTATTTCTTAAAGGTATTGAAAAGGCATCAGGTTTGGCAAAGGTCTTAGATGCATTTACTGAAAAATGGCAAACCGCACAAAGTAAAATGAATTTAGATTTCATTGAAGGGCAAAACAATATGTTACAACAAGAGTTCGATAAACAAAGAGAATGGGAAGAAAAAATTCTAATAGAAGAACGTGAGATTGCCAAATCAGAGAGAGAAGAAAGCAATGAATTGTTTAAGTTGTTGATTAATGCAATTAAAGACTCATCAAAATAATAAGTATTAACAAGACAAATTTATGTGATAAAATATCCAAAGTTCCTAACTTTGTTTTTATTAAGTTTGTATAAATGGTTTTTTATATAATTTTTTTTTAATTTTTAAAAAAGGTTTTTATATTTTGTTTGTTAAATATTTAAGTTTGTATTTCTTTTCATTATAATTATTCATATTTAAGAGGTCATTAAATAATTAACTAAAGTATTACAGCAAGCTATTGGTTATTTATTAGTTTTAAACATAAAAAAATAAAAATTATATAGTAATAATATACATACAAATTACATAGTATGAAGTATGAATTTTAAACATATATTTAACGTTTAAATGAAGATTTTCTTAGTGGATAATTCATTACCATGTGCTCTTTGAGAATTTCTCTTATTTCTTTTGAATTTGTATTTATTGTATCTTGCGATAATTCACGTTGACTAGGTTGAGCATAACATATATTTCCTTCATTTACTTCCATTGTCCATGATGCATGGTAATTATCTTTAAATTGTTCAACAATATTGTGTAATACACAACATGCTGAGATGACTTGTGGCATAAATTTATAATTTATAGTAAAGCTCTTGAAGAAAAAAAGTACTGCTGTGGAGTATTCCTTGATGTAGCCCAGGCTTTTGACAAAGTCTGGCACAAAGGATTCCTCATCAAACTACGTGATCAGCTGCCTCATACCTGGTGTGCACTTCTTGAATCATACTTGACCGACCGTCAATTTCTAGTCATACATGAAGAAGCGATAACCGAATGGAAAGATATATCAGCTGGAGTACCACAAGGTAGTCTTTTAGGACCTATCCTGTACCTACTCTATACGACTGATATACCAAACGACGATAACATAACATTAGCTATGTTTGCCGATGATACGGCAATTTTGTCAACACGTAATAGTCAGCTCACTGCAACTAATAACTTACAGAGGTCAATTGACAATATCTTTGCCTGGACCAGACGTTGGAAAATTAAGATCAATGGTGATAAATCGGTGCACGTTAACTATACGTTACGCAAAACCGAAAACATCCAAATAAGTACTAATCACCAATCCCACAAAAAGTTCTTAGCTTTATACACTGTGCAATGAATTTAGCTTCTTCGATTGTAGGCATAGTAATATGCAAAGGTCTCAAAAGTTCATTTATGGCTTTACAAACTTGATAAACGCATGTATGGACAGTACTTTTATGTAGACCAAAAAGGTTTCCAACAACTCTATACTCTGAACAACTTGACAGTTTAAAAATTACAATTGCAACTTTTTTCTTAACTGATAATGATGGTCTAAATGCTAACGGATTGGGCGATAATTCTGAAAATAGCTGAGTACATATGTAATCAAATGTTGA
The DNA here is from genome assembly GCA_022818045.1 of Neotoxoptera formosana. Classification (NCBI taxonomy): domain Eukaryota; kingdom Metazoa; phylum Arthropoda; class Insecta; order Hemiptera; family Aphididae; genus Neotoxoptera; species Neotoxoptera formosana. Next base: position 35,958,653 of record CM040630.1, read on the forward strand.
TTTTTTCATTCGAAAATTATCCAACCAATCTTGATCCGTGAAGTGATTGTTTACGATCCGATTCCAAAAGTCTCCACTTCTCATCTAACAAAGAATATTTTAATAATTAAAAGGTGTAATTGAGTAGGGTTACAGAAGGATTTTATCAACCTTTAAGTATTTATTAATATAAATTCAAACCAATATTGATGATAAATAAATGTCTCGTTTAAAAAAAAATGTATCTAAGGTCTTGATACAAAAAAAAAGCTATACGTTTATACTATATATTTATGGATACAATTATGAAAATATATTAATTATAATTACCTTCATCCATAAGCTTCGAACTTGAGTACATTGCTTTATTTGGTCAACTATTGTAAGCGAAAGAGCATCTTGAACAATAGTTGATGGCATGGTAGTAGCACATATTAACAACATTTTATGTCTTAACAACTTCCTTTTAGTAATTATCATTTTAAACACTTTTTTTCTTCGCATTTCAGCTGTCATTTTTCTGCGTTTTAACTCAGCAAGAATTGAAACAATTAATTTTAATTTTGTCATGATTTATAACTATTGTAAATTTGTATTTTGTAAGTTGTAACACAAAATGAATAAATCATATTATCTAATATGAAAATTTGAATCAAATCAATTATCAAATTATCAAGTATTCTCTTGGAACAAACGAAAATGTCATGGAGTAAAAATATTAAATTTAAAACGGTTTAAAAAATATTTATATAAACCGATTTAATATATGTTCGTATATAAACACCTAAAAACGGTTTAAGCTTAAACCGTTTTAAATAATATTAAAACGATTTAATTTCAAACCGTTTTAACGCCATCATATAAACGTAGTATATGATGCGAATAGGTACTATCTAATCGATTGATATTTAATTTTTATATACCGAAATAATTACATGAAAGAGATTAGATTAATATATATTATATAATTCTTATCATTATATTTGTATTATAATTATTATGTGCCAAAAAAAAATATGAAGGCAAAGACACATAAAATTAGTTGATAGAAAAAGTCATATGTGCATTTTGTAAAATTATTTTAGCATGTACTATTATTATTAATAACTATGAAATAATACCTAAATTGTGTTTTTATGGAGTTTAGTCAATATACTTCATGAACCATTGGAGATATTAAAAATTTAACATTATAAAAGTTATAGAAATTACAAGTCAGGTTACCTTAACCAATTGGTTTAAAACTTTTTGAAGTTAATTGTTATACATATATGTAATCATATAGGGGGTGAGCCAAAAATATGATGATATATGGTCTATTGATAACAAACCTCATGTAGACGTGTTATTTATTTCTCACAACCAAAAAATATTTGAACATAAAATACATAAGTATATCTTACTCCTTGAAACATGCAACGTATCTACGTTCTAGTTCGATTTAAGGAGTTTTAAATAGGCAAATTTACCAACAATTAAGAGGACATATTAAGAGGTCGACCCCGCGAGGTGCGTAAGTAAGTGAAATCAGGATATTATAGGCACATGAAAAACATCGCACGGTGGCCTGTGCTAAAGATTTGATTTTTTTGTACAATTATTTGTAAAAATATGTATAATATGCTATATTCTTACTAATTAAATTAGTTATAAAATATGTAACCATTGACAACCCGTTAACCTTATAAATAAACAGAGATTATACACATTATATATCTCATTAAAAATAGCACTTTCAGTTTTTCCAGAATTTTTAGAGTATAATATGTACGTAGAATAGGATGTAATATGCTAGAAACTATTGCGGGAGTTTACTCAACAACTTCTAACAGTTTCATGGCGATCGGATGAATAGTATAGCCTATACTCTATAGGAGTCGCATAAAGGACATACAGACAAACATTTATTTTTATAAATAAAGATTAATTAAATAATAACAAAAAACATTTCTTTATTTTTGTTAAGAAATTGTTTAAATTACAAGTAGGTACCTCTATTGATGTAGCCAATAGCTATGTAGGACGTATGTGACATGTTATACAAAGTAAAATACATAGTAAAATCAATTTTTATTATAAATATATATCTTGTATATATATTATAAGTTATAATTGTCGATTTGTAATCCCTCCTGAAAATATTTCCTGTTTGCGCAACTGAATTACACATCAGCCATAGCAAATTTTCCACGCTAAAAATGCACATATTTGTAACACTTCCAAGATTTTTTTGACTGTAAAAACATTGCTTAAAATTGAAAAAATGATCCGACCGAAACACAAATGTTCAATAATTATTGCCATGTCAGCCACATTCAGCGAAATAAATGCCCATACATTACCCCTTAACAATTATGAACAAACAAACTGATTGCAGCTTATAAATAAAAATACAACTTATAATTTATTATACGCATCAGTGGCGTTCTCAGGATTTTTTATTGGGGGGGATATGAAAATGTATTAAAAGTTGAGCCGTGAGGGTGAACCCCCCACACCCCTTTCTTTTATTTAAAAACAATATACATTAAATTATAACAATATTAAATTTTGTATTAAAATATTAAATTTACAAAATTATTTCTAGTTTTCTTGATGTTTGAGCCATCACATCAAGAACTTCTTTGGCATCAATTTGAATTTCTCTATGAACGGCCAACAATGTTAAGCCATAAAGACGATTCTAAGAATGAAATCAAATTATTTAAAATATGATATAGGTATGAAGTTATCATATTAATAAAATAAGTACTCCTTACTTTAGTCGTAGAATTTCTTAAATAGGTTTTAAGCCTTTTCATACATGAAAATGATCTCTCGGGGGTGGATGTAGATACTGGCAAAGTACATTTTTGAAAAAAATGTAATATGCTCGAATTACTTCGTTTCATTTTTATCGAAAATAAAAATACAAGTCAAAAAAACACACTACACAAAATGCAAATCTCTAAAAACGATTGATAAACTTGGGATAATATGTTATCACTTGTATAATCGATGGTATTGTTATCAATATACCTAATATAAAATATTAGATTACAGCTGATATTCTAGTCTATGTATATAAGATAATATTCTATTATCTATAAACATTAAACCTTGTCTTTAATCTGTTATATGTATACCAATTGCATATTGATTTATTTAATTTTCATTAAAATATTAAATATCACTTATGAATTAATCAAGTAAAAACGATTACCTAAAAAAAAAAAGGACTTGGGGGATCTATCCCCCATATCCCCCCCCCCCCGTGAGAACGCCCATGATACGCATGTGAAACTGCATAATATGTGAAACTGCGCATGTGAATGTTAATCTCTGCCTTAAGAGGACGCCACACCCGTATGTGTTGTCTCCGTCTTACAAACGTGTAACATACCAAATTTACGCTCAGCAGTTCACGTTTTATGCCGTTAGCTTAAAAATTAGAGTGAATCGGCCTATTATAAAAGTTGATGGTAAGAACTTTATCTGTGTTTTGTTGGAAATCTTTTTACTATAATTCAGTTTTTAAGTGAGTTATGTGTGTATAATAAATGTAAATTAAAAATGCTCATAACTCACTTAAAAACTGAATTATAGTAAAAAGATTTCCAACAAAACACAGATAATGTTTTTACCATTAACTTTTATAATAGGTCGATTCACTCTAATTTTTAAGCTAACGGCATAAAACGTGAACTGCTGAGCGTAAATTTGGTATGTTACACGTTTGTAAGACGGAGACAACACATGCGAGTGTGGCGTCCTCTTAAGAAACGAGATATGGTGGCTAAAGACCAGACTACATGTATGGAAATATATATTGATAAAAAATTCCAACAAAAGATTTAATAGGTACTAATAATACTATATTTTTTTTAAATATAAATGTTGATCGAAAAATGTACGACCGATCAAATAGTTTGACCAATTTAATTCAAGATCATATACATACTTTTTTTTCAATATAACAGTTTAAAAAAAAATAAAAAGTGACAAAATTACGAACATTTGAAATTATTTTGTGGTGAAAAATGTATCAATTGTTCAACTTTTATAGCTAAGGATTTCGAATGTAATACAAGAACTTAATCTCATTAATTAAGATTTGGATAAATTTAAATACCTAATTAAACGAAGAATTTAACGATTTTGGGTTTTTTAGATTCTGAGCGGAGCAATAAATGTATTGATTTTACAACAGTGTTTTTTTTTTCATCTAGTTGGTACTTTAAGGAGTTAAAATTAAAAAAATTCAGAAAAGTTTTCAAAAACGTCGGGTAAAACAAAATATAATGAAGACAATTTGGGATTTTACACAAAACCCGTTACCCGTTTTCGACAAAATCGATTTTGTTTTTTTTATAGTAACTCAAAAACGAATATCCTTAGTTATTTGAAACCTTCACTAAATGTTTATATGACTATTTAATACATATGATACATTTTTGAGAATATTTTAACTCTTTTTGAGCTAATTATAAACATCAAAAATCTTTTATTATTTTTTTTAATTATTTAAAAATTATTATTTAATTTTTGTTTAGGTCAAAAAACTTGAAAATTTGATACAAGGTTCTCAGTGTTTCTACCTTTATCAATTAAAAAATTTTTACTGGAAAGTTAAATTCATTTTTATGAGCGTTTGAAGTTCAAATATTTACGACATTGGATATTTACCTGTAAAATAACTATTTGTTATGAATCAATATTATTGATATTTTATTTTAATCAAAAAACGTACAACCTTAGATACTTGACATTTTCACCAAATGTTTATTTTATTATTTTCATTACATGATACAAATTTCAAAATATTTCAACATTTTTTGATTTATTTAGAGACATTTAAAATTCATTTTTTTTTAGCTTCTTTTTTATAAATGTCAATAATTTTTTTCGTTTGGTTAAATAGCTTGAGAATTTAGTAAAAGATCCTTGCGTAAATTGCTATAATAACAGTTCAAAAAAAATTAAAGATACATAGGCACAACTTTTTTTATAAGCATTCTAAGTTCAAATGTTGACATAGTTCATCAAAATCTCGAATATTGGCAAATTTTCACAAGTATGGTCCACAACAGTGACCTAGTGGTGCAACAAAGATTTATTTTTGGGTAGGGAGGAGGGGTTAAGTTCAGTCTGGTTTATGAGTAAATTCTTTAAATAATAAATTTAATTGTTTATATTTTTATTCATAGATAATGCATAGGTATTGGAAAAAAATTCAGTTTCATATTCAATAATTGAATATACTTTTTACGTTACAATTTTCTTTAATTTTAAAATTGCTAAACAATTATATTAGTATGCAACTATGTGCTTATTGTACTACATATAATTCGTAAAAATCAAATATATTTCGGGGAAGGGGGGGGGGATTGTTACAACCCTTCGTGTTGTGCAACAAGCGTGAAATTGTGTAACAAGCTGTTCCATATTTAACAAAATTATAAAATTACTCATGAAACAATAATTTAAACAATAATTGCATAAAAATATAAATTAACCTATAATAAGCCTCAATGCCAAGCCGACGAACCAATATCTTTCATATTATTCTCGCTATACATATTCATAAATAAAGATCAAACTGATATCATAAAAATATTTTGAATAATTAATGTTAAAAAGTCTTACATTTGGTATAGTTTTTATGTTTTTTTGATTACACAATCGAAAAAATAAAAACGCTGCATTACGTTCTAATATAATATTATGAATATTATATTGCTATGTACTGAGTTGGTGTTCTCGAAATTGTTTTCTTTAAATATTTTTGTAACTATATGCCAAACCGATTATAGGTAGTGTGTAGTAGTGTGGTACTGATTAATAGAATTTGAGACCAGTTGTAAATTGTTTTTTATTTTGTAATCCTATATAATATATTATAAATTATCAAAAAGGTTAGGATTTTAGCTATTTCTAAAAAAAAAACTTACAATAAATATAAAAGCACTAAAAAATCTAAAAAAAGTATTGAAAATCAGTTTAACCTTTAAACCCCTTTAAAAGTTTAAGATTAATATTGCAGCAAAGCGTGAGAACAACCACACATAAAATATATTAAAAAATAGCTGATACAAAAAAATCAAAAACAAATTGTATTTTTTTTTCGGATTATGATTCGAATTTACAACTGACATATATCTTTGTATGGACTTTAGACTCATAGAAAAAAGCGGATTCGAACTCTGCCATACAAAACTCACTATCAATCAACAATCATAATTCATAATAATCAATTTGTTGAAAATCTTTTGTGTGCCTTCAAATTACATATTATTCAGAAATGCTTTTTTGCATATCTACATTATGATGAGTACCTACATTATATTACCTTTACTGTTAAATATATAATATTGTCTTATTTACATAAAAATATTTATTTTATTAAAATTATCTTAAAGCATTTAATAAATAACATATATTGTTATGTTATTTTAAAATCAATTACAATATATCAGAAACATTCAAACTATTGGTAGTTATTAGTCAAGGTGGACCTCATACATTTTTCGTTCTAATAAATAGGATTAAATAAGAATTAATATTACTATATTAAATGAAATTATTACCATAAGCTTAAAATACATTTTTAGATTAAGATTGTACTTTAGCGCTATCGAAAGTTCTAAATTCAATATCTAGGATGAAACGGGTGATCTACTTTTCCGCCAAAATCGACCTTTCCGTTTACCACCAGTACAATAATATATATTTCCTTTTTACACTACCACATTTTTAGTTTTTATATTTTGGTAACCCACGAAAACACGTGGAGTTATTGATAATTATGATGATTTTTAAAATAAAATAATTATTAATTAAATATATTATATTTAAAAAAAAAAACACAATCGAGTGATACTTAAAATAATTGCAATCATAGAATATTGTACAATGTTATTACAAGTCAAAATTACGACATTTTTTATTTCTTATAGTTATATGCTATTGATTTGACAAATGTTTATCGAAATATCTCTCTCCTTTTATACTAATCCATTAAACACTGGTTCATTTGGTTTTTCGGTGTTTTGGGTTCACCGATGCATCTTACTTTGCAATAAATATCAGTTTGGACTAATTCGACATTTAACCATTGTAAAATAGATGGCAAATGTCGATAGAAACTATTTGTATTTATTTTTATTATAATATTTAAATTCTTACAATCAGGGGTTACCAAAATATACAAATTTAAATTTGTGTTGGCGGAAAAAGGAAATATATATTATTGTACTGGCGGTAAACGGAAAGGTCAATTTTGGCGGAAAACGGTGACGCCCGATAAAACACCCAATCACCTTGAATTTCAGCGTTTTTTTAGTAAGTACCTTTACTATTTATTTCCGTCTTATCACGTTTTGGTGCTTATGTAAGCTACTGATAAGTACCGTAAATAGGACTATGAAAACTTACACCTTACACTTTTATTATCTATGTATCTTAAATAGGGCGAGGCTGTGAGATACTGAGATGTATAACCTAAAAAGGAGGTTAAGCGAGTACCGTTCTGCTGTACTATAGCAGGTGTCAAGAAGGTCTCTGAAATGGATGTGCATGCCTCATGGGTTAAATTTGAATTCAATGATGTACCTAGAATCATCCGAAAAACGGGTCTGTCAACACCTACTAATTTATATTATATTCAATGTTGCTATTCAAGTAATTGCCCGAAAATACCGCACTTAAAAACGTCATTATGTGTATAAAATATAATAATATACTTTAAAAGATTTAAGTACCTACCCAAGAACAATATTTTAAAATTACAACAAAATAACTACAATTGTTATTCTTTGTTTAAATATCTAATTTCATCCAAATTTAAACATAAATATCTATTAAAAAATTTGTATTTAAACCTATTTTTTTTAGATTTTATGGTTCGAGTATCAAATACGTATAAGAAATAAAATGAACATTTTATCAAAATGTTCAATCTTTAGTTACAAAAACATAATATTACACATTTTTAATCACAACATTAATTGTAAATGTTCGTGAAAACTTTAAATGGTCATAAAAAAATTGTGCATTTGTATCTTTAATTTTGTTGAACTGCAATTATAAAAACTTATGATTTATGAGCAACGTTTTTTAAATTTTCAAGCTTTTTAACCCACCAAAATTTTTTTTTATCAATATTTACAGGAAAAAAATGGAAAATTGAAAATGTCTAATAACAACTCAAAAAAAAGAAAAATAATTTTAAAATGATAATTTAAACATTTATTAAATACTAAATATTTCAAGTATTTATGGTTTTTAGGTGTTTTGCTTACGAGTCATTGAGTCATAGTAGTTATAATTTATTATGTCTTATGGACTACGTCATAGTTACAATGAGTATTGAGTATTTCTTTGTTGTTAATTCAAATATTATAGAAAACTATGAAACAAAATATATTAATATTATCATCTAAATAATATAATAATATATTAAATAACCATATTTAAATTTCATAAAAAAAGTTCAAATGTAGCAAAAATTACCTATACCTATAAAAAATAAATTATATAATATATTATATTATTAATATTATAATTTATTTTATGGACTTCTGTTTTAAAGGTATAATTTGCTACATTTGAACTTTTTTTTTGAAATTTTAATATGGTTATGCTTTTTAAAAATTCCTTATATCATACTTACCTATATTACAAAATTATGAGTAGGTACTAAACACTAAACAGGTAATTTAGCTTTGATTTTATATCTTCAAAACTGCGTAGTACAATATGTTGATTCATTTTTTTATTTTAAAAATGATCATTTTTTTTTCTATTTATTAGTTGAATTACAAAGTTAAGTATTTCGATTAATTAATGTCTATAAGCAAAGCTTGTGGTGAAGTAAAACAATAGAAACAAAATACAATTGATAAGTTATTCGCTTTGCACAGTATCTAACATTCACCAAGTGGCTTACAAACTGAATATTTTTTAAATTAATTTAAATCAGATCGGTAAATACTGTGGACTTTATCTAGGTATATTTTAATTTAATTTGTACGTGCAGTACTAACGGTTTTTGGAAGGTGGGGATCTTTATGAGCGTCCAAACATAAAATTGAGTTTGCAAACGAATTGCGACTTTTTTATTTACAGTGCCACTATAATTTTGGTTATTGTTAGCTTATTGAGGGCTGTACCTTAATTAATTTGTACGAGTTTTTGACGTGAGAACTTCTAACCAACCGTCGATAGAAATGACGAGAATTTCTCAAATTCTTAAAAACGAGTAGCCGGCTCACGTATCGTGATGAACTTCTAGGACATGGAAACAAACGCGCAAAAACATAAAATTGCACAAATGGATTTTGACGTCCGCCGTTGTTTATTGGCGTGTGAATTCCGGACAAGGTCGTCGCTGAATAATAATTGTGTTAATATAATATACGCTCTCGCGTGGCGCGCGCGATTATCTCGTTCTGCAGGTTCGCCTACTTCTCGTGCAGCTCCCGTGCTCCTGCAATACTGCTCCTCATAACACGGCGTCGACGACCGAACTGTGACACGACTCGTATATTATTACTATTGTGTTTCGGCGCAATCGAAAATCGAAAATTGTTCGTAAAAAAAATAACGTCTGCACAAATTAAGCACAATCGTATTATATTGGCTGCGATGAGAGCAGATATTATACCTCGTATATAATCCATGATGTCACTATATATTGTAGTATTAGCCATTAGGTATTATATTGCACGCCATCCATATAATTGGTTAGGTTCCATACAACACTTTACCACTATAGAGAAAATACAAACATTAAAACGTCAACAGATATTATTATTTAAATAATACCGTTGTATAATATTAATATAATATGATTTGATGTTTATGCATTTTTTATTTATAGCGATGAAGTATGGTATATTATAAAATAAATAATATAATTTAATGTACGTAACTGTATCTACACCTATAGGTGTTATATCATATACAGTTCAGACACGAAATATAATATGTTTTACGTAAGTAACTATAGAAAATATAATAATGTTACTGTGAGTGAGTGGGTTTGTTCAATGTTGTGAATAATACGCTAAAAATTATTTATTTAGGTAGGTACCTACCTAACATTCTTCATCATATCAATGCAACTTAATTGAAGATCAAAATGATTTATCACTATGAATATTTTGTTCATTTGAATGTTAATTATGTCTTCTTTATGTCTGCACAAATATACATATTAATTAGTATAATTATGAATATTATGATATTAAAATATACAATATAATGATTTATGTGTATAGATTTTTAATTAATAGGTAATAGTGGTAATATATATCTACAGAGCGCACAGTACTACAAATAATTTAAATAAAACATTTTATTTTGCATATTCAGTATAATTATTAATTAATAATAATTGTTAATTAATTTACTTTATTTAAAAAATTTACAATACTATGTTGAAATTGTACAAAGCAATTTTTTTATATTGCACATATTTTAGTCAGATATGAAAGAGAGAACATAATTAAGGTACATACATGTAAGTACCCGGCTTAAATTTTAGGTAAATATATTATATTTCTTAATAAAAATATTATTTTATTTTTATGTTAAGAGCTGTTGTCTTGAACATTTAGGCTTAATGTTAATTCTAAATTTATTATTTTTTAATTAAGAACGAATTATTGAGACACGAAGTTTTGAATATACATTAAATCAATAACTAAACAAAAATAAAATATACTTTTAATACAATTTAATTTGTTAAATTAGTTGTTATAAACCTAGCCCATAAGTGACATATCAATAAACCAAGTACCTGTACGGCTATACATAATAATATAATATTAAATTACAATACCTACTATTTAACGCATACTTCTTGCTCAGTATGACATGGCGGTAAAATATTTATAATTCCATATCATATTATATGGATAATTACCTACAACAGTACTGCCTACCTATAAAATATTATTATATGAATTAGATATTATAACGGCCATCCGAAGTTTTTTATTTGAGATGTGTCAAAAACTTGAATGTGATAATAATTATTTTAATTTATAATAGTTATATTATGCGTAATCGTGTACCTGCATACTAGATACTAGTGTACTACGATATGAATCCGAATTAAGCGATTTGCCCTACTCCGTCCAACCCGCAGGCCTATACGTCTGTATAGTCCTGTATCAGTCTTATACGTGGATAACAAAAATGCACCATGACAGGAATGCGTGTTGGAAGTCAAGGGTCTCGTACCTATAATATTATTATAAACACACTTTTCGTATTAAGTGCCACAAAACTCCTAGGTGGGGCTATAATATATACACGCACTATTATACTACCTAATCATGGTTTGAAACGCCTGAATAGCCGATGAACAGATTTTGCAGAGCCTCGGAATCAGAAGGACAAGGTTCCCGCCCCTATATTATAATATTATATTAAGCACACACACAATCACACAATGTATATACATACAATTTATAAGGCGTGCAATCGTAATAAGGCTTCAAGGTGTATCCAATAATAACTACCTGTCATCCAAAGCCAAATTAAACTGAACGTGCCGCATATAAATTCCCTTGGTTTTTAAACGCACACAGCCTTTTGAAATAAATAAATTGAGAAATTAAATTATAATCTATATTATAGGCTTAAGAGGACGAATGAGATGCCCACCAATAATTTGTAGTGTGAAAACAGGGTTTGCGAGAATAAATACTGTAGAAGCTGTAATAATACTAAAATCACCAAATTGTCATGGAAAAAATAAAGAAGAATATTATCTATGCTCAACGTGGTAGTCTTTTGTAACAACAAATAATTTATTTTCTGTGAATTTTTAAAGTTTAGGTTATTTTTGTAATTTTTAATCAATTGTTAAAAATTAGTGGATTAAGTTATTTAACTTCAATTCCTAACGCTTTAGTACAGATAAATGTTCTCCACTATAAACTTTAAAAATTTGGCGATTTTAACAGTAATTATAACAATTTCAAGACACTTTCATGTCACCTAAGTAGGTGTTGATTCGTGCAAAACTATTTCGTTAAAATAAAACATTTAGAATGTAAACGAGCACCGCATTATGTTGACCTTTATATAATATTTAAATGGTTTTGTTAGTCTGGGTAGCGTCCTCTCAATGCAAATGTGATGTTTGAAAAAGTACTCTTTGACGTGAAGTACACTAAATAATACATTAAATATTCAAACCAATATAGCTTTAAAGTTTAGTATAAACATTTAAAAGACATTTAACAGCAAAACAAAATTTCATTTCAACATATTTTCTCGATGTGCGATTTGCGTCTACGCATAACGTCGTATTTCATACTCATGTTTAACAATAGAGTGTGTATGATCATTATCATTTAGAACATCTAATGTAGTACATAATTTAATGAAGTCTCCGGCATCATTTAGAACAATAAGACATTATGATCTGTAATAATAGTGATCTGCAGCTCTTTCACTAACCGTAACAAACTAATTAGGTAGTGAATCCGAGGTGTGAGAATAAACAATTGTATACCACGGGATAAAATTAAAAACAATATCTCCGGTTTGTTAAAATAAACAAAAAATATTTTACGCTAATATCAATCTGCAGCTTATTTAACCTCTAGATAATAATATTATGAGGAACGTGAATACCTAAGTTTTCATATTTTAGTTATACGCCCGTACGACCAACGAGATATTATCTTCTCTTCTATAATTCGTGATCATTTTACATTTCCTTATATTCAAATTATCGATGCATCATAATATATAATCATCTCGATTTTTAATGCGATAAACTTCTTTTTGTTTCCCCTTCCCCTATAGATGGCCTAGACCTTCGAGGTAACGAGATACTGCAACCATGAATAGTATATAGGTATTAGTAATTATATGGGTACTATAATATTAAACAGGCACCGAGCTTAAAGCTGTGTATAGATATAGAGTATAATGCGTGTATAGAGTACAAAGTAAAAATTTAAAATCGCTAGCACTTGACTTCTTCTATGATTATTTGTTTTCAGCCTGCTAAAATAATACATATTTAAATTTAGAAAAATATTTGATGCCTACATTCATAAGACAAGTCACAACTCACAAGTGCATTGTAAAAGTATAAATACGTACTTATATAAACACAAAACTACTGAGCTTTGGAGGGAAATATTTAAGTCACCTCATATTATATATAAGATATAATATAGCAAGCTGACTAAATAATGTTTGTCAATGACAAATTTCAGTAAAAAATATTCTATACAAATGTATGAACTACTTTTTCTATTTATATAAAAAAAAAAAATTGCATGCACATACTCATGATTTTATCGATTATAACAGAATATATAATATTATTTTAGTGATGTATGCACAAAGTATGGTAATGACTCAAATGCAGAGACACATATGTATACACATACATATATATATATGATGCACTATTCGCATCATCGTTTTTATAAAAAATATATACGAGCTTAAACAAATTGTAGGTTGACCCGTCGTATCAAGATTACTTATATGTATATACATGTACTTGTATATTATGTATATTATTTTTATTATTTCATTCAACATGCATTACGCATGTTTAAATTTCGGTGTTCGGCTCAAAAAAAAATCCTTAATGTTTTAATGTTTCGTTACTCGATAGGTAGGTTAAATTAGTCTGTACAGGTAGGTTAGGTACCTTATTTCACAATAATTGTAATAAACACTTTTCCTTGAAGTTGTATAATACTCATCGGTTATAATACGAGCGTATTATTTAATAATTATATATTTATTTTAAAAACGAGTTGTTTATGTAGAAATCTGTAATTTTTTTGTTAAGTTCAATTTTTACATCAATACTGATTACTCTTACTTAGGTATAAAATTGTTACACTCATAATTTATCAAAAACACTATAACACGTATTCCAGCCACTGCGTTTTATGTTATCACTAAACATTCAGTGAACCAAAAAGGACCATTTAGTCGTTTCAACATGATATAGTGCGGCAATGGACGCACTGTATAGGTACACACCGTGTACGCACCGTGTACGCACCGTGTAGCTCCGCATAAATAAAAATATTTTGTGAATCCGTAACTCCGCATGCACCGTATCTCCGCACGGTCAAAAAAACGATCGCACCGTAGCTCCGCATTCTAAAAATATTTTAAACACCAAAAGTCCGCATGCCATAAAATTAATACAATTGTTAATAGGTGGAGACGAATACAAGCAGTTGGTCTTGTCCAAGAATATAAAAACAAAGACTCCGGCATAGTCTTAGGCAATTATTTGGTCTTATGTATCTGGATCCTAATGAAGTTGAACTATGTTTTGAAAATGACTTTAAAAATGACCAACCCAATTAAAAAAATTATTACTTACTTAGAAAAAACATACATAACAAACGATGCAACATTTCCACCCAATATTTGGGCTAAAAAAGAAGCAACCCTGGAGAGAACAACAAACAATTGTAAGTCTTTCCAAGCCAAATTTGGTGATTTATTTACATCGGCACATCCAAGTATTGCTGTATTCGTTAAAAATGTATTAGCTATGCAGACAGATTCTTATATAAGAATTAATTAAGCCAATAAGAATGAAAGTAGGATGATTAGAAGTCAGCAACAAAATAATATACAATTAATAAATAAAAAAATTGAATTATATAATAACAACCAAATTAATAGATATAATTTTGTAAAAAGTTTGGCTTCATATAATAACATTTTATTTTATACCGACAACGGCAATGTTTATTGTGTTCATTAATTATTTTTATTTTGATTAGATAATTGGTTACCTCACTAATATTATTTTTATTTAACTTTAATAACATATATTGTATTTTGTATTTAAACAATAAAAAAAAATTATGTGAGGAGTTACAGTGTTTTAAAAAAACCTCAAATTACTTGTAATAGCACTTTTTGTACTGAAACATTTTATGATTAAATAAATAAAAAATAAATAAATAAAAAAAAATCTTGTATGCAGAGTTAGGGTGTTTAAAAAAAACCTCGTATGCGGAGTTAAGGTGATATATTACAAAATGGCCACGATGCATGCGGAGTTACGGTGCACCGGCGGCAATGATTGATCTATACTATATTACATTACATTTATCATTATATTTTAGTGAATCATTATTGGGCAGATGTAAACTTGGCCCTCAATTATAATTTTTGTTGTAAGCTCAGCCCGATAATTTTTACCGATAAAAATAATATAATAAAGAGAACAAGAGAAAATAAATATAAAACAAAATAATTTTTGAGGGATAATATTATAATGAGAATTACTTCTCGTGGTGACCATTGGATAATGCTTAATGGTTCTTAAAAATATTATAGCGTAATTACTAATAATTATGTATGAGAAGATCTGAGCATGTTTTTTTATTCGAGTAGAGTTTATATATAGCATCAATAACTTTTACCTTACCTAAATAAAATCAGAGGCTATAGCCTTTATATGGCCTAATACAGTGGTTTTCAACCAGTGTGCCGCGAAAATTCTATTAATCGAGTTAAATATTATATATATAAATATATGCTAGGTATTATATGAATTGGTGTGCCGTGAAAATTTTGTAGGAGAAGAAGTGTGCTACGTTGTTAAAAAGGTTGAAAACCACTGGCCTAATATGACCCAAACGCAACCCATAAGCGCAAAAAAAATTACCTTTTTTATAACCCATAAGCGCAAATCAATTAAACAAAATTGTAATAAAAATCAGTAAAAAATTAAAATTATAATTTTGAGTTATTTTAAATTAGTTTAACAAGTATCATGCATAAATAAATTAATATATTAAACTAATATAATAATGAGTAGGTACCTTAAAATAAAATTTGAAATGTTAAGCCCACTATCTTCAAGTATTCCAATCTAGAAATTTTTTTTGTTTTTACAATGCCTAATAGTTTGTGTATTGGAGATAACTTTAGATTTGCGATTCGTAAATTTTCGACAAATTTACTGTAATTTTAAATAAACTTCTGATTGTCGTGGAACGGGTAGGTAAGAGCGTCGAGCGTCGCCGCCTTATGTTAATTAAATATTGTATCAGGTAATACAATTTATTTTTGCACTTTTATCCCACTTCCAAGGTACAAAAGCGCAAATTCGCGAGTTTTTGAAAAAAAGGTCGGTTTGCGCTTTCGGGTTTCACCGAAATCGGAGCCTAGTTTACAATAGACCTTTTGAATATTTTTTTTCCTCGGGCCGAGAGTACAATCGCCCTATAAATTATTTATATACAACCCGGCAGTATAAACAGTAATTATAGTGGATCGGAAATTAGAGCCTGTAGGTATATATAATTATATACATACAAATTTCTGACTTCCGTACTTGTTGATAGTTTACAAGTGGGTGGTTATTGGTTTGTGTGGTTTGTATGATTACTGCTTGTTGGCCAGATCATATATTTTGGCCAAATCGTGGACAATTTTCCCCATCATATTTTTAACAATTGATTTGAATGTGATTGTTTATTTGAAACAATAAAAAGTACTTACTATATGATTTGGCCCTGGATTTATAATGTTGGTTATACACTTATATATTAGGTACCTAGTAAATACATTATACAGAATACTAGAAGAGCATCATAGCAGCGTGTTGGCAGTAGCTATACGCATAAGGTAAGAATATAATATATTATTATGTTAATGATGCACGACCACGAACGTATAAAATACACATATTGAATAATCTCCGAATGTGAAATTATAGGATTCATCTGCAGTCACCAATATGATGCGGTTGTGGGTGGGTGAGTGCTGGGTGGGCATAGTCAGAGTAAAAATGTGCCTACGTCTCGACGTAAACAATAAATCACCGCTGAATAATATATACCTACGCGTGTTATTATTATGTATGATATTTATTGTTTATTATTATCCACGGTGTACAAGTACAATGCCAGTAATATTTTTGAAAGCGTATTTGTAACGTTGTATATAACCATGTTGTATTCACCGTGTATTGTGTTATATAATATATTATACTAAGGAATACAATGAATTAACGGCAATAGCTGTTATCAACTCTTAACATAAGTTTTTTCATCTATTATTGTGATTTGTGATGGTAAAATGCATTATGGGCACGGAGTACACATTACCTAGTACCTATAGTTTACCTACCTACGAACAGTGGCGAAACAGTTTTAGCCATGTCTATGTGGGTTGGGCACGATTTTCAGCTAAAAATTACTAATGCCAGAATTAAAAAATGAATCATAATATAGATAAAGATAATTATTAAATTAAATGTGAAAACTGTGAGTATTGTTATTGCTGGCAGTCAACCTATGTGTATACTGTATAATATTAATATTCATATTACAGATAGAAGATACATGACGACTACGATATAGATTTCAAACGTTGAATGACATAAAGAACTCGTAGTTTAAGTTTCAACCATATAATTATAAACAGTATACTAGAAGCTAAATAAAAAAAAAAAAATTATAAACAGAATGTGCAATTTTAAATTTTGAAAAAAAAAGTTTGTTTAAGCATATAGCCACTAACTATAATATCAAAAATTATCTTGAAAAAGATCTTATTTTGTGGTTTCAATGCTGGGTGGCAAGTTAATAAATTATCTTACCTCAGTTGATAGTTAGGTAAGTGAAGTTGAAAAAAAAATTTAATGAATAATTAAAATGTAATAATATTATTTAATATTTTTGTTCTCGGTTTTACTTGGATGACTCTGTGCAGAAAACCATCATGGTCCATTATGACTTCCTGGTAACAAATTGATTAAATGTCAACATAAATTTATAATAATACTTTCACATAATATATACCAATTATCTGGGATTAAATTCAAAATTAACTGTTAAATTTGTTGTATGTTATTAAATTGTATTTTATTAGGTATATTATCATTTGTTATTACATAATAATTAAAATAATGTATTGAGTTAACACGTAGGTATACGTATAACAATAAGTTAAGTTAATAAAAAAAAAACAAGAGTATCCTATATATAGGTATACAATTAGTTATTTTTGATATTTTCTCAACTCTTTCGAGTCCGAAAAGTTAAAATCGTCTTAATTTTGATTCCTAAGGCCGAATGACTTGCAAAACATTTTACCTTGCACTTCCACCGATCATTAGTAAAAAATACCGACCGTTTCGTCGGTGGCGGCTAATCGTCATCGTTGAAATAAAAAAAAATTAAAAAATACCATATTATTGTATTATAATATTATATACCTATATCGTAATAATAATATTATCATCATATATATACATATAGAAGCTGCGCGGCGGTCGCGATGACATTCAACGGGGTGCTGCGACGTGCGTATAATATATAATAATATATTATAATATTAGGTGGATAGTATACATATAGTAGTAATAATAATAATAATAATAATAATAATAATATTATTATCGTTTTATCGCGTGTATATTATGTATTATAATGACGTTAGGCGTCGGAGGCGGCGTCGTGTCGCATATCGTACGAGTGTAGGACGTGGTGTGTACACTATATATATATACATATATATATACGTGTGCGTATTATAATACGGCGGATAGGCCCCCAGACTAGGTCATCCGGCCACGGTTGACGGCGACGCCACTAATAAATTATTATCACGATAATTTAATATACCTAATATACAAGATTGTGTTACGCGCGTGTACAGGTAAGCGGAGACGAGAAGATGCGTCAGGGTCTTTAATTTTTCGGAATGTCCGAGACGGGTTTTGTTATGGTTTTTTTTTTTGTATTTCACCTCCCCTCCGCACCCACCCCTTACCGGCGTCGAGAGTAACTCGGTAGTTTTGCGGGACACGCGTAATAATATATACGTCCTAATAATATCACACACCGACGCTGCACGCCAAACCGGCTTGTACGATTGTGTGCCGCTCTCATAATAATAATAATATGCAAACGCGACAATTGCATAATATTTAATGGTCGTGATGTAGATATAATATAATATAATATTATTATAATACTTACGCACAGGACGAGAAAATGTTTACCACACTTTAAGAGTATCTAAAATATTATTATGCGTGAATATAATTTTTCGGACGGCGAGCGCACGCGAAGGCGACAGACGCGACGTGGTTGACGACGGTGAAAAAAACGCACCTCGTCCGCTGTATCGAGTGTATGGTAAATTATTATATTTTAACAATAACCATAAGCGACCACTATTATTGCATTGTGTATGAGCGAATCGTATACCACGGTTACGACGCAGTGCAATTCTCTCCGCTACACGACCGCGGTTAGTGCACAGTACGTCGTTTTCGTTTACTGGCTGCAGCGGGCGCGACGCAGTTTTGATTACCTACTATAAAACTGCAAATTTTTAAAGTTAGTTATAATGTTATATAGTTCTTGGATCGAACCGGAAGACCACGTAGTGGATCGATACGTGGAGATAGAAATGCCTTAAAAAGTTAAAACACAATTTCAGTTAGATGCTTAGATTTAACACTCAGGTTTTTAGCGTCTAATAAAATACCTTTGTGGCTATGTCTAAGACACAAAGTCCGTCAACCTGAAGTACACGGTAAGAATAATCCAATCGATTGGATGATGCGATGAGCACCCTACTTTATTCAGTTTGTAACAAATAATTATAAAGAATTGTATTTAAAATTCTAAGCGTTTGTATTTGTTATGCATAATTATTTTATTTATAAAATGCCAGTTCTATTATGTATAATTTTTCTGTAAATTAAAATGTAATTTTTGTTGAATTGTGCTACATCATGCCGGTTTATTAATAATAATTAAATAAATATTATGATTTAAGTTTTATTGTAGTAGCAATCGAATTAAGTATAAAATATTGAACATAACTTTAAAGAGTTATTTTTTTTTTTATTTCTCCGTTATCTTCAATAAGACCGCGAAGAAATGTAAACGCAAACGTGCCTTTTATTTTAACTCCGATATTGATACACTAATTGTAAATTCTGTTATTGCATTTAAATATTTGTTGTTAATATTATTTGGAGGATTATAAAATATGAGTTTTAAACTGAGCTCTTACCAGTGGACACTTTTCAACAACTAAACGTAAACTTTGTGCGGGATCCATTAACGGGATTTATGTCGTATAAAATATAATATTCACAACGATTTTTGGGAAGTAGGTACCCTATCTATTTTATGAATATTCCCAGACTCCAGCTTGTATAATAATAATGTAATATAATAACCGGTTAAGATCGGTAACATAATATCAACAAAGCGATAAATGAAACGATATTTTCAGCTCGGTCACAATATAATAATAGGACCCACGAACTACATATTCTTGGATATTATAACACATTGATGTAGGTATATAATATTATACATGTACAATATACACGACAATCCTAGACCGTCATACGCTCATTTGCATACTCGTAAAACCTTAAATGCTGAAACAAGTGTTTGAACAACTCAATATTCTGTGTGTGTGTATAAATATATATATATGAACCTTTTATATACAATATAGATATATAGGTAAACACGACGCTTAGGCCTATAAGGTACAAGTGTGTGTAAATATTGTGCTACTTTCTATTTTCACTCTCTTGAGGTCCAGAGATGAAAACTATTATTATGCAGTTGCACCAGTAGGATATTATTATAATGTTTTGAAAACAAATATTAAATCACTTCGGGGAAGAGGGCGATGACATAAAATTAAAAATGCGCGTGCATGCATTTAGGCCTACTCGTGCACTCCCGTTTCAACCTACCTGCAGCTATAGTCCAGGTCACATCATCACTACACTTTCACGTTAACATTTGTTCAAGACTTTTATTTTATTTTTATTTTTTGACACGGAGATTTCTTTACGCGTATACCTACGATAGTACGATGCATGCGAGTTGCGGGCCGTACAGGAAACGCGTACCACATCAGAAGTGACTATATATATACTCGACACCGCCGTTAATGCAATTTTATTGCAGGCTGGCTATTGCACTAGGTACCCGGTGCAGGTACTATTAAAATAAATTGTAGCTCGCACAAATCGATAGATATCCACATGTTACATATAAAATTGATTATACGATTTGGACTTGGTGGAATAAAGCATTTTAAATGTTTTCAAATTTTAAAATAAAATGTGTATTACACTATGACTCACAAATAATGTTACATTTCCCAGCATTTAAATTTTTTTGGAAGCTATTAATTATTAAATATTTAAGTCCTTTAACTGCACACAGAGTGCGAGATAATATATTTATACTTCCTAATTAATTTAAAAAGTTTGGTAAAAAATACAACTGTAAGGTGAAAAATTTCAAAACATTTGTTTTTAATTTTTATATTTATGTATTAACCATCACGTAATGCAGGTATTCGCGTGAGTAAGCGAAAATATCATAATATTATCTTATACAAAACAACACATGTACGGACGTGTTGTATGTGTGCCATGACATTATGAATTAAGTTTTTTTTATTAATTATCATGTAACAAATACAAAAAATAAAAAGAAACAAACTATGACTAATTAAAATGTAATAATTGAACAATATGTAATTAGTCGACTGTAAAATATGTACAAAACTACTCTGTGGGGTTGTACTTTCCGAATTCCTTACTGTTGTGTATACGGGCGAATAGGTACTTTGGAAGGACGTTAATATATCATACCTACTCGTCGGTCATTAGCATTGTATAACTTTATATAATAATTATCACTATTATTTATCATAGTCGTGAAATTCCCGTTATCACTGTCAAAACTCTAGTCGTTAACCGTGGCGACATTCCATTCAAATGTTGCGGTCAGTCCTATAATTTTATTAGAGGATTGCTCAACCAAAAATTTATGTTTTGAAAGTAATCATTGTTTTTCCCACAATTAAAAATATTGTACCATTGAAAATGTTTTATACTTTTCACAATCATCTTTACCATCAATATTATTTTATGTTTTAAGTTTTTAACCATAATATATTATATAGTTGTTGGTATATAGTTAAATAATATATTATAATAATAAAATTACGTAATATCGTATGTCTAATAGAAATATTTAAGTGTTAAGTCTAATAATTCAATGTAGATACTATTGTGTTGACCGAGTTATTATTATTTAATTAGCATATAATTAAATTATATTTCGTTGGTTCAGCAAAAAGAAAGAGGACCAATCAAATAATACCAACTAAAAATAAAGTTAGATGGATTATTTTAGTTTTTAATATTTTTACGTTAACCATACAACAGAAAAAAACGTTTTAATATTATAAAACTAAAACCATCATTTTTATTTAACAATGAATTTTTCGTGAGTACATTCTATATCCATTTTAAATGTTGAAACCAGACTAACGCGTTATTTGTTCTAACTTTCAAACATTGGAAATTAAATAATTACTTTATCACATTAATACGATTTTGGATTAATAGTCCATCTACCTCTTAGTAGTATAACACTGCAGATATAATAATTACACACTGATAATTATAGTTACATAAAAATATGTTTATTAGCATTGAGATTTTTAAAGTCAAGGGTATCCATTACAAAATTGAATGTTTACTATTGTACGTTACTCAACATTGAGATGATTCGGTCAACGTCAAAGTTCACAAATATTAAATAGGTACACACATCCAAACGTGATATATATAAGTATCATGTCGGTATATTATAGACACGTATTTAAACTTAAATGGTAAATGTTTATAAATTACTATAAAATTATTTTTATTCTGATTTGACATGATAATACGAATATTGCAACGCTAATAATGTCTCTACTACCTACCTACTAATCTCTATGAGCTATATATTACGTCTACTACAAACTCGATTTAAAAGGTACACGCACATGGTGTTTTGGCTGGGAATCTGGATTTAATTGGGATCTGGGAAGGCCAACAAAAACAATTAAAAGCACGCTTTCGCAGGGTGAGGTAATGCATCTCGCGGCGAGTTTATTACGAACTGCAGTGAGTCGCAATCATCAATAGACAATAACAGCGTATACCTACCACCGCTAGATGATCGTCGGCTAAAATGATTATGTATATAAAAATATTAAATGTTTAAATAAAACAATAAATTAGTTTTTTTTTTTTTTAACGGTTACACAAATAAAAATACAAGATAAGGGTAAACAATTTAAACAAAAATGTTTTTTTATGTGTTATATTAATACATTTCTTTTTATAAATTCGTATTAGGTATATGGTTTATGGACGTTTAAAAGTATAATAAATTAGGTTGTAAGTAATGTAAATTCCATTTTATATTGATAAAACTATTGACATAATTCGACTATTTTAACATTTAATAACCTTATAATAATCGTTCAGTTGAGAAAACAATATTATTAATTCATTTATCTAGTTACATCAGCATTACTCAAACACATGACATTTATTTAGCCCACAAGCTCTCATATTATATTATACCTAAATGACTAAATCGAATATGGGTTGTTTAAAGTGTTCAAACAAATGTATTCCGGTATTCGTTGTGTTACACAAGTTTAATGTCATAGCGAATGAATGTAATAGTTAGATAGGTATAGATATAATAGATATGGCATAAATTATAAATTGCTAAATTACTAATTTTTGTTATGCTCAAATTCTTTCAAACCTTTACTAATAATTTACGTATTTAGTCAAATTGTTTTTTGTAAAATTGTATTGTCCGTTTTTCTTACACACGTGGCTTATTTTTACAATTTTAACAACAACTTAGGGCTCGCAATAGTTCATACATTAACAACCACTCTCTTAAATATGTATTTAATTATAATGCTGCAAAAAAATGCTTAAATATGCTGTAAAAACCATAATATAATTATTAGTTATGCTATTAAATTACATAGTTATGAACAAAATCACCTATATTAAGTTGTATAAATTATTTGTAATTTTAAAACAAGGTAGTGTGAATGTGGGTTAACGAATACTATATGTTTAATGACTGGATCTACATAATACTGTGATATTTCCATAAATTTCCTTTTTTTCAAAAAAATTATGTTTTTCTAATCTTCTCGTTGAAAAAAAAAGTACATGAAAAAATCTAATGGTAGATTGATTATTATCAATGTGACACTTACAAAATACATAAGTAAATATGCCAATTAAGACAATAATTCATAATAATATGCAAAAATATGCTACATAAAAACATTGTAAATAAATATATGCAGTATTAAACTCATATTTTGAAACAAATTTCTACACATTATCTAGCGTTAAATAAATCATATGCAAATGTATGAACTTGCCAGCCCTGGTCATCGTATACGCCATACGAATTAATTTATTATTATATTTATCATAGCAATACTTCTTTTTTCTAAATATATTTAATCAAATATGTGCACTGCATGTATTCGTACATGGAGCATATTATAATAGGTACCTACTAACTATATTGTTAGTACCTACATAGTTGTTACCAATACAATTTTCAACCTGAAATAATATAAGGCATTAATGTATAATAGCTAATAATACGTATTAAGATTCTGTTTTTTTTTTCGAACACACAGACACTACTTTGCATTTTAAATGGCCTCAACATGTAAAGAAGTTTTAAAAAAGGATTTGTTTGTATTAATTATATAACACAGTAAATGTAAACATAATTACAGGTATTATCGAATTCTACAATCAAATAGAAAAAGTCCATATAATACGTATAATATCAACTGCGCGTTCACGTTTTTAATGTAATACCTCCGGAAATAATGAAAAGAAGTTCACGACAATTCCAGGATGGTTAATATATGCCCTATAGTGTCAAGTTCGCGTGTGCGGTATCCCATACGCCACAAGTATTATAATATTATATCATGCCCATTTAACTATGCCAAGGTGCATAAAACTTGAATATTTCTTCAAACTCGGTAAACATGTTTACGATTTGCAAATAATGCGTCGATATCGACATTATAATTTTATTTTGGTGCTTACTCGATCGTACTTTAGTCTTTAGGTTATATATATATTATATATTATATATATAACCTAAATATATATATATGTGATGGATAATTTATGTAGGTATGCTCGTATGCATTCACCTAATAATATAGATATTCTGTATAAATGTTAAATCTGCAATTATTATTAAATGTTTTCAAAAAGTACTAGCACAGTCACACATATTATATTTCTTACAATCTCGAGTTAAGCAAAACACAATATAAATATGAAATATATATTGCGATTAACCAACGACCGCATCTGACGCGTATAGTCGTTATATTACACGACTTTAAGTCGTGTGCTACAACTTGGTTATAGTTACATACTATAGTTTTAAGAGTCATTATTAAATATAGTTTTAAAGAGTTTAATTTTAAACATATTATAGGTATTGGGTCAATTTTCAACCTGAATTATTATTTATTAATTATCACTAACTTATAATATTTGAATGTTTGACTATTTTCATATACAATGGTCAATAGTATGAATGAATCGTACATAAATATGTATATTTTATCTTTATAAAATATATACGTGAGATACAGATTTTATTCCTTTATTTTACGCATAGCAGTTAGTACGTATGTGCGGGATACTATGAAGAACCTAAATAAGTTTTAAAAAAAGCATAAAATATTTTATTATGTAGAAATTATAACACATGCATAATATTTAAACATTAATGGTATCATATTATAACCTGTATGGATTTCATTTCGTTATATTTTAAGCCGAGGGGCTTTTTTCACAGTTCAACAAAAAATATCAAATTATTTTCTTGGATTTTCTAAACATTAGGTAACATTATGTTTTTGATAATTATAATTATTTTTTTTCCCTTTAGCGTACCTTTTCAATAAAGTCAACTCTCAGCTTTAAAATAATTATAACATGTACAATTATCAAAAAAAAAAACGTATGGGGGCGTAATACATTTTAAATTAAAATATTTGTTTTTGATTTTTTTTTTTTTAACGCAGATATATTGAGGTATTTGTCTTATGTTTTACCAAATATTTGTGATTAATTCTAAAGATTAACATTTAAATTGCTAATATAATAAGATGAATCTATATTTATTTATTTTATTTATTTATTTGATAATCAACATAACATACGTAATATTTACAATAAATGTTTTTCATTTTCACGTTGATACCTACACTCACTATAAGCAAAGCTTGTGACGAGAGTAAAGAGTCTACTATATAGCCTATTTATTCATCCAATAAACTTAACCAATTATATATAAATAATTAACCATTTTTTTATATTCACATTTTCAGAAAATATTATTTTTAATAATTTAACTCGGTTTAAAAGTTAATACTGTCTTATAAAATCAGTAAGGGTGAAACATGCAGTACTAGGCAGAACAAATTTGGAATATTATTTTTAGTGAGGTTGAATATTTCTAAAAATTGTTCAAAATGTTTAGGTACTTACACGTATTATAGTGATCCGTACAAAAATCATGCCACATAATATTATGTATATTAAATATGCAACGCACATGCATTTATCGAGCGTTACCACATACAATTTATATTCTAGATAGCATAAGATTTAAATTCTAGTAAATAGATACTATAACTAGAAGTCTTACGAAGAAGAATAAAATTTTTTTTGCTTAGAATTTAATAGTCTGACTCCCCAACGTTCATGACTTCTATTTTTTTTTATCATAACCTTCAGCCATCATAATATAGTCGAATGGAGATTGTCGATCCATCGAGCAGATGAACCGGGACTTTAGTTTTTGTTAAGCAATACGGCCCATAAGTCAAGACTATTGAAGTAAATGGCCTCGAGAAATTATTTTATTTGTAATTTTTTTAAAACATACTTTAGTGGTAGTCACTATATAGTCCTCAACGGAACATGTTATTTTGTTTAACGCTAAATACCCACCTAAAAATGTTTCTCAACCAGTCCTATCGAACCCTTAGCACTTCATTAAGTATATGCATAATATAGTATATTATTGTATGTAATATTGATAATGTGTTATATAATGCATTTTACTACCTATCAAAAATATGATCAATGCAATCATTTTTTTATGCATACTAGTTACTGCAGTATATTGTGCAAACGTTTTCCTTTTTTATATTCATTCAATAAAGATAACAACTTATTAGGTCTCCTTTTTATATAATAATATATAAAGGTATTATATATATATTAATATATTATCCCCTATATTATTTTAATATCGTAAACACTGCTTGCTTGTGATGTAAATTTTTTTCAAATATTTTGAAATTTATTGTTTGAACGTTGAGCTTTTTTCTTTTTATCGAAGTCTGTTCACAGACTTTTTTTTTTACAAATAACGACTTTTCATCGACATTTAATTTGATATGCAAACTGCATATAATGATATAGGTTATACCATCAAATATATTGCATTAGTTTAAATAACAAGTTTAATATACTTAAAAGCATAATGCATATTATATGAATATGATTCGAAATTAATGATTACAATTACAACCGCCGTTAATTGTTATGAGAACGATTTGTTTTTAATTATATGAAAAAGTCTGTTTATTGTTGCATACCTATTATACTTACTTACCTACTTAAACATATAATATTATATTAGGTAGACATGTTATAAGCTCATACGAATGTGATGTATCTACGTACTTGCAATTTATTTATTAATTATGTATTTAAACACTAATTCGTATGATTTTATGATTGCAATCAAATTAATTGAAGCTTAATGAAACCTATACTAACAGCAAAACAATATTACCAGGAGTATTACTTATTATTTTATTGGATTTAATATATAAGTAGGATTGATATTTTTATTTTATTTTATTTCATACAAAATTTTGTTATTTATTAGTTGTTGTTATATAAATACATATTTTGTGTATTGTTACTCAAACAATAGATCTTAATTTTGGTCTTGTTTCCGATTTTTATGGACTGTTATTTTTCTGGAGACAAAGAAGTAATATAATAATAAGTGCCTATATAATACATTATTATAATTTATATTAGGTAGTTATCTGCCAGAATAAACGATCGAATATGTGATTTCTCTTCCGCGTGTAAATTTTTGGTAGTCCACGTGCATGGTATCACTGTATTTTTATTGAACAGTGTTAAATGTTTATAGGCTGATTCCACCGATGAACGAACAACAAAAAAGAGAAACTAGTATAATATTATCATAATAAACCGTCCACAATAGGAAACAATGACAAAAAATTAATTCGACAAATTTATTATGAAACTGAAAGCTAATACTTTCAACATTTCCCTGGTGATAGCCAAAGCAATAAAGCATAATGTTAGATTAAAATTCAAAAAAGACCTACATTCGCATTAAATTATTATTAAATATATTATTATAATCAAATTATAATCAATCATGTTGTACAACTATAGAAAAGAAAATACTTTTAACGGTTTCGATAATCCTAAGGTAAGCCATTAAGTGATTATTGATTCGTTATTATACATTTGAATAAAGTAGGTATATCAGACATCTTTGATCAATACATAAAATAAAAACCATGTTAGATTTGGAAACCGGACTTTTTACGTCTTCACAAAAACAAATTTAAAATACAAATTTCTTTGAAAAGTTAAAAAAAAACTCGTCATTTTTCACATTGAAATGTTTTGTCGATGCGTCGTATAAAACCTGTTCCTGATCCCATGCATGCTCACGAAATTACTTAGTGTATTCACAAATATTTGTTTACGCCGAATAATGTGCATCATAATATATCATACGATTTTAGTTTGACAGTGTATTTATTCTTCACATTTACGGACAATAATAATGAATTCACAGTAATAATGCACCTATGTATATATTATTATTATATCAAGAATTACGATGATTCAGCTGCAAGAGACGCAGCAAAAACAATTCGGACAACGAAGATCCACCTGCTTTATTTTTTTTGAATAGATGATGTACACAGTGAAAGTGATTAGGATTGGATTTCGGACACGGTGTTCTGTTGTTATCAAGGTCGTCGTGAAGAATACACCACATTGATCTGCTTTAAGGTCAGACAATGCGTGAACTTAGCCGACTCCCACTGCCCGAAGGACTCGCTAAGTAAATGGTCACCGACTCTGTTACTTCTATAAATAGTACTCGCAACGCCGCGGAGACGTTGACTATCGTTTGGACATTCCCTGGTCCTGTTTCGTCTCCATAGTGTTCTTGCCTGTGCAAGTAGTATCGCCTACAGAATCATCCATTTATCAAGGTAAATATTAAATACATACCATCGTACATAATAATGATTATTTTGTAAGTTTTTTTACATCTGAATAAAATTTTAAATCGTTTAAAATATTATGTAGCAACGCCTGCCTTACTTTGGAGTAATAGATTTTGATTTTTTATCTGTAATTTAAATGCAGTGTATATTATAATACAAAGGTACATTGAAATTAATTGTTTTAACTACAATTTGACGTTTTATTTTACTAAAACCAAAACAATTATATTACTTTCCAATAGTCTGCATAAACGAAACCACACCTTTAGCTTATAAATATCTGCTATGAATTTTTTTTATATTTTTTAAAATAAAACAATTTTTTAGTACCTATAATTTATAAAATAAATATATTACTTTTAATGAAATTTCAATTTTGGTTGAATAAATATTGTTATTATTATCGTTGTTAATTAATAGCAGTAGGTAAATACTAAACTGTATTTCTAAAAATGTTAAATAAAAAATAAAAATATCGTAATTTCACGATTCAAAAATTAATTAACCATTTTATTGTGATTAAACATTAAAATTTAAATGTATTCAATAAAGATTTGGAATAATAGGTAGGTACCTATACAATTATATAACATGTATCTATAGATTAAAATATTAACTACATTTAATGAGTGTTATTGATTATAAATTATAATTTATAATTTATAATATTAAATGTGTAATCAAAAAGTGGACCAATAATATGTGAATTTTAATATTATATTATATAAGTCAAAAAGGAAATTATGTTAATATAGGTAAACATATATAATTATATAGTTAAGTGAGTACACATAATATTTATACTAACATAATACAGTGTTGTTTATTTGAAGTGCGCCTAATTAATAAATTATTATTGTTCGTATAACATGTATTAACATGGTTTCGATCTGATATTATTTAATTTAATTAGATGCTGGTTTAGGTATTAAGGATAACACCCATAAGACAATATTCATATAAATATATTTAAATTATGTATTCTACATTTATTTTACAATTTTTATTTAAAATTATATTTCTTCCCATCGTGCGTATTTATTCTAAATTACACGCGTTATCATAATATACTATAATATGTAATGATTACTAAAATCTTGGTAAAAAATAAGAACGTAAAGTAAGTAGATGTATTGTATACACGACCTAAAGTGCGACTCAAGTAGACCTCAAACTGAAATGTATACCGTGGTTATTTTATTCAAGTACTTAACCCGCAACCTTCTAAGAAGCGTAGGTATCATTGGTTTAGATGTTATAAGCCCACAGTAGATATTATTTTGTACTTTGTAGTATTAGGTATAAGTATATAATACTTTTATTGTATTCCAAATTCCAATACAATTTTGAACGCATTTAAGATCATTTAAGTATTCTGATTTTTTATTTATGCATTTTAAAACATCATGTAAAAAACACTTTACTTTTCATCTTAATACAAATAATAATTCTTAAATGGTAAAAAAAAATTTAGTATCTGTGGGAATATAGTCCGCCACTCAAAATGTTGTTTTTAATATTTTACACCTTATTACCTAGGTATGTAATTTAAAATGACTATAAATTAATTTGTCACACAAATACCTAAAATACCCTAAGTCTTACATAGAATACCAATGTACCAATTAAGTGTTATTTTATTACACACACACATTCCACAGTGAGCATAATAAATACATTTTGTTTGTGTAAAGTTTTTTTAAACCTATTTATTAGTTATATTTAGCTAAGAGGAGAGTAAATAGAAAATTAAAACTGACAATATTTAACATCAAAAATACCTATAAACAATTAGATTCAAACATTTTTTTTTATATTCTGAATAGTTTTTGAGTTGTTTATTTTAATACAGAAATTTAGAGTACAAAATAAAGTGTACAGATGAAAAGGATTTCTGAATTATTCACTGTGTAAAGTTATTATTACACAATTCACATAGATAATAAGACATTGTGATTAATTATATTCGTAACAAAACCAGAATAATACACCTAGATACATTGTACATAAAACTGACATTATAATAAGTATATTAAAAATTATAATAGTACCATACGTATTATGAATACAATATGTATAATTACGAAAGACTTTCCGTTTATAGAAACTTTTAATAATTGTCATTTCGCAGTTACCAGTTACCACAAAATAATATAATATTAATCAAATTACCTACAACGTCCGTATTAGTCCGACAGCCGACGTACTTACAAATGTGTAGAGAAATTAAATATCACGCCTTTCATATTGTACTATAAATTTATAATTCCTATAAGAAGAATATATTTTAAAAAACCCGTTAACAAAGCTATGAATACACCAATTGTTAGATAAACACATTAAATACTGATATATTCTAAGAACGTTACAACAGTATAGATATTTTTTATTTAGATTGTTTCAAATCCATTTCAAATTGAAAGTATGTGTATACTAATAAATTATAATATTATGTAACATATCGAAGTTCCTACCTTAAAATATATTTAAAACCTCGGCTATCTGATTTTAGGAAGGCAATTAAAAATGTTAACAATGAGTTTAATCATTTTTGAAAAAAAATCAATTAGCATTTGTTAAGGGTACAGCAGAAATAACAAAACTTACATGAGAAATAATTGTGATGGCTTCTAAATTTGCGTACGAGGGTTAAAACAGCAATAATTATATTTTTTCCTATTTTGATTGTTACTTTTATGTTTTTAAAAAGTGTTTAACTTTTATTTTTAACAAAATATTTTTCTGATGTTTTGGATGTTTAATTAATAATATCGAATACCTAATAGTTAATCAGTAGTTAATTAGTCGTAAACTCGTATTTCACAAGTTATAACTCATAGGAATTTCAATTATACAACTATAGAGTGGAGTGGCAAAAGAGCACAAGGGGTAACTTGCAAAATGTTGGAGCATTACTCCAATTATCGACACTTTTAACAATTATAAATTGTGACTAATTAATTTACTGGATTGGTATAGGTTTTTATACACCTGGTAATATCGATGAAAATTATCATTTTATTTTCATAAATTCGGAATGTCTTTAAAATATAATGTATAAAAAACAAATCTTTTTTTTTTAAACATATGAATTTGTCGTTAAAAATGACTGTTTTGTGGTAATAAAAGAATCACTTTGTTAGTGATATAACTCACTATAAAGTATAATTTCTACTACGGTACTCCTATACTTGAGTATTGTGTAACGTGGTTGCATTAAAAAAAAAAGCAACAGTTTTATCGGCGACGACCAATCCACGACTGAACAGATTTCTCGTCGTCTCGGGCGACGGGTTAATAGGTATTATAGGTATATTCCGCCGGCAACAATGGTTACACACGTTTACGAACGTTTACACAAACCGGGAACCGGGTATCATGTTATTCCTCATACCCGTACGTGCATAATATTGTTATTATTATAATAATGTGCACCGCGTTGCGCAACCGCAGGCGCAGAGTGCACGGTTAATGAGATACGCTTTCGATGCCCGTCGTGTTCGCCGTGTGTTAGAGGTTATAGGTAGAGGTAGGTAGGCAGGTACATGGATCATTATAATAATATAGGCATGACATTGCGGCGGAGCTGCGAAAACGGCCTTTCAACTCGGCAAGTCGTCGGCGACGATGGCGATGCCGGTCGCAGCTCGGCGATGCGTGTTTGCACTACAACAACTGTGTCCGATTATTATAACATTGTTGTTATGATATTATATAGGTACAGTGTATAGGTAGGTATAAGGTATTTACCTGGGTTACCAAGACGCCTATGTGTGCGACACGGCCCGGCCCTGTCCAACGGCTGCATAAAATACAATAATATATTAGAAAATAATATTGTAAAGTATAGCCGGTTAGGTGTCAACGATATTATAATACGCACGCAATAAAACCTCGATGATTACAGCGTGCCGAATCGTTTCGAAATCCATTACGCATTTGCAGTAAAATCCATTATTTCTTCGAGTTGCGGTATAAACTATAAAGTCGTATATTGTCACTACCTACGTCTCTATTATATTATTATGTCGGTCGGTCGGTGGTTTGCACCGCGATTAGTAGATACACGTCGTAACTGTACAGCTTATGCGATATTGTGTTAACGATCATTGACGATATTATAATATATAATATTTATACAGGGCGATCCATTTAAGTGCCCACACTCATTCAAAATTAATAAATTTAACTTTTTTAAAATGTTTTTTTTTTACATTTTTTTATGTCACTTCAAAACAACATTTCTAAAAAAAAAATTTATTTTTTACTATTTTTTTCGTCATCATTTTTAAGTTTTTTACTTTTTTGTATGACACCTTACATTTTTAATTGCATATTCTGAAGCAGAAATGTTGTCCACTACTCAACAGGTTTATTTAATTTTCAAATTGCTTTTTAAAAATATTTTTAAACTATGTTATAATTTATGTACCTATACATTATTGATTATTACACATAATTTCAGACTTCGATGATTATAATATTTGACTGTATAATTTGACTTTCATATTATTACCTATTATTAATAAATAATATTATGTATTTACATTTTACACATAATATGAAATCAACATTTTATGATGAAATTGTGCAAGATAACTTTGTATCGCAGATTATCTTACCGAATAACTATTTAAAAATAAAATATGCATTTAGGTAAATCAAATCATTTTGAAAATAAATACTTAATACTTAAATATTTTTACGATTTTATACATAAAATAACACATTATATTTCTATTTTAATCAAGTTGAAACGACATTATTATATAATATTTCAAGCCGCAGAAAAAACAAAATAATTTGCATTTACAGATTTAAGAAAAATATAAAAAAAATATCTTAAAAAATCGGGTGACTGTAAGTTGCGTCCCAATGTACCTTTTTGATGTAAATTGCGTCCCGGGTATTTTTATATTAAAATGTATATTACCAATTTACAAGTTTACAACCAATATTTTCCTTCCCATTTTATCAGCCTTAGGACTTTCAACATTACTGTTATAATATTGGTATGGTTAAAAATATATTTATTTTCGATGGTCTAATAAACATGTCATCAACAGCTTTTCGTTTTAAATTGTTACTAATTTTTTGTCTAGTTAAAATATTTTCCGGTAATGGCTTATGGTTACGTTCATTAAAAATTTCAATTTCAATTTGACTTTTAATTATTAATTTTGCAAAGCACTTACATGTTTTGACGGTGCAACACCAACGTTCAACATAATTTATTAAAAACTTGTGAAAACGAAACTTATAACCAGAAATCACTTTTAATGATTTATTTTTTTCACTTTGCATGGTATTATTTATTTCCAAAGGTGGGCAAGTTAATGAAAATAATTAACTAAAGTTAAGTTAAGTTAAAAGGACACAAGATCGATAAGTTAAAAGTTAACAGTTAACAAATTATAAATTTAACTCGATAAGTTAAAAGTTAATATAGAAAAAAAAATTAACTTAACTCAGTTTAAAAAAAGTTGATCTATTTTTTAAGTAATAATGTAATAAATAATATTAAGAAATCTGAAATATAAAATGTCTACCATATAATATTATAACAATATGTCAATATAACGAATGGACTAAATAAATATCACACACGGTAGGTAAACGAATGACGATTATGATAAAGTACGATTACGATTTACAAACAACGTAAGGGACTGGTCAATGCAAGTGCACTATAATTCATAATAATATTGTCTACAAGTATAAACCGGCATAATATTATCATGTATATATTATACACAACTATAACTATATACTTTAAACGATAATTTAGTTTTAAAGTTATTTTTAGAATTTTCTTTCCAATTTAAGTTTTATTTTTATTTTTATACTGATAATATCAGATAATATTTCGTTTATACGTAGTAATATAGTAATATTAAAGTATAAACGAAAAATTTCAAAATGTTTTTAACTTATTGGTTTTTTTTTTTAAATCAACTGAGAAAAGCTAAGTTATTTCAACTGTAAATTAAACTAGTTAAGTTCATAAGTTGATTATGAAACAAACTAACTAGATAAGTTAAAAAGTTAAAAAAAAATTAACTTTTTAACTTAGCTTTAACTTTTTAACTAGTTAATGCCCACCTTTGTTTATTTCACTGTTTATTACGTTCATTTTCAAAAATATCCACGTGCATTCGTATAGAACGGTTATCGCTGAACTAATCGTCATCCTATGTAATGTTACTACAGTAAAATTTAGCAGATAGAGAACCGGATATACTCTTTTGATATGAGTTGTTATTACCCAGCCATCAATAAAAATGTTATAAATGTTAGTTTTACGGATTTTCCGTCGGGTAAATAACACGGGCCGCAACTTACGTATGTACCTGAGAAATATCGGGCCGCAACTTACGTATGTTGTTATCGGAACTTTTTTTTTGGGACGCAACTTACATTTACCGAAAAAATCTAATTGTTATTGTAGGTACATGATAACTTAATACTATTATACATTTATACTTATGATTTAGGTACATAATTTCAATTAAGAGGATGTCAGCTCAATATTTGTTTTCTCTCTCGGATCCACGCGTAACACAGATAAAACGCTTTCACTCACATATTTTTGAGTAATATTAAAGTAATTTTACCTTTTACAAAAATTATATAGAGGTTAATATTTTGAGTGTTTGACGTATCGATTTTAAATATTATTATTTGACTTTCAAAATAAAAATAAATGTTTGTTATTATAAATTATATTAATAATAATTGTTTTGAGACAATATTTAAACAAATCGATAACCTCAAAAATATTATTCTTTATAATTTTTATGATGGATTATTTTATTATTAGATTACTCGTAAGCATAAAAATATTATTTTGAGGAGAGAATGCATTGTTATCTATGTTGCTATGGACCAGAGAGAGAAAACAAACAAATGCGCTGATATCCGCTCAACATTATACAAATTTCATTTTAAATTTAGGATATGATAATTATAATTTTTAAGAACACGTTTTATCTTTGAAATTAAGAATATTTCATTGTTTAATACATACTCGTATAAATAAGTACAATAATTGTAGAATAACGAATTTTGTACTGAATCTATAATTCAAGATATGTTTATAGATATCATTATTTTTAAACTTGTTAGTTACATTAATTATTTTACATTTCGCTGTTGATCTTAAAATAAATAATTATTAATTTAAAAATGCACTAATTATTATACATTCAGAAGAAGATTGTAACAGATTAGGCATCTACCTAATGTCAAAGCTTTACATTGCTGGCGACACGTTTCTGTCTAATTTTCAAAATGTTTGTTTATCCAAACAACCATAATTTAAATTTTAAAGTAATTTTATCATGAAAATTGGATTATCTTTAAAACTTCTTAATTGTATTAAAATAAAATAAAAAACTGGCATGGTTAAGTAAATGTTGAAATGTTTGTAATATGATTCGTTATATTTATTCGTATAATTAAGGTATAAATTAAATATTAATTTAAAAATTAGTGTTTAATATTTTAAACCTGAACTTTACATTTTTAATATAACGCAGGAAGAATACATGATACCAAGTATATAGTAACTCACTACTCATATTAGACAGTAGTACATAGTAGTATATAGAATAGTACTTTTTTTTATTTTTTTTATTTTATTATTTTACTAGTATTCCAGTTAGAAGTATATTTTGTATTAATTTTAGTAGGTACACATATTATGTAAATATAAAAAATAATAAAAAAAATCATAATTTTGTGGTTCTCTTGCAATAGTTTTTTTTCGGAGTGTGACAAAATAACGCCCACGTACTTTGCATGCCCTTTTTACGTTAATTCTCGATCTTAACCTTGTTTTATCTTTTGTCACAGATGACTGGAACCGTGTATTTTGGATTTTTTGCCTTTGCGCTGACGGTTGCTAGCTGCTTGGCGGCAATCAGCGAGGTGAAAACCAACAACCCCGTCACACAGAAGCCTGGTCGTTTCCTCAGCCTGCCTGTCGCTCAGAAATGTAGTCAAAGTAAGTCGGTCAGGCGTAAAAAATAGTAATTTTATATAATATTAAGGAAGTGTTTAACACTCGCACTGGACTACGCAATGATAAGTTGGCAACTGACGTCTGACCTGGTGGCAGATTGCATGGAAGACCATGTCTAAATGTATTAGTGGTAGGGGAGAGCTTTTGCGAGACACTTCGTCTTGTAATAAGATAGTAGAATATGCCCTGTTTTTTTAAAAATCGTAATAATGTAATGTTAAAAAAATATGTACATTTGGTTAAATGTTTAATTTAATTAATTTATTAAATGTTACAAAAATCTCAAATCTCGTGTCTTCTACATAATAATATGGTGTTCGAATAATTAATTTTATTTCGTTTCTTGAAAGACAAATGAATCTAAGAATGAAAGCAGTTTAAAACGTATTATTATTTATGTATATTATGTTTAATATTCAGTCTGTGACTATAAAATATATTCAAATATTTTACTTCAAGTTGTTCAGACTTGTTCCATCGCGACTTAACAGTCAGTATGCATAGCTTTTTTTAAGTCATTAAAAAAATCATTTGTAACAGTCTCTATTGCGTTAACTCCTCCTCCTCCTCATCTGGCCGGCCGTTGTTCTTTTGGACCTGCGAAGGTGGGGCTGGGGTTGGGATTCCGCAGACCGTTCCTCAGGCTCAATCACGACGACGGGCTCGACCGGGTCGGCCGACGGACGGCGACTGTGTCGGCCGGCTCTGCTTTGGCTGCGGTGGCGTGGCCGTGAACCCGACGACCGCGATCGGTCTCGGACCTGTGCTGGTCGGCTTGGACGTCCCCGACGTTCGGCGGCAGCCGTCGATGACGACTCCTGGTTGACGTCAACCACGACTGACCACGGTGGCTGTTCGGAGTCGCTGCAGCCTCCTTCGTTCTCGGCCGCACTTGGTCTGTTCCTCCTCGCTACAGCCTTTTGCCGAACAGTCGTCCGCTGCTGTCGATTTGTCCGGTTTGAAAGATTCGTCCGATTTTCGTCGTCCGATTGACCGTTGTCGTCGCTATCGTCGTCGTCGTCGTCGTCATCGTTCGTAGCCACACTTGGCCTGTTCCGCCTTGCCACGGCCTTTTGCCGACCAGTCGTCCGCTGCTGTCGATTTGTCCGGTTTGAAAGATTCGTCCGATTTTCGTCGTCGTCGTCGTCGTCGTCGTTCACTCGCGCAGACTGCGGTACAACTTCGGAGGACGACGCTATCGAATCGTTGTCTGCGTTACTGTCGTCGTCCGAAGTCGGCCTTACCACAATGCTGCCCATCTCGTGAACAGCTCCAGAAAGTAATAACAAATTACTTCGAAATATTTTCTTTGTTACCAACGGCGACCGTGTGTTTTCGTAATAATATCTGTTGAGCAAGGATTATTATGCAATAAAAATAGACAAAATATGTAAGCATTCGTGTTGGGGCATGTGGCCGTTTTAATCGAAATATTTATTTTAAAAAACTAAGAAAATTTGAAGATTTTCAAACTTGAAACTGAGCTATGTTTGAAAAATATTGGTTTAAAAATAGCCTTATAATAGCGGCTAAAAGAACGTTTCTATAACCTAGGTGATACATACCTTTTAAGCATTTGATAATAAAGGAAATGGCATACATACTGCGTACAAATTCAATTGATGTGTAATCATTTAAATTAATTGTTTTTATTGAATTGAATTTTTCTTTGTTTATTTTTTTAGTGTTTTATGGTATTTACATGTTACTATGAAAGTTAGGTCTGGTTAAATAAACAAATTACAATGTTTTTTTAAGAATATCTAGAAAGTTATCAACAGATTTTGCTTGTTTTTGTGTTACTAATGAATTACACAAAAATATAACACAATTATCACATTAAAGTGCCATCACAGTAACACTTCATCAACAACCAAGAACAACTGCTAAGGGCCTAAGGCTATTATATAGTATGAACGTTGTGACTTGTGAGACATGAGCTATGGATACTAGTGTACTGTACTAGGTACTATTTATTATACATTAATTATTATTTGGGATTTTTTAAGCAAACCTTATTTAAATCGACTTGGATTTGACTGAATAAGTTTAAATATTAACACAACTGCATCAAGCTCATCCGCGCTAAGAAATAAGAAAAGTTTTCCAAACACAATTTTGTTTATATAAAAAAAAGT